>VWYP01021590.1:157883-172226 GCA_013400435.1 Pycnonotus jocosus | reverse complement strand
TGTTTGTTGGTTTTTTTTTTTTTTTTTTTTTTTTAATAAGCCAAATGGGTAAAAAGAATGATATCTTTGATCTGTCTTTCAGTCCAGATCTCATTATGGGCAAATATTAAACACTATTTGATAACTTTTAACAGATAAACCCTTATTGTCTGAGGTGTGAAAATGTGTGCCTTAAAAAAATGTCTTTCCTTCTTCTCTTGTAGGAGTTGTCACTGACATCCTGCTGCCTGGAGATCAGAGGAACCCACATTTCTTCCTGCTTGACTAGCACAAGGGCAGGCCTATATACAGAACAGGAGACACTTTTTGGGAGAAGCTGACAGCTCAGGCATAATGGGAAGGCCAAAATGCCTGCTTACTACCTCTGGGAGAAAAAAAAAAGGAAAAAACAGAAAATAAGTGGATTCTCAGAGAAGTGTTTTCCAGGCCCTGCTATAATTCTGTAGAGAGAAAGAGGTTAACAGGCAGATGATGGCAGCACATGACGGTTCCATTGGCCTCCTTCATTGGGGATCCACTGGCAGGTAGCACAGGGGTGAAGGGAAGGCATCTTACTGGTGGCACTGCTTAACAGGTGCAGATCTGTTCTCCCCACAGGTTTACTGCCTCTGGACAGAGGGCCCAGCCAGGGAAAAGGGATGTACAGTGCCCAGTGCTTTGCAGCAATCTGATGCCGGCTGCTTGAGCTGGAGCTGTATTGTCCTGTGCTTCCCCTTTGGCTCTTACTGGAAGAGACTGCAGCAGGACAGAGACTCACTTCACTTAGTTCTCTATTGGATTTCCTCTCTCTGACCATTTCTTTCCTCATTTTTTTCTCCACCTCTCTTATATCATTCCTGTTTCATAGTTATCAGTAGCTATGTGTCATCATACAGACATTTAGACATCATTTAGACATCTTGGCAATGTCTTCATCACTGAGGTTGCCTTGAACTCCTGAGATATTTCACTTTCTAGTGAAAAGTTTGAACATCTTACATTAATTTTGGATTGTATTATAGTACTAAATACTTCACCCAAGCTTACCACCTTCATCAGTGTTCTCACTGTTTTCAGTGGAGATAGCAGGATTTCTATAATTTCTACTCTTCCTAATACACAGCTGAGCTGAGGCAAAACCATGCAATTTGTTAATTCCATGAAGAAATTCATCCAAGATCACACTAGATTTCAGAACCTGTATCACCTGTTGAACCCACATAAGATAATAGTGCTACAAAGTGGCTTTATAATCTCTCTCTTCTTTCAAAAGAGCCTAAGGAAAAGTGTGCAAATGTTTGAGTTTCACATGAATTGCATGATCCTGACGTAATCAGAGTAGGAGAAAAGTCACCATTCTGAAAGGGAAAAAGTTTGCATGCACTCACATCCACCAGCACAAACTTGTCTTACCTCTTCAGTGCCACTGAAGCATGATGCCACCGAAGCTTTGTGCCAATAAATATCCCCAGGACAAGGCTGCTCACAAGTCTCCCATTCATGAATGTCTCTAAATATTCTCTGTCATGTGTGATATTTCAAAGGCATAACAGTAAGAAAACGTGTGCTATTTTACAAGGGTGAGCTAAATGCATTTCTTCTGCCCTGTGCTTGAGATGAAAAGAAACCAGGCAATTAAATAAGGAAGTCTGGGGCCCTTTTTATGGCATTGTAGGTGACCGCAAAAGGGAGAATGGTAATTGCCACTGGTGTGTGATATCCTTTAGCAACCTGGCTCAGAAAATATCTCTGCATCCTAGAATGCTGGTGTTTTAAAAAGCCTGCAGGCACATCAGTCTTCAATAAGAGAGCTCACACCATTAAAGCATTTAAAATTAATTTTAATCTGGGGAATTCAACTCCTATCTTTAAACTTTTACAAACAAGTTTAAAGCTGACATGTGCCATAAATTCGTGGTGGTCTGTAGAGGTTTTTTTATAAGCTGAACAAAGCATAACAATTACATAGGGAATTCAGCAAAGCCCAGTTGGTGTGTATAGATAATACACTTAGAGAAGAGTTCTTTCTACTTTTTATAACAGCTACTGTATGTATAAAGTCTACAAGAAAATGTCACTGTGATAACAGCTATCTTTTAAGTCAGGCATGTTATAATGAGAAGACAGTGCTGCTCCTTTATCTATGTGACAATAAAAGAGCAAAGTAGATGTCCTATCCCACAGCCTCGATATTGTAATACAGGTGCAATTTGCCATTATATCACAATGATGAAAATTTTCCGGTTCTGCTGCAAAACATGGGAAATTCTGTTGTTTGACTTCATGTGCTCCTTCCTTCTGAGGTGTTCAAACAAATGCACACTCATTGCTTCAAGATGAAAAAACACTGAATTTCAGCTCTTGCCCATTTCACTCCACCATCACAAGATATTGTACTGACAGAGGCTAATATGCAGCCAGTACCTAACTGACCAGGGTTTGGTTTCTAGACTGGTCCAATTTTCTTCTTCTTGGGCCTCATGGGGTGAAGCAATGTTGACTCCCATCTCTTCTTTGTCAAACACTCCGACTTCACCTTCGCCTTCAAGCAAGCACTAAGTGCTTTCAGTGCTGCTGTTTCACTGCACAAGGGCACCATAATGGTGCTAAAACTCTTCCCTGGAGCTGGCACACTGACACTGCTGTCTGCTGAGAAGCCCCCTGTGACTCTGCTGTGTTGCTGTGTTTTTTTGGCAGCTGTGCCCTGTTGCAATTACAAAGGCAGCAACTCCATTGCACCAGCAAGTCCCAGGCTGAGGCACCAGCTGCCTGTGGGACACTCTCTGCCATCCCATCAGGTTTGCTGATCCAATCCTCTTCAGAGTTACACTTCAGACCTGGAAAGTGAAAAGATCCAAGCTAACAGCCCCCACCAGTCCCACCCTAACAGTAGTGGTGGTGCTTTTTTAAATGGGTACACGTCTTCAACCCTGCAAATGAGCAGCTGAGATGAAAGAAGATGGGAATGTCTTAAACCTGCTTCCCTGGAGAAATCTTAAGTGAACCCTTATGTTCATTTATTTTTTGTTGGTATTTACATGCTGACTCCAGTCATAATTAAACTGCAAGTTCCTTAGGGCAGAGACTAGCCTTTTGTTTGGTGTTAATTAGCAGTTTATGCAACAAGACCTCTGTGACTTGACTTCTGAGTGACACAAAAATCAATGTGTTATGTTTTTCAGGTTTGGGGGAGGCTCTGGCAGTGTTCACACAGAGAAGATTGACATTTGGTTGAGGATCATAATGCGTGCACACTAGTGGAATGCTGCTGCTAAAATGATAAACAGTTATGATTCATTTGATGTTAAGACTTGAATGATCATATTAAGATTTTGAGTTAGTAGTCTGCTGTGAACTAGTCACTCTCATCTCTCCAGGCTTTATTTCAGGCTGTCTGCACAGTCAGGAAAGGAACAATGCATGGATTTACTCCCAATTCATATTTTCAGTGTTTTCTGGAGTGGTTAGGGTTGAAAACATATTTATTTTCCTGTGTTAAGACTTGGATTCCTGGGGGATTCCAATGGGCTGCTAACTCTGTAATGGCTGCCAGCAGCTGCTACTGACCAAGTGTCTGCGCTCCTCTGGCTCTGGTCTCCAGGTCAGTTAGAAAACAGTAAATATTTTCCACAGAATTTTAAGAAGCTATAGAAAATCCTCTGAAAAACAAATAAAAGTTAGGGAAAACAAATAAAATAAATAAAATAAATTTTTCAATTTTTCTGTGCAATACTAAAAGTGTTTGATTCTGAAGAAAATATTCAGTTTCAGCTGTTTAACTGGTCCCTAAAAAATGTGAAAGAAGGAAATCCACTATGTGAAAGTTTCTTTTTCGAAGTGAGTTTTCATTAAAACTTCTAAATGATCTGTATTTGTGACAAATAGAACACACATGGGGATTTAAGATATTGTTTGTGTAATATGTCAGAGAAAGAAATTTAGGGCTTTTTCCAAGCATCAGAGAAATGTTAGGAGCTCTCAAACTGTGAAGCAGTCTTATTAATCACCCTGGATTTTAAAGTATGTATTTCTAGCCATGCTAAACAATTAAATCAAAGTTAAGGCCAAAGTTTGCCTGTGAACATGCATATGCAATATCCATTTAAGTCAATGTGAGGACAAAATTTAGCCCAAGCCTTTTAACTGATAAAGTCCTAAAATAGCTTTACAGGCAAGAATTTCCTGGCAAGACTAGAGTTTTGTAAATCTAAAAGCATGCAATAATATTTCAACGTAAAATAGCATATAAATATCAAGCCATATCTTGAATTATAGCCAAATGCAACACTACATCAAGCACAGCTCAGAAGTGCTATATACAAAATTAATGCTTTGTCAAGTTTCTACATCGGTGCATAATAAACACAGAAATTTGCACATATATACATATCATTGTAAAAAATTGGAAGGTGCAGTTGTCTTCTTTGTCTTAGTTAAAAGCTTTTTTGCTAAAAGGAATGTAACACTTAGCTTTTAAATTCAGAACAGGAGGTAAGTGGACAGTATTTCAAGGAGAGTGTTATGTCTAAGGCTTACTGCCACTGTGTAGTGCTATATCCCTCCTGGGGTCACATGCAGCACAGTCAGGGGCTTTCTAAGAGTCAAGTAAAGTACTTATGAGTTTAAGTACCACAGAAATTTTTATAAAAGCCTTTCATCCCTGCCTGCCCTTCTCCCACTCCCAATCTGCATAAGTCTCAAAACCCAGCGAGAAAATTTAACATGTCAGAAAGTAATAATACAATTAATTTTTCTCAGAAACTTTTCACTTCCTGTTTGGTTATTACACTCCACCTATGCATATCCATCCTAAATTAACATTGTATACACTCTAACCTGTCATTTCCTCTCCCAAACCTGAAGTTCAGTGTTATGCATTGCTGGAGCTCCATCCTGGAGGAAAAGTTATGGGATTTGCAGATGAGGGCTTAGTGACTGATGCAATGGATAAAGCAAAAGTCAAGTTGGGAAGTAACACTGAGGATGATGTTATCATAATGAGCCCTTGGACTGGATACCTAAAACAGAAGCTAGACAGAGTTAGAGAACAAAATGGGTATTTATTAAAGGTCTTCAATTGATACACCTTGGGCAGTCAAAAGCCTTCCAGAGGCTACACCCAAGATGGACAATGGTCATGAGTTTTTCAGAAAGGTATAAGTTTGGTCTGTTTGTATATCAGGATTAATCCTCCAATTACAACCTCAGGTAATGAAGTCATCTTCCCCTGGTTTGCTTTCACACCTTGATACACTTTTGTTTATATTATCAGGCCTGAGGCAGAGGTTGTCCTTGGTTCTCAGGCCTGGCAGGATTGTTTTGTCTGAACAAAATATGAGGAGAGTTTACTAACACTCTATGTGGAGTTCAGAGTTATATGCTAATGTAGTACAGGGTCTGAAAAATATAAAAGCTAAAAACTTAATGCATCAATAGTGATAAATCAAAGCCATCTCTGCAGCAACACTCTACAGATGTCAGTGCCTCTTGCTGAGGCCAGAGAAGAGGACTTTGAAGCAGCCAGGATAATAGCCACACTACTGCTTTGTGTGTAAGAATGGAAAACAGAAGAGCAAATAGGGGAATAGGCTCTGAGGCCAAAGAGAGAGATGATGGTAGAGTGCCTACAGATAAATACAGATAAATTCTTTTTTTCCTTCTCTCTTGTTATATGGTATGTGTTCACATTGTGAGCTTGCATGCAAGACCATTGAAAAAACTCATTATTTCCACAATTCAGCAGTTAAGAGGCCTGGAGAGAGAAGAATACTATGTCAAGAGATGTGAGTGGGATCCTTCTGAGCTGTAACTAACCAGGAAAGAGAGGCATAAGTGAGGAGATCTAAATAAGCCATTTCAACTCTGATGCTCAGTGAACTCCTTTAGCTTGAGCTCATCCATCACTTGGGTGTGGAAGTCCCTCAGAGTGCTGCCTAAACTTCTCAGAAAACTCAAAGCTAGTGCAAGCTACCTAGTACCAGCAGTGCTTCCAGGGTGGCTTTTTGTCTTCCATGGAGCAGCTGCAGACAGCTGTAAGACATGCCCTTTGCCTTCTCACATGGATGAGTGTAGGCTGCAGGGATTCCACAGATGAGCAAACACAGTCCTTGAAACAGCCCATAATGAGCTGCCTGTGGGGAAACAGCATCTTTTTGCTTCCACTCTTTACTGAAACGGGACTTCTTGTGAGCTCACTTTGTGGATTAACACCTTCTCATAACAGAAGAAGGCCCTTGTATGATGACCAAGTTCTTATTCTAGACACAACAGTTCTCAAGACACCAACTGCTAGCCTATCCATTAAATGGTAGGAAAAGAAAATAATTCCCCAAATTCTTCCTTTTTATTTCTAAAAGCAATAGTACCAAAAACACTGTTCTTCAGTGAAAAGTAAATTACAGCAGATTTTGATTTGTGAATGTCTTAGCTCACTCTCTCAGAGGAGAGGGTTTTTTGCATTCCTGCTTTTGTAAAACAAAATGCATTGATGAGCTGAGAGGCTTAAAACATACAAAATATTACTGACTTTTTCCTTTTTTTAAAAAAAAAAAATTATCCTTGAAGAAGTATTATCTTCAAGAAGCTTCTAGGAAACACAGTGGTCACAGTTGCATTCCATCTTCCACACCCACTCATCTATTCTAGCATTCAGTGTTCAGAACACTTAACTTCCTTAAACAAATGGAATTAATTTTATGGAAAAAATGAAAGTTCTTCTGTATTGATTATAAAGTCAGTTAAATTGGAAATTCTTCTGCCAACTGACCTAATTTTAAATCCAAGGCATGGAGGTTTTGCTTCATCTTTCACCACAGTTTATTTAAGAATGGCTTATTCTGTCAGCCCCACTGAGGCTTTCTTGTCTAACTTTAGTGAAAGTGAGAAAAAACTCCACGGGCTTACCGAGTCTGAAGGCTTGTGCAAACAATACAACCCTAGATGAGGATTCACACGATGTAAAACTATACATCAATTAATGTGTACACACACACAGAGAAATATGCACAGCAAGCTTTTAAAAAGGGTGGGGTAAAATTGCATTTCGGTAAAGTCCGCGTTAAAAAAGCCTGACTTAATAAAACTTGTTTTGATAATGTTCAGCTTTAGTATTTTCATTATTATACAACTTTTAAAAAGAATTTTCAGAAAGTCTAATAATTGAGGATGCTTTTTCCTTCCTGCATGCAGGCCCAGACTAACTCATGTATCTCGGCCATGTATGACTTGGGACATTTGTATGTTTGTCACTGTTATGCAGACATCTTCATGCAGCTATTGATATCCTTTACTGTTTAAAAACCATGCTATTATTTCTGAGAAGGGCATTTTCTGGTGGCATGCTCAGTTATCTCTCCTCTCCCACTGTTCTTTAGGAATCTAGCTTGATCAATCTGTTGGCTCAGATTGCAAAGCTGGTTTAAGGGTTCTTCCTTTCCCCCTGTTTGGCTGCTCACCACCACTGCTGAACAGCAGGTCACTGCCCCCTCGGCAGTGCTGAAGCAACAGTTACATCACTGAAATAACCTAAGAGCTATTTTCAGACAACTTTATGTGTTAGTGGGTGGGGTTTTTGTTGTTGTTTTAGGTTTTTAAACCCAGTTTGGTGGCTGGCTCACCTCCATAGAATTAAACCAGCACAGCTAAGAAAGTGATTGGTTAAAGCTATGGGGCAAGAATAAGCAGAAATGCAGGAACCTCTTAAATCAGCTGCCACCTGAAAAAAAGTCCCTATAGCTACATCCTTGTGTGATGTGCTGGGGGAGTAGAAGAGTATTTTTATGAATATAACTGCAGTGATTCATGTGTTTAGTGTTCTGGAATGTGTTGAGCATATGGTATTGCAGGCTTTATGTAAGTGACCTTGCAAGTTTGTATTTTTAAATCTATTATGGAGCAACTAATGAATAGGTTCTTATTTCTCTTTCCTACTGGGATAAATCCTGAACTTCTGGTAAGCATACTCTTTGGGGCAGAACCCACAACTGTTCCGGTAGGACTAGCATTTCTTCCATCCCAATGGAAAGAGGAGTTCTCCACAACATCTCCTGGGAGATTTTTGCTCTTAGCATATGTTATCTTGTTTTCTTGTGTTTTTTTCCCCCGTGGGAAGAAATTATGTGAGCCATGTTAGCAACAAGAGACATACCGTATACAAAGCCTTAACATTTTCCAACAGCACAAATAATCTAGGAATCATCCTACTGTTCTTGTTCCTTGACAGATGTAGGACTGTGATGATACCAGTGAGTGACAGGCCACCAGGGAGCATTACTGACCCCAAGAAGTCCCTCACTCTCGGTGCTGTGCTGGTGGATATCTCCACTGTAGGCTTTTGGCTCGGCCTTCTGTGGGTGTTGTGATGATGAAAAGAACTTGGTCTGGATTTATTACTTAGCTTGTTGACCACCTCAATAAAACCCTCACACCCAGGCCACGATTTTTACCCAATAAAAGTGCTGACACCCAAGGGCCAGCTTAATATTTCTTCTGATTTTTAGTTTAGCAGCAGTTACCCAGTGTGCCATGGCACAAAGCATAGGGACCATAAATGTGCTAATACTAATCACATATTGTAGGCAAATATATTTCCTCTGTATTACACTGAAATTCCTTGACTAGGTACTTAATGATTATGTACTATACTTGACTGGCTTATAAACAGTGTCCTAAAAGTGTGATAACTGTATTTTTTAATTACAAATAGCTAATTCTAAATATTACATCAAATGGTGTTGAAGTCTTTTAAGTGAAAGACCTCAATTAGCACTTTGTGGAGTTCTGGTCTGTCTTTGGTGACACATACGGTCTGCAGGGCCTCAGATGCAGAAATTGATCAGAATAGCTCTTTCAAACTAATTATTCCACCAAGCCATTCTTCAGGCACTCATCCAAAATGTAAATGAGCATATTCCAGAGTAATTACTCTACTAACAAAGCAGGGTAAATATCCCAAAATGAAATAACTTCTGTTCCAAATCAGACTGTCTTTATAGAGGAGTCATTTGGTAATGTAGGAATAGCAAGGAAGTATAGAGAGTGTGTGAAGATTTTGATTACTCATATAATTCTGCTGTCAGTAATTTCTCTAAAAAGTCATAGATTTCTACATTCATAAAGACATTTAGAGTGTGTGAGTTTGCTACAAGCACATTTACAAAGCGAGATGGTTATGTCAGATATATTTGTACCAAGTAAAAAATAAATTGAGTTTGAGTTCCCAGTTTGCATATTTACTATGGAGATAAGGATTTTTTAATAGTTTGAGTACAGCACATCCAATGTAATGAACTAGTTACTTGCTTGAATGATAAATTGACTAAGGCCCTATGTAGTTGGCCATTTATTTTTGTGGCAGTCTGTTCACACGTCATATCTCCCCATCCGTATGCTCTCCCATTGTACAGCTGCACAGTGAACCAGGATGAGAAACTGACAACCTAGAAAAACACTCAGAAGAAATACACCTTTTTAATCTGTATTAATTCCTCACTCCACTTTGAGGGCCTTGTTTGGTGCCTCACACAGTTGTACTACACACGGCGTACAAAGGGAAATGCAAGGAAGACTGGCAGTAACGAGCCATCTTCCTTCTATTTTGTTGGAGCTTTTCACTGCTTTATGTAAGTGTAGAAAACTTTCTGATGTTAAAGGTGGTAGTGAATAATTTCCAAATCAAAGATGAGTGAGTGTGTGTGTATATCCAGTTGCTGTCAATCAGTCCAAAGGCACACTTGTGAAATAGGGTCATATTTCTTCACCACCTTTCAGTATATATATTAATTAGTGTTGTGTTTAAAATTATTAGCTTTTTTTTTTTTTTTTTTCCTTATAAGACACTGTGCTAACTTCTCAATATTCTAGCTTCTTTCCCCAAAGGCCTCTCAGAATCTGGTTCAGGTCTCTACAAGTAGCATGGCCAGCTTGAAATTATAACACCACAGTTCTAATTACTTGCATGCAAAATTAAAATGCAAGAGGATAATTATGCAAAAAATGTTCTCTTGTCTAGACAAAACCTTTTAAGGTTGTCAGGATGGAGGAAGGTTTCTGCATTTGTCTCCAAGAAATTCTGCACTCCTACCATACAGAACAAGCACCCTGAGGACAGTGCCTCTGGGACAAGGCAGACCTAATGATAATCCCCACACATGCACTAAGAACATTGTTTTTTGATAGTGTCAGGCTGACTACTCATATGTAAGGCCAACGTGTTCTGGCTTGTGCAGGCTTTACTTCATACCTGACTTTTGCATCAAAAATGACTGTTGATTATGAATCAGTCCTCTTCAACCAGGCCATAATATTTTAATTGAGAACCAGTCTAGAAATACATGGATACATCAGGTCCAGCCCCATTGTACGTCTAATCTTCAGAGAAGTCTTTAAGATAGAACAGTCAGCTGTGAAAAGAACCCTGAAAATGTCTTCTCGAAGGCATCTAGCTAATTAAGGAGCTGAAATTCAAGCAGCTACAACCTTAGGAAGTGTTTTGTGAATGTTGGTGCACATCGTTGTGCAAGTGCCAAATTTTTGGATGTATAGCTCTTCCATTGCCAAGGACATGAAGGTGAAAATGTCTAATAAGTAAGCCTTGAGCCAAGCAGAAATGAGACAGCCAAAAAAATCTGGCTAACCCACGACACTTTTTGATATTTCTCTCCAGAAGGCATCTATAAAGCACTATATTTTAGGACCAAGGCTTTTTATCGTTCCTAAAGTGTTAGCAGGAAGACCACAGTAAAAAGCCAGGGCCAATAAATCATCATGAAAAATCATTACTGAGCAGACACAGAAGCCAAATTAAAAATAGGACTATCATCAGTTTATTAAGAGTAATATTTTTTAAAATGCCCACAGGACAGTGCTTCTCTGACTTTTTCCCTAGGACTGAATCCTGGTTCTGCACAGAGTTATCCCCAGACAAGCACACACAAACACTTTAATAGGTACACATACCCTGAGCAGCAGAAACTGCACATGCCATGTCTTGTGAGATGTGTGCTGTCCACAGGCTTAAGCAGACTGCCCAGGAATGTGAGTACAGGCTGTGCAGTTACTTCCATGACTGTGAGATACCCTGAACTGAGTCAAGTGATGGGTGGCTGTGGCCCAGGGGCAGGGGTCATATCCCTGACACGTGCATGTGTCACATGCTGAGAGGGGCTGCTGCTCTCTGAGAGCCCCTGTGGAGACACAATCACAACTAAGTAACTAAATAATTGGCTTCTTTGCAACTAGATAATTGGCTTCTTTGCAACTAATGAACACCAAATGCCAGCTGTAGCCTGAAGTAGGAGAGTAACCATGGCACTGCCCTCTATGTGCATCATGTTGGCTTGTCCAGGCAAAACACTACCTTGTACAAACACAGGGCCGACAATTCCTGACCTTTAAATCATACCAGAAGACTTTGGTCCTGCTCTGTCCTTATGTAGGGAGTTCTTGAAGGGAAAAGACAACCCTCTGGCCACATGGCACTTTGAGAGCATGAACTCTGTAACAACTGTCTGAATGTGACCTAAAGTGATGAGACACTAGATTATCTAGTAAAGAGGACTCAGTTCTGAAGAGAATGAGGTAGAATTTAAAGTTAAATTCCTCCTATGAGGATGAGACATGAGTAATAGTAGACAAAAAGACTGAAATTGTACCTAGGAACCGATTTCCCAGGCAGATGGTAGGGCTGGAAGACAAGGGTGTTAATTGCTCTTGTTTATTTGGTGGCCATCTAACCTGTTTCTTGCATCAGTGAGTGGGTCTTACTGTTATCTCATATTTGCTGTGCTATTCATTGCTACACTTTCACAAAACTGGTCAACTGGTCAACATGGTAGAAACTTCCTGCTCCATGATAGGAGCCACAAGGAGGCACTACTACAAGCTGGGCTAAGGTGTGAGACAGGATTTAGGGATCAGAACCTCCAAAAATTCACATGTGTATGGCCAAGCCTGCAGTTTTAGCTTGCCCTTTAGGTACTGCCTTGACTTGAAAGCATGGAGTGTTTTGTTCCTGTTTCCGGTACAATTACTATATGTCATGGCCATTTTATTTAAAACACTAAACTAAAGCTAGGAAGGGACTGGAATGCACAAATACTCTCTTCAGCAATAGGCCAAAAAGTAATTCTTCTGTCTGTATTACATACTTGTCTCTGGTCCTTCCACTTCTGTGGTAGCCCCTGCTTCCCCCTTCACAGTGGGGTGAAGGAAAGGTAGATAGTGGTCTTTGTGGAGATCAGCAGCAACAACTTCTGAAAAAAAACCCTGACAGAATCACAACTTGGCTTAGGGAACTGAGAAAGGATAGACCTTTCTTCTCCCCAACCCTCACAAACATTTGGTAGGACAAAAGTCTTTATAGCCTGAACCAAAAGCAACTAATGGGAAAGGCTAGGGAAGGGGTTGGACTGGAGAAATGATTGCAGTTCACTTGCCCAGACAAACACACAAAAATGAAATGGGAGAGTCAACTGTGACGATGGAAAGGCTGTAGAGAAATCCAGAAATACTGGTATGATAGCAGGATTTTCCCAGCATTAACTGTCCCCAAGCAGGTATGTCATAATAAAAATCAGGTCAAAGTTTAACTCCATCAAAAGCTGAAACAGGGGAAAAGTTCTATGACACAATCATCTCAAAAATTCTGCCTACCAGCATTTGGATTGAAAAGAAAAAGAACAAATATGAGCTTGGGATGCTCAAGACATATCATTTGACTACCTTTGAATTTGCTTTATCCCTTCACTCCTGTTGGAGTAGGTGAGACACAAACTCCCTCAGATTCCTCGAAGAAAGAAGATGTCACAAGTGTTTGTGCTGCCTGCATGGTGGAACACATGGTAAGGTGGAAAGCTGGAGCACAGCCACCTGAGGAGTACTTTTGCAGGGGCTGCACAAGCAGAGTCACATCACTGCCAGAGCAGCACATGCCTCAGGGCAGCCTAGTTCCGGCCCTTTGCTCACAGTCCCTTCCACCAGCCTTCTTCCCTTCTCCCCCATGGAGAATGAGGAGCCCTGGGTCTGCAGGGATGACCTCCAGGGGCAGTCTGGAGATATCAAATTGTGTTGCTTCTGCTTTCTCTCACAGCTGTTGTGCCTTGTTCCTTTGCTTGCTTCCAAGCCAACAGCAGCCTCACCTGTTGTCAGTATTCAGGCTCTCAAGCTCTTTAAGCTCTTTGCTGAAAGATGCTCTCCAAGTGTCAGATCCAATCATGCCTGGGCCACACTAGTGAAGGTGCAACCCCAATAATAGTATGCAGAAATTATACTGAAGTGATAAATACTTGAATGATTAATCATTAGTCATATGATTTGCTCTGATAAGCTAAACTGGAATAGCACTGCTGTCTTGATTCAGGCTTTGAAAGGAAGTAAGCTGATTGCTGCAGCATCTAAAGGCTGGCAGCTGCCCCATGGCCAGCCCTCCCTGGGTTTCAGAAGGCTCTGTCCATTTGTCCTGCCTTCTGACTGCATTGCTGACACCCAGGCATAACCATTTCCTGGGATTTCTTGGAGAGAGACCCTGGGATCTGTGATTTCTAGACTGTAAGGTAACCCAGTGTCCAGTGAAACCTGGAACCAAACTTATTCTGAGTAGTAATGTGTTTGCTAGCAGTTCTCCAAACAGAGTTACTGCAGGTATTTTTCTGTACACTGTGCTATCAGTGGGCATCTCCCACAAAGCCAATAGAGACCTGGTAAGAGCAATGACTGTGCTGATGACTGGTTAATGGAAGTGAGAGACAAGTTATAATGGCATCACCCTTTCAGAAAACAGCAGCAGCAAATACGGCTGTTGCTTTCTGACATTTCAGTCTGTGGATCCTGCTGGCTACTGAGACTGGTAGGGAATTGAATCACATGATTAGGTGGGCTACATGGCCACCTCTTCCCTCACTAGCCTCAAGTCTCAAATGTCTCTAAAAACAAGGAAAGATCCTTGAAGGCCAAGTAGTGAGCATACCCTTAGAGCAGTTAAAATGCTGCAATGTATGTGTGTATTTAAATACATATGTGTGTGTGTATGAAAATGTGCCTGTGGTAGGGAAAATTATATCAGCACAGTAACAGGAAAATAGATGGCCTTTATTGTTTGAGTACAAGCAGTCCTTTAAGTAATAGCATGGTTGTGTAACAGCACGGAAATTTAAAGCTGAGCTCTGTTTGCTCTAACAAATGTAAGGCTGGCACCCTGTCAGTTATGACTCAAGCAGCACATTGTAACACTCCAGCCATACTGAACTCTGCGTCACAAGAAGAGTTATTTCGTACTCCGTTTTCTTACTTCTGAAGATAGCACAGCACAAGAAGCAGAATGGACTTCCTTTTTTTTTTTCTTTTTTTTTTTTTTTTTTTTTTTTTTTT
>VWYP01021590.1:113948-157877 GCA_013400435.1 Pycnonotus jocosus | reverse complement strand
CTTTTTTTTTTTTTTTTTTCTTTCTGGTGAGCTGTTGGTTTCTATTTGCTTTCACTGGGATGCATTGTAATAGGATGACTGCCAGACTGGCTTTCTTACAAAAACCCTTTACCTGAGCAACAGTGCTGCTTCTAGAGAGGAAATATGCTTTACACAGTACTCTCTACTGTAAGCATTGGCAAAGTAATGAGGTCATAAAAATCAAAAAATATGTTAGAGACTTAAGGATTTTAATTTCACTTTTGATCAATGTGAAGAAAAATAACTCCCCCTGTTTTTGTCTCTACTTTTCTGCAGAGAGGTCTGCAGTCACTCTTTCTGAAGACCACTGAACAAGCAATAGAGCTGGAGCAGCTGTGACTTCATCTTCATTTTACCTCTATGCAGTATTATTGCCCAGTCCTTTATAAAGCTTCCTGGTAGTCCAAAACATGTAACAGTAGCAGCTTATGGTTTTGTGTTGGTTTTTTGGTTTTGGTTTTTTTTTTTTCCTTGTCAGATTCTATTTAAATCTTTATTTTCAGAATTAGTGGGCATTTAATGTTAACTTTTGTCCTGAATAGCAAATGTTTTTTCATGTATTGTCATGATTTTAAAATCTCTTTTCCCCTCTTGTGTTGTGACGTACAATGCTCATGTATGTCATAACTTGCTGCTTAACCTGGTGTTTGGTTCAGAAAACAGTAAACCCTTTTTCCCCCTCAAGAGTATCTGAGTAGGTATCCTCCTTTCTTCTCCCTTTGTTCTGACAAAGGCTCTTTCTCTCTCTCCCTCCAATGTAGCTTCCTTCTCTGCTATCAAAAAGATGGGAATGAAAGAAAAACTTTGTGTCTTCTCTCTTGCTTAAGTACTTGAAGCAACATTCTGTGGGTAGTGATTTTCTGTAACCCTGTGTAATCATTCACCAGGTTCCACTTTACCTAGGGAAATCTTCCAAGCAGCAACACAGGGAGACATGCCAAACTACAGAGCTTGTCATGGACATCAAGAAACTAGTAGTCTTATCCAAAAGTGCTTTTAACTAAATGTTAGCCTCCTTCTGTTTTTAAATTCATTATGCATCATTGCCCACATTCATACAGAAATCTTACTCTCTGAAGGCCAGAAATCTCAAATCTCCTTAAAGTAGACCTAGATGCAAATGGGACAGGTGTTACCTTTGACAGTGGAATTTTTGCATTGTTTGGGTACTTTGGATATTTTTGTGTAAGCTATACAGCTATAAAGGAGGTTGCAGTCTACTTCAGGTTGTCAACAGTATAGAAGAAAAACAAGGCTAAGATAAATAACATAGTTTTCAGTACTTTGGAAAACACTGAAAGAATTGGACATTTTTAGTGTGCCACACTGTTTTCAAATCTCGTTCTGATGTACTGCTTCAGAGTCCCAAGTAATACTACAGGTAAATTATGCCAGAAATGAAAGTCAGATTTCCTATATGGGAATGTTTGATAAACATGGATTGTTTACCAGTCGCACAAAATCATGTTTCAGAGGATATTTTAAAAACTGACTTCAAATCATTTTTAAGTGGTTGTTACCATCTGTGGTAATATGCAAGAGTCTCAGTCACAAAACAGCCTGAAACTCATTGAGATTTCAGTATATTGACTTCAGCTGAAGACTGTTTGAATCTTGGCTTTGCCTTGCATTTAGAAATAGATTTAGCTGGGAAGTGGCCATTGTCCCAGCTGCACACTGCTCAAAGTTCAACCATAATAACGAAGAAGTTTGAATGGGATTGGCATCCAGTGCTCTACTGCTGTAACTTCCAGCATGATCTGTAACTGTATGATTAGCATTCACATACCCCCTCCGATGCCTGCCGGTTTGTGTTTATGGCTGTAGGATGAACTGCAAACAGAGGCAATTCAGGTATCACTGCTCAGCCACTGCTGGGAGAGGGATGGGATAGCTGTGAGTGCTGCCTCAGCTATCCCAGCTAAACTGGCCAGTGAGCACAAGCCTGAGCCTTTTTGGAAATTGTGTTGTAAGGTTATTGGAGCTGGAGGTGTCCATGTGTGTATGGACTAGAAGCTCCATTCAGAGATTATGAGTTCCCAGACAAGCAAGTAGGTAAGTCCTAGCTGGACTGGAATTAGGGCTGGCAGTATATTTCAGAGGCCTAATTGGTACAATCATTGTATCAAAGGTGCTGATGTTAAAACAAAACAAAACAAACCACAAAAAATCCAAGAAGAAAAGTAAGAAAAAACCCAGTGAAATATTTGACAACAGCTGATGATGCAGGTGACTCAGGTACTTCTGCTTCTTTTTCTTTTCCTGGAGAGTCCTGTTAAGGCTGTAAGATAGCTCTGGGCTATGTCCTTTCAAATCACACCTACCAGTCATTCCTTCCTCACTTACTCAT
Organism: Pycnonotus jocosus; assembly: GCA_013400435.1. NCBI lineage: Eukaryota > Metazoa > Chordata > Aves > Passeriformes > Pycnonotidae > Pycnonotus > Pycnonotus jocosus. The sequence goes on along the minus strand of VWYP01021590.1, from coordinate 155,506 downwards.
TGTCTCATCATTCGTCTGCTCCCATCTATCCATTTGATAATGTCATTCACTACCTACTTAAAAATTATCTTTCATCCACTTACTGAATGAAGGATTCAGACAGCTCAAGGAGTTTTATTTTCTGTTTTAAACTTATTCTTCCTGCCCTCTGGAAGACTTCCTCTCAGAAGTGAATGTGCAGAAACCTGTGGACCTTGGAAGGAGCTTACTCCCAGCAGTTTTCATTCCCCAGATACCTCAGGGCATAGAGCTTTTGACCTTCTCTCTTTTCCTCCCTGTTGCCATCAGAACATCAGAAACTCCATAGGAGTAGGATGAACTTCTCTGCTTCCAGGAGAAGTGCTCGAGAATTTCTCACTCACCACACTCACAAAGCATGTGCTGAGCTCTGAAATGCACCACACTTAATTTATCACTAAGGCTAGTCACAAAAATAAATCACACCACCTTTTTATTAATCATGTTTGATCTTAACACTTTCTGCAGTGTACCCTGTTCTAAATTATTTCATAGGCAAGCCCTCAAACCTCCAAAATGAAACTTTTTAGGCTTTGAAATCTGACATCAACATTTTTGATGTTGAGAGTTCCAAATTATCTCTTATCACAAAGAAATTTCTAGTACTCAACTTACTCCACAACTCCAAAACTTCAGATAATACTTCAGTTTTCAGAACTTTGTAACTTTATGCTTCTCTTTAATGTTATACATTTCCCTCAGACATAGAAGATTCTCCAGCTTTTTTATTGGAAGTTGCCTAGCCATAATCATTATTAAAAATGCCCAATGATTAAAAATAGACAAAAATTCAAAGAACTACAAATTTATCACAGGTAAAAATTGATGGGTAAGCAAATCTCATTCATTTTTTTCTTGATTCTTGACTGCTGTGTTTGGAAACACTATATAAAAACTCATTAAAATTTCACTTTTTTTTTCTAACAGCCTTGAAATCTAACTCCTTTTTTTCCCCCTAGTTTTAAGTACAAAAATCCCTTTCAAATCTGTAAAAATCTCTATTGTCACCTTTCTTCACCTCATTTCCTAGTGAGTTTAAAAATGATTTTTCATATCTTGCTTCCAGAGGACTTATCTGAATAAAATAAACAGGTCAGTAAAAATATCATTTGACAGCATATTTGAGTTCAAGGGGAACTTTTATGGGAGACTTAAGGAAATGAGAGACAATCTTCTGATAATTTTATTTTGCTTTGTATATGAGTACTGCAGAAATTTACCAAAAGCTAGTAAATCACAGGCTGAAACTTGGAGGCATTGAAGAATCTGAGTGAAATCTCTCAGACTTTGTCAAAGAGGAACCAGCAGGCGATGCAGCGACAATCACAGGAGCCATAGGGGTGGCTGTGCAGGGTGGGCAGCAGCATCCACCTGACCCTGAGCTCAGCACCTTCCTGGGCTCAGGCAGCAGGTAGGGAGGGCATTTTTAGCTGCAGCTCCTGGCTGCTGGGGAGGGCTGGAGCAGGAGCCTTGGCTGTGCTCCCTGGCTGGGCTGGCACACAGAGAGCCCCTGAGGGCTCTGCCAGCTCCCCGCTGGTGTCTGGCTGCTGGCTGGCAGATGTAAACAGCTCCTTAGCTGGAGGGTGACCATGGTGTTCAAAGCCAGCACACATACACACACAATGAATATTTTTATTCCCTCATATAAATTGTTAGACATTTGCTGCCAATTATTTGCTAGAAGTTAAGGTTTAAAAGCATTCTGCGGTCCTTTTCTAGCTCTATTCTTCCCCGCCTTCCCCCTGTTAAAAAAAAAATACAGTTATCAATCTTGTTTTGTCTCTGAGCATTTCACAGTTTATTATTTATTAAGGTAATACCTGGCTTTTGGTACTTTGTTTATACGACAGGAAGAAAGGTTTTTGTTTCCCCAGGCAAATGTTCTACCTCTCACACATGTCCTGTTAGCAAAAGGGGACCTGATCCCCTAAAGACAGGAGCCATTCCAACCTTCCTTATCTCTGCCCTCAGGATGAGCATGGCTGACATTTTGATGCTACTAGGAGTCTTGCTTGAGATAAGAACTGCAGGAATAGGCCAAAGTTTGTCCAAAAAAGTGGAGACAAATACTCTCCTTTGGCATCTCTTTTGAGGCTGAGGGCATTAATCATTACATGAAAGTCAAAGTTCTGATTGATATTTTGCTGCTTGTACAATTGGACATTAGCAGGGACAGGAATCACAGAAAACAGGGAAGAAACTTTTAATTTAATAAAACATTTCTCACTGACTACTGCCTGTCCTAGTTGAAAGAATCTCATACATTCTGTCCAAGAAGTACTTCCCTCTTTATCTCTAAAATCTAAATTATGATTTTTGACAGAGCTTCTACCTATTTCAGAAATCCACTGACTTCAAGTTTTTCCTGTCCTTCCTGGCGTTCTCACATCATGACTATTACAGAAGTCTCAACTTTGGTTTTCTTCCCTGATTTTGCTGTCAATAAGGACAACAGATTTAGAAGGTATACTTAGTGTTTTGACATATTAAATAAACCTGCTCTTTGAAGTTAAGGGGAACAGGTTTTTGAATCATCCAGTCACTTGCACAAATAGTATGTTCATGGTCTGCAGAATTTATTTCAACTTATATTCATTGTTTGGGGTATTTTTTGTTTTGTTTTTGTCTGAGATGGAAGGTGGCCTTTTCATTTTGTTTATAATACTACTGCTGTGAACTTACTACCAGCCAAGTACTAAAATTAAAACAACACACAAAACATGTATACAGATCTCACTACAGGGAGAATATTTGATTCCAAGTCTGTGCAGACATGGAGAGGAAAAGGTACTAAAACTTGCCAAGTTACTGTAGTGGCATAATGCTATACACAGGTGTGCTCCCTAAATGCAGCTTGAAGGTTGTCAGCATTTCAAGTGTATATTTTCTCTAAGCAATACCATATTTGGCTTGCATCAATGGCTACTGACAAATGTATTTAATCTTTATCACCTTGGGGTTGAGTTATAGATAAAACTTGCTGCCAGAATGTTCTTCCTACTACTCCCAAATAAATCCATGCCTGTATCTCATGACTGTTCCTGACTTTCAGGATGTTATTAGTTTTAAACTTGAAGATGCATATTGTACACAAAGAGTGTCTGCTCAGTTTTGCTGCTGAAGTCTGTCACTGCAGCAACAGGGAGCTCCATGAATTCACTGTGAAAAGGAGGAGTTATTACAATGGAATGAAACACTTTATTAATTTAAGCTGCTATATCAGTTTCTGGGCCCTTTATACTGCTTAGGCTTTTGCTGCCTGCCAACTGTACCTCTAATTGAAGTCTGAAACATCAGAAGAGACGTCGGTAACCTCAGCAGCTTTACTCTCCCCTGGAATGAGTGGAATGTTGGCTCTGCAGGGGGAAGCCATGGCTCTCCTTGTGAACTCCTACTGATAAAGCGGTGCATGAAAGCCATGCATACATCTCATACCTAAATTCGGTTTGTTTGAACTGGAAACTAGCACAGCTCAGTGATCTTTCATTTGTTTACCAACAAAAATGTAAATAGGGGGATTTGTGGGCCAACGCACGGCAGAAATGTTACAGCTTGGTGCAAAATAATTTGCAGAAACTTTCCTTTGCATCTTCTTCTGCTGTCTAAGGAAATAAATAAATAGAATAAACTGTTTATTTTTTTTCACCAGCTGGTTTTCACAGCACCTCCATATTTAAATATGATCTATAGACCTTTGACTAAAATGTAAAATTCTTGATGACAAAAGCAAGAACGTAAGAAAATATATTCCATACTGGTGAAAAATGCTGTGTAAATTCATATTCTTTCTTTGGATGGTAGGTTACTATTTGCTTGTCAGTGACTGCTTAAGGGCTATATACATAGAATTTAACTTCCACTGAAATCACTGTGAGACTACCTTTACTTAATGATTAGGTATTTACAACATTTGTCTAAGAAATACATTAAATCTCTGCCAATTTTCTGCATGCATATATACATGATGCTGTGAAATAAATGTTTTCTTGGAATAAACCTAGGGTGATCACACTATTTACAGATCATGAGGCTGCATTTTGTGAGAATACACAAATAAGCATGTCAGAAATCTATTACACAAATGATGAGCATGTGTTGCAGAAATTTCTTTATTTGGTTTTTCTTTTTAATGCTTGCCATACATCTCTGTCAGCTGGAGGTGAAACGCAAAGTGGAAGAACTGAATTTTGTCTTGCTGAGATTTACTGTGGTTCCAGAACTGCATATCTGCATCTCATCTTCAGAACAGAACAGAACAGAGCAGAGCAGAGCAGAACAGAGCAGAACAGAACACAACAGAACAGCGTATATGGTAGATTAGAACAGAATATTTCAGTTGGAAGGGACCTAAACCATCATCCAGTCCAACTGCCTAAAAAATTCAGGCCTGATCAAATATGAACCCCTGTCATTAAGGGCATTGTGCAAATGGCTCTTAGACACTGACAGGCTTGGGGCATCAACCTCCTCTGTAGGAAGGCTGTTCCAGGGTTTGACCACCCTTTTGGTAAAGAAATGCTTCGTAATACTTAGTCAGAACCTAACCCGATGCAGCTCTGAGACTTTCCCACACATCCTATCCCTGGACCCCAAGAAGAGGAGCTCAGCACCTCCCTCTCCACCTCCCCAGGAAGCTGTGGAGACCAGTGATGTCACCTGCCATCTTCATTTTCTCCAAACTGAACCTGTCCAAAGTCATCATCTACTCTTCACTGAACATTCTTTCCAGCCCTTTTACCTGGAAGAGGGTAAAGGCTTTGTTGTTCTCCACTGGACACGTTGGAGGACCTTCACATCCTTCTTAAATTGTGGAGCTCAGAACTACACATATACTCCAGGTGAGGCTCCACCAGTGCTGACATCAGTGGGATAATCACCTGTTTTGGAGCAACTGGTGATGCTGTGCTTGATGCTCCCCAGAATGGGATTTGCCCACTTGGCTGCCTAACCTCCCTGCTGACTCCTGCTGAAACCACTGTCAACCAGCACTGCCAGATCCCTTTCTGCAGGGATGGTCTGCAGCCAGTCTTCTCCAAATTCATATCTCTGTGTGGCATTTCCAATCCTATGTGCAGAATATGTCATTTGGATTTGCTAAATTTAATCCTAATTATCATTGTCCAATGATCCAGTCTATCTAGGTCCCCTGTTAGTCCTCTTGTCCCTCAAGGGAGTCGACAGCACCTCCCTGTTTGGTAGCACCAGCAAACTTGCTAACAGTTTATTCAATCCTGAATCCAGATTGTTGATGAATACATCAAATGGAACTCAGTGACCAGTCACCAGCAGTGTGATGTGGCCCCATTCCCTGCAACACCTGGAGCCCTGCTCTTCAGGCAGTTCCTCATGCTGCACACCATAAACCTGCTCATCCCATGGCTGGACAACTTGTACAGAAAGGTGATGTGAAGGGCAGTACCAAAGGCCTTACGAAAATCAGGATAAATTACATCTACCACCTTGCATTCATCCACTAAATGAGTGAGCTTATTAGAGACAGATATCAAATTAGTGAAGCAGGACTTTCCCTTTGTGAATCCATGCTGGCTTGTGCCTGATAATTACATTATCACTTAAATGCTTCCCAGTGGTACCCAGAAGGACAACGAGGTTCATGGCCCATGGCACACAGTGCATGCATGGCAGGTGCCTGCTTGAGCTCACACTTCATGTGAGGTGCCCTGAGTGGTGGCCCTCAGTGTGTGTTCAACCTTTACTACCTCTAGAGGAAACTGCTCTGAATACCACTGATGTACTTTGCTGTAAATCACTAACATAGGAGCACAGACAGCATTTTTGTGTTCCTCATTCATTCTGTTACCAGCCTTACAAGGATTTCTCTATATTTTATATAGTCCACAAATTCCCCGAGTCATATCAATGATATTGTAATATATAATATTATACCACTTATAAATAAATGGTATAATACAAAAGCAGCATATACACACCTAAGTATGTGCATAGCAATAGATTTGCCTTTTCTATATCTTTTAAAATTAGTAAGGAGAAGGCCTTGCTTCTAAAGTCATATTTTTACTTCTTTCCATTCTGTCCAGAGGAACTGGGTGCTGCCAGGTGGTAAGTACCACTGGAAAGCAGCCCATTGACTTATTTCAATTAATGACATGAAAAAAGGCATTTTTTGCAAATTGTGTGGTTTATTGTGCTTCAGTGGTTGTCTCAAAATACTGTATAATATATTGCGATAACTAGATAGCAAAAAAAATATGAGTTCAAAAGATATATGGACCTGTTTGTCAGGGATTCAGAAAAAGGCTGTGTGATACAAATGTCAATACTCAATAATTTATGACATTGTAAGGTGATTTTGTTTCAGAGTTCAAATGCTGTTATTGTATGCCAAAAGTCTTTCAAGATCATGTGTTTAGAAGTCCCTTAAATAGCTGTATATTTCAAGGGGGAGAGCGAGTATCAATTTTCAGAAAAAATAAAAGAAGTTTTTAAAATTATTCTTATTTTACCTTGGTTTAATACAAAATACATAAGGCAATTAAGACAAAATATCTGCAAGGTTTAGGTATGACAAAAGTAGAGACAAAGACTTAGCTATTCTAACAAGGGTGGAAAGGAATCTATAGACAAGGGAAAATCTGTAATGTAGTAATTGACTTACTGTGGAATGATTCATGTCTCAATTGTGTGTGAAGTACAGATAGGAGATATTCCAGAGCACAGCACACAATGTACCCTGCACTGTAAAATAGCAATAGTCTTCAGGCCAGAAAAAGCTTATAAAATAGGCACAAATACTTTAAATGCTGCTACAAATAGGGAAGCATAACCACTCTGAGTTTAAGCTTGTTGTAACAGTAGCTCCCTTGCTCAGTGGAAACTGATGCCTCTCATGTGATGAGGGGTAATATGGAAGATGCTGACACATGCCAGGTGACTAGATGCAGAATGTAAAGTGCCCCCTACCAGCTCCTCTGCCTCGTGTGACATTGGTACCCTTTAACTGAATCTCAGTGATATATTCTGTTTTGGTTTTTCTCAAATGTATGCATTTTTCCCTTCTAAAATCTGCCTCATAATGACCAAATTAAATAATTTGTTTTTCTACCAAGTGCGAAGAGAAATTTTGATATCACAAAGTGGAAATACTTATCACAATTCACTGTATCTCTTAATAATTGTTGTCAGTTTTCAGCAAAGAAGAGAGAAGAGAGAGAAAGCTTTCCCTGCTGGTCTCCTCTAGTGGATAGCTATTTTAAAGAATAATTTAATGAAGTGCTATTTAAAATTATTAAGAATTTAAGTAATAATGTTAAAACTGCTGCTTAGCTCCAAAGACAGTAAATAAAATTCCTAGTATGCCAGCTACAAATTTGGAGGTGGTTTGGAGGATGAGTTTTGGTAAGACGTGTCTAATCTTCCTTGTAGAGATAGACCTTATCACATGAACCATTATTCAAGACTAGGACCTTGAGCCATCACTGCAGGTTTATTTCTGGACCACTGAAAGTAGTCCAATAAGTTATCTGTAAAATAAAATATTTTTAAATTATAATCAACAGTAGATTACAATTATTCCATTCACAGACTGTGTAAGGAAAGGCTGTGATAAGCTGTCTGGTCCCCGGAAACATTTAAACTCCTTGCCACAAACCTTCATAATAAAAAGGCATAGGACAGTCTGCAAACAAAATTAAGGTGTTAAAACAGACAGATATGATCCTAAAAGTTTGGGATCACTTTTCTCAGACTCTTGCTAGGGTTTTTTATTTGTGCAGATGCTAATTTGAGAGGACAAAATGTAAGTGTTCACCCACATATTTCAGGTCATTTTAGCTTTCTCTCTCCTCCTTCTCCAATGAAGTTACTTACGCAGTTAACCTACTCCCAAGGCCCTCTTGAAGTGACCTCATGTCTGAAACATATACACTTTGAAATACATTAATTTCTCAACAGTTCAGCCTATTCTTGTCATTACTCTGTATCACACTTCTTCAAACATGAAACTCGTCTTGTTCCTGCCAGTTGCCATACTTCTACAGAATTTACAGGGGAGGATCCAGCCTTTGGTGATATACACGGGCACCATCTCCTTCTAGATGTATTTGAAAAAGCAGTGGAAGACCAGGTGCTTTTCTATTAGCCCTCTGTCTACCTGAATTTCTAGTTTTGTGTGTCTGGCACCTTTCAGATGGCAATTCATTGTGGTGGGGAAGTGAGGACAGTGTTTTGGCTTCTGAGGTGTTTTTTGTGCTCTGCTGTAACCGTGTTCCTTCTGCCAGGGGACCATGGCCAAGCTGCTGCATTTCTGAAAGAAAACTGACAAGCTCTTGCCTGAATCCTGGAAAAATACTCTCAATAGGTAAGTCCTCAAGTACAACAAAACATGGAAAGAGAAAATAATTTCCCAGAGGAATCCAGGTCTCTGACTGTTGACAACTTATGGTTTTGTTTTCCCTATCCTTGATCACTCTGGGTAGGTTCTGAACATGCAGATTGTTGTAAGTGGAAATGGCTGAGAAGAGCAGGAATCTGTATGTGGACGCTTAGCAGAAAAATTAATTCAATGAAGTGCTGTCTGCATCTTTGTACTTAAAGAATTAAATTTTTAGCAAATATAGATTAATATGAAGTCTTTGAAACCTAGAAAATCTTCCTATTTTCACTACACAGGAAATTTATCCTTGAGCATCTTGTTTCTTTTGTTTTCCTGGATTCTTATTAGTATCTTGCAATTTAATTTTAATAAATTTTAACAATACACAGTAATCTGACCATAAAAATTGTCAACATAACTTTTAGCAAAACAAGCCCTAATTTTTGAGATACAGACAACACTTCATTCTTACTGAAGCTGATGGAAGCAAACAACACAGTGTTTCATAAAGTGGTCTGAGATTTTTTAACCAAAATGATCCATTTTATTTTACTCTATACTTACCAAAAGCTGTCTTACATAATTGCCTACTTGGGTTCATGAGTCACACTAGAGAAACTGAGAGCACTATTCTTAATGACTGATAAAACAGTGTTGAACTTTTCATTGATAACGGAATGGGGTTTATGCTGCTCCCCATTCAGTATGCTGGACTTCCTAAAAGTAACTTTTAAACTGAATCTAAACCAGAAGTAAAATATATGTATTTGGACAGTATTGCCAATTTTTTTTCTAGTTGTAAATTTAGAAACACAGGATATCCTATGCTTTGTACAAATCTTATTAGTTATGAAGCTGCTGGAAAACTGGCTTAAATCCACAGCTTCTAGGTAACAAATAGTTCTCACTTTGCTTCTAGGTAACAAAAAAATCTCACTTTGTTTTTCCATGTATAAGGGAATATAATTTCTGCCATCTGTTTCAACGATCAATTTATTTTGTAGTAACTTCAGCTGTCGTCTGCAGTGACTTCAGTTACAGCTTTAAAAACTCCATGATCGGACTTGCCAGACATGTATGTAGGTTTAACTCCTTAGTTTTATTTATGGAACTCACCCCTTTTCTACAGTGTTTTTTAATGCTTACAAAAAGAAACCGATACCTGTACATCAGGAAAAGCAATTAGAACACAATTTCTTGCTTAGGACAGACCAAAATCCACAAAGAATAATCTTTATACTTGTTGGGTGGCATGCTTTTTCTTCAGGATTTTTTTTTTTTTAACTAATGAATTTTGGTGTGTTTGACAGTTTATTCTGAGCTGTTATTTAAAGGTCTGAATTTTTAAGAAGAACATGTTTTTTCCATTATTTTGATTTGCCTAACGTGAATATCTGAAAAAGTACACAAGATGTGTTCTCATGGCATAGAATACTCAGTGAAAAAACTGTCTTCAGATACTCTTTTCCCTTTTTTATCCTGCTGGCTTGTATTGTGGCATGAGGCTGAAAACAAATCCAAAGCACTGCTGAAAAATTGTTTAGGGCACCACACTGTGAGGTTGAACACAAAACTAAAAATCTTGCAGATAAACTGTTTGTAGTGTGAAACCAATGCCCAGAAATCACTTGTCACTCTAGACACTACAGGTCTTCCTGTTCCAGAATTTGAAAAATCATCCTGCTCTGTTTATTCCACTTCTTTGAGTCAGTTAAATCAGTCTTTGAACTCCTCACACAGCACCCTTACAGAGCTGTTGTTCACTGGATCTTCTTTTCCATTATGATGGCATTGTTCAGATGTTATAAAAATGTGGAGGCATTTCAGGCAGACAAATATTGTCATTCCCTTTGTAACAGTTCTTTGAGGCTGAGGGTGTAGATACAGGCTGTATATGATCAGAATCTGGCAATGAATTACTTCTGTGCAAAAAACAATGCAGTGTGATTTTTGTATTGTAAATTGTGGTTTTGTTATTTTTCTGTCTGTTAGCTGTGGGTGAAACTGGAATGAGAAAAGTGATGACTTTTACTAACAGGATAAGGACATTCATGATCAGAAGCAGGACTTGGACAGTCACATTTTTCCACCTCAGTAGAGAAGGAAAAAATTGCATACCGTGGCATCCTGTGTTAGAAGGAAACCTGTTATGTCTGTAGTACTCCTGGTAAATTCAAATTTGATTAAATATTTCTGGAGAGTCATTTGCCGTCAAATGCTTCCAATGGGAGCCCAAATACATGAGGAATTACATAGCATTTTTGTCAAAAGATAATACATGGAGCACTAATTGGTCTATGGCAGTGACAATCATAACCTTGTCAAAAAATAACCTTTGTTTAAGCAGGATTAAGTAAGAGCATATGAACGTGTCTGCCCATAAACATTATCCACTATCAGCAGTGTTCACAGGCAGACATTCAGAGAAATTATAAATCTTGACTTCTTTTTCTCCACTCAACATAACTGATACTTTAGTTTAGATTATACTTAGTTCTATCCTAGTACAGAACAGGCTAGACTGCAAACCACAACTACCTGTGGGTCTGTGGCTAGTCAAATAATAATTACTTGGAAAGTAGGAAATGTTAATTTCCTGCTGCTGATTTTCTTCTCAAGAGGACATAAGATCTTATCTCTTTCTATTAAAGAGAGACACTTTGATTCTTCCCATAATTCCCAGACTATTTTGATAACAAAAGTCAAATATTACACTGTACCATTGTTGCAAGTTAGAAAATTTCTTAGGTTTTTATTTATGTGGATTGATAGGGTTGCTGGGATAAGATTGTTCTTTAGGGAAAAGCTGACATAAATCCATGAAATAATATTTTAAGATATGACAAAATCATTATTCAAGCTGATGACATATTAGCAATTATTTTAGTAGTTCTTTGATTAACCTATGAGAAATAATCTAGTATGTTTAATTACAATTTTATGTACTGTTGATACTCGTGCTATAAATAAGGAATTTCATGTAGGTCACTCCACTGTTTGGTTGCAAAATCATTTATTTAACATACTGATGTCATTAAATTATCATTCCAGGTCACTGGGTAATCACACTGGGTAATCACGGGGTAATTTTTAAAAGAAGGAATCATCCTTTCATGGAATCAGCTTCTAATTTAGTCCCTGAATTCCTTTAGATCTGTTCCAGGTCTATTTTAAGCACAATATACAGGGCTGCAAGTGTGTTTGTGCTGCTTACATTTCTCTGTGTGAAATTCATGGAGTGATAGAATATCTTGGCTTGAAAGGGACTTAAAGAATCATCCAATTCCAACAACCCTACCATGGACAGGGATGTCACCCACTAGACCAGGTTGCTCAGAGCACCATCCAGCCTGGCCTTGAACATTTGCAGGGATGGAGGTCTGCAGCTTCTCTGTGCAGCCCGTTCCAGTGCCTCACCACACTCACAGTAAAGAAATTGTTCTTAATATCTAATCTAATTCTACTCTCCTTCAGTTTAAAGCCACTGTCCTTTGTCTTATCTCTACATGCCCTTGTAAAAAGCCCCTCTCCAAATTTCAGTATTCAGTATTCATTCAAATATGAATGACTTGTTTTGGCAATCCAGTTTCTGGATTCTGACCTGAAGCCTTCTGAAGGCATAAGGAGGGCACTCAGGTCTCTTGATATTGCATAACAAAAGTGGGATAGGAATGAGTAACCGGCCTGAAGTGCACGTGTTTCCTCTGAGCTGTAGCCGCACTGCTTCAGATTAGCCTTCTTATATAAGAATTGCCATAACGAGCAAGATGTGACAGGCCAGTGCAGAGCTGGGGAGTGAACTATCAAATCACTGTGGCAGGGATTAAGATCAGGGCTAGAACTCACTCCCTGAGTCTTGCTTATTTAGCCAGGTGTGCCTTCACTGAACTCCCCGTGGTTTGGGTCAGACATCTGCAGTACTGATGTTTGTTACTGACTTATTTGGTAGAGCAGGAACAGTACATGGGATTAATATAGTCTTGACTGATGGTTCATAAACTCTTCATGGAATTTATCCTCTTGTTTGTAATAAATGTGATGGGAACAGGAATTCAATATGTCTAATTTGATTAATACTAGGTGAAAATATGGCTGTGCCAGCAAAAGGGTGAGTATGAATTCAGTTTCACAATAGTTCAGATTCTGTGGTAAGACTAGTTCAGATTCTGTGGTAAGACTAGTTTCCCATCCTTTTTCCTCCCCTCCATCTCAGCTGGCCCTTTTCTGCCCCCAGTTGCTCATTCCCACGCCCTGTCCCCTCCAAAGCAAATGTTATTTGTAATCCAAATCAGTTCAGCGATCCAGTTTAGATTGCAGTTCCACAAACAGTTGTGTTGACACAACTGTGGAGGTGGTACACTATGGGGAGGAAGGAATGAGTGGTTAGGGACTGCAGGTTGTGAAATGACAGCTTGAAAGTGATACCTGGAAATGAAAGACTTTCTACATTAGACCTACAGAAACATTATCATAATTATAAATCAACAAATCAGAATATAAATCTCAGTTGAGAAATTCAACAAAATAAATCACCTTGTCTTCATATAAACCCTAAAGCTGGAGTGTTGTGGTAATCTGCCTTTTTCTGCCTTTTGTTCTGCCAAGCTGAAACATTAGCTGAAATGTTCAAGACTGTCCTGAACTATAAAATGGGTTGCACATGTTGTTTTTTTTTCTCCCCAGATCCTCCTCCAGTCAGTTTATTTTTCATTTTATATATTGTTGTTGAACTCTGTCATTCTACTGCTCATCTAATTCCTCATTCAGTTTTATAGTTAGAAACTATCACTGGGGAAGAGGCATATTGCAGCTATTTGATGTGATCCAGCCTCATGTAAAATATAAACTGTCCAAAAGTAGCAGTAAGAGAATTGCAAAGGACCCATTCTCACTCAAATTCAAAACAAGATGTTAAACCCTACATCTTAGAAGAAGTGCTACTTCTCATAATCATTTCCAAAGGATGTCCAGTATTTTACAATGGAAAAAAGTGAGAGTAGGTTTTCTTTGCTGAAAGAACTGAAATGAAGGAAACTGGGAAGAAACACACTAAGGCCAGCAGCTGTGTAACAGGTGTGACAGGTCCTTCCCACATCCCAGCGCTTCTCTGGACAGAGTCCTCCCATTCAGAGGTTTGTAGGTGGACAAGTGTGTCAGGCACAAGCTGATGTAACACTGCCAGTCCATGCCTCTGCTTCCTCAGCCTCCTTTGCCCCACAGTGGTTGAGCAGAGGGTGGGATGGGCTGGGAAGGGCGGTGGGATTGGGGTGTGCTCCCCTGCCCCAATCCCCAGTGTTGCCCTTCTGAAATGCACTGCCCTGCTATGAAAGCTGCTTCTTGTCCTGCAGAAAACCTCCCAGTAAGAACACTAAACTATTTCTTTAAGATAGGAAAAAATACCCAAGCAACTGATTGGCTCTCTACTTACATTATTTATTTTTTTCTTACCCATTCATAAAGTAAGGCAGAAGGGGACAAAATATTTATCTTCCCCTTGGGGACTAACATCCCAAAGGGGAAGGTGATGAACGAGAGACCCACATATCAAACCCATTTTTTTGAAACCAGGAATGCAGTGGGAGGAGGAGGAAAGCAGGATCAGTCAGGTTTGAATGAAGATATATTAGCAATAACTTTTGTCCAAAATGTTTTCCGTGATTTTTATAACAATAGAGCAGATGCTCCTCCTCTCACAGGAGGCCAGACAAAGCCTTAAAATTTATTTTACATTTCTGTTTCCATTGTGGTATGTTTATTGGTTGCACTAATTTTATGATTGCTTTTCAGTGGCTTGGAGGCATAGAGTACGCTTTATTTCTATATCAATATCACAACAAATTGCATTGAGCAAACTGTGAAGTCCACTAGGATTTTTCATTGCAATTTCTCACCTAACCCATGGCAAATGCATTCTGGCAGATTCATTGTATGACATTATCCTCCCTCACCCCATCACTCCTTGACCTGACTCTTGGCCTCTGGTGGCCCCAAGGCACAGAGAAGCTCCGGCCCTGCCCATCCCCAGGGCTCCCCCCGGCCTGCCCAGGGCCAGGGACCCCATCTCAGCCCCCCAGGACTGTCAGCTCCTGCCCTGGTGTTGTCAGAGCACAGCTCCCTCCAGCCCTGCCCTGGCTGGCCCCACTCAGCTGGGGTAGGATGCCCTACATACCATAACCTAAGCCTCAAGGTGAGAGAGGTGTCTCCAGGGTGTTCATTACTTGGGATCCTAGCCATGGACTTTTTTTGGCTGTTGCTTTGCACTGTGCACAGAAGTTCTGTGTGTTTCACAAATGCCACGGGCTATGCAATCAAGGCTTTGTTCCGTGCCACTTTACCTCACACTCTTAGCTAAAAAGAAGCCATGCAACAAAAACATGAGTGATGAGGGTGCAGAACCTTCTTCTGAATCAGAAAAAATAGCTTTTCCAATGGGAACTGCAAAGTCACCTCTTACAGATCTGCAAATGTTGGACCCAGGCAGAGAGCTGAATCAAAAAATAAAATTAGGAAACAAATAACAATTTTCTGTTCTGGATAAAAATTCTAAAGTACTTTTTAGACTTTAAGAGCTCTTGATATTTGTGGATTTCATAGTCATGACTAAATTTGTTTTCAAGGTTTTTTTGCACTGTAGAGTTTCCATATCATAGACAATAGGTGTTCCTGGTTCTCCAGTCTCTAAGGACAGAGGCTGGTGAACAATTTTCCTTCTGACAATATTTTCCTGTCAAGCTGCCTGCTTCCATTCCCTTACTGATATGTATCTCCTCAGCCCTGCCAGTGGAGTGCTTGATAAGATTTTACTCAATAGGATCAACAAAATGTTCTAAGCTAAGAAAAATGCTCCAGAAAAAAAGAAAAAAAAAAACCCCAAAACAAAACCCTTTCAACACAGATTATTTCACTAATCTAATTTAGAGCATGGCATTGAACACACACTGTCCTGCAACTCAGGCATAGCTAAGGAGGTGATAGATTGTGGTGCAAGGAGGGAACGAATAACTGGGGTGAGAAAGGACTGAAATTTATTAAATTGGTTTTGTCCCCAGAGAAAATGAAGTCTGGAACTGCACTACAGCCCTTGTCAGAGTAGGGCTGGACAATATGAAGATTAAAAAGCACTGATAGCAGCCAGGAGCTCATCTATATGAGCATCCCACAGGATATGCTGCAGCAGGGAATTTAAACAAAGTGCTGGTAAAACAAAGGCTCCTAGGGTTTTTGGTTAGAAATCATGATACGTCTATCCTTCAACTGCAAATCATTCTTTTATTTTTCTAGTGGAAAACTAGAATAAGGGTTTTTTAAAGTGCTCTTTGTGCACCTAGGTTGATGTCACAAGAAATTTATGAGAAAGTCTCACAGTAATAAGAATTGAGAACAACTGTGAGATTTTGAAACTTTACAGGGAAGGTATTACGTTAGCTTGGACAAGAAGAGGGGTTTTTTTGGTATGTGTAGGTGTATACTCTTGGTGCATTAGCAGACTCCTCTAAGTCAATGGTGTTTTCAGCTCAGGTGCTGATTAAGAGCTCAGGCCTCTATGATTACTTTGTAAACAACCAAGGCAGTTTAAGCTGTCCACACCTGCCATGTGGTTTGATGGTGGAACCATCAGTGCAGGTGCTGTGAGCAATCTTGGAAGGGTTTCCCAGGCACAGCTCTGGCTGGGCTGCTGTCCATGTGGGTGCCTGTGGTGAGGCAGGGAAAACACACTCCTGAGCTATCCCTGATATCAGCTCAGCTCGGGGGGCAAAGACATTCTGCTGACGATTGGTAACAAATCTCAGAGTGCCTAACTGTAAGCTCCATTTAGAGCCAGAAATGATCACCTCTAGCACCTTACAAACCAAATTAGTTGGCATAAATTCTGTGCTTCTCCTGTTCTCCTTCCTGGATTACACTCAAGTGAGGCATCATAGGATCTGGCCTTCATCAGAGTTTAGGAAATTAGAATACTGAATGCTAGGCTTAAACTCAAACATTTCCAAGTGTATCTGAAATGATTTTAAATAAACCATAAAGAATATTTTTTGAAATAGTAGTGATACTATTATTAGCTTTGCCAATGGTAAAGTACATTTGCTTCTCAACACTTAACTCTGAGCCACCACGGCCTCTAATAGACCACAAAATTGTCAACTGCTAGCTGAAAAGGAGATTAAAATGCATACTGATTTGCAGTAATTTATTATGGGTCCTTCTAGGAAAAAGCACAGAATACTTCTGTTGCTAATAAAGTTATACTGAAATGAGATTCCATGGGATTCTACTATCATTCAAATAATATTATACACGCTCTTAATAACCTTGCACTGTTAATAACCTTCTACTGTTAATCTTCGTATAATATGAAACTGCAAATTAAGAAGTCTTTTCATGTACAGGGGCAGAACTTCATTTAAAGACCTTGATGGTGTAAGAAACAGACTGAAATAAATCCATATTGCAAACAGTCAGCTAATGGATGTGAAGATAAAGAAGGACTTGTGAAGGCAGAAGCACTGCAATGTCAAACCTATATTTTGCACAGTTTCTTACAGAAAGTATTCCTATTAAAAGCAGGAATGTAGCAATACATGAATGCTTTGTGTGAACTAAGAAATGTTAATGGTAAAAATGATCAATGAGGCTGAGAAAGTAAAATTTCTTTATATTTGGTGAGACAGAAAATTAAGATTAATGTACTATGATTAATCCCATATTCAACTTTGAAAACCTACTAGCTTGGCAATACTAAATATCCTATTCACTTCTTATTTTTATATCAAGTTACAAGCCAAGACTTATGTTGATTTTACAAACATTGCTTGTTCTTATCTTAATTTACTATTTGTGCTTATTATGGTTTAACTTTGATTAAATTAAAATCAGACCATGGTGTTGATGACTTTCTTTCTAAGTTCTTCATGTAACATTTTCTTATTTACTCCTAAGAGGAGCAGTGTGTTTTATTTTGATAAAGTCATTAAAATTCACTGAAATAATAAGGCTTACTCTTTAACATATCCATGTGGTATACCCCTGCCACACAGTCTGGACAGATCGCAGCACAGGCAAAAACATTTTTCTGGCACCAGTCCTTTCATAAACAAAAAAAGCTTTCTTTTATTATTTTTCAGGGATTGGGGTGGTTTAACACCAAAAGAACCCCACCCTGGTTTTGAAACACAAGCATGATTTACAGCCAGGTGATTAAAAATTTTTTTTCATTATTCCATAATTAATAAAAAATTGAATTTCTTCTTGCAAACTCTGCTGGTCTTGTGCCTCTAGCTCATCGCAGCCACAACACTACCACCAGTGTTTTCATAGAATGTTACTGTACTCCTCAATGCACATATTCCAAGGCTGACACCACGGGCAGGGCTGTGGGAAGGGGACAGTCCCACCCTTCCGCAGATCATTCTGCCTTGCAGCCAGGACACCCTCCCTGCACGGCCCTGGGGGGTGTTTGTGCTCAGCAAGAGGATCAAGGATCAGCTCCTGCTGCTGAAACCAAGCAGCCCTGGGATGCTCATTCCCACGCTGCCCAGGCACAGCTCCTCAGCAGGATGGGTGCCTGTGCCACGGTGCACATGGTCCTGTGATCCCTGCCATGGCCTGGAGAGCCAAGAGGTAATTACCCCTGTTCACCTGGGAATGCCTTCCAGAGAAGGAAGAGCCAGCAATGTCGATGGTCAGGAGTCGAATGCCCACCTTTGATTTATGGGCATTTTTATTTAACTTATTGATGGCCCTTTCTGTCCCCAGCCCAGCACAGCCTCTCTGCTCTGCCCAGGCACAGGGCCTGTTCCCATCAGCAAGGAGCCTGGGATGTGGCTTGGATTGTGACTGTTGATGTCTGAGGATATATGGAGCGTGGAGTTGTAGAATCAGAGAGGTTGGAAAAGGCCCCTAAGATAATTGAGTGCTACAGTTCACAGCCTAAAAAACTACAGATCCCAGTCAGGAGGGGAAATACAGGAAGAACATTCAGACAGGGAATGAGTCAAAGCTGAACAGTGAGCAGCTGAACAGTGAAAGATGTCCAAATCTGGTTGGAAATCTTGGAAAGTGTGTCGTGAATGTGGCAGAGAACTTAAAATGTGGTCCTTGCTTTCATTTTTCTCTGGGTATCAATGTTAAAACACCTGGAGACTACTCAGGTGATTGCTAATGGCAAATATTTTCAGCAGAGGTGAACAGGAACTGTATTTTGACTTTATGAAACCCTGAAGTCACGAGGTTCTCTGAAAAATCCAGCTGAAAGGCATGTTACATAGGGGAAACAGCATTAGAAGA
Organism: Pycnonotus jocosus; assembly: GCA_013400435.1. NCBI lineage: Eukaryota > Metazoa > Chordata > Aves > Passeriformes > Pycnonotidae > Pycnonotus > Pycnonotus jocosus. The sequence goes on along the minus strand of VWYP01021590.1, from coordinate 136,851 downwards.
CCTTTTTTCTTTTTTAAAAGTGTGTTCACTCACAACATGCAAGAGAAAAATAACAACCCCACCAGGGTGTCAGGAAGATAAATTCATTAATATTTGTGGAGAACTAGAGCACTACAATGGGAAAGCCCATGAGAAAATGAGTGATTCTCTATTCAGTACTGCATTTGGTTGGAGAGCAGTAAATAATGGATAGAGCACACATTGAGAGGTGAGTCTAAAAAGGAATATTGAACAACTATCCATTCATTGTGCTCTGTTCATCTTTTCCTGATCCCGCTCTCTGCACCTCCCATGAAGTTTGTTGAGTTTAATCTCATCTGATTTTTGTTTATAAAATAAGATGTCTAGTCTGTGCTTCCCATGTAGTCAGTGAAAAGAGGAAGGTACCTTAGGAAGCAATTCATCACACTGCCTCTGACACCTGGGCAAAAATGAGGTGATCACTGTCTGGGGTGTCTATCTCTTTTCCTGGACACACACTGATGGAGTGCAGAGAAACAATTTGGCTTAGTCCTCCAGAGCTGGGATGACTTCAGTGTTTAGATTAATCCCCCCTTAAATCTCAATCTGAACGGAACAGTGTGGCATCCCAAAACAGGTAAATCATTTTAACAGCCTTGTTTTCCTTCTGGTTTTCTGTGAATCATGATCTGTTTTGCACTATGAAGTAAAGCTGCTGAAATTTGCATTACATTGTCACTGACAAGATGCTCCAAAGGTGCTATTTGTGGGGCAGCTTGAGAGTGATGGTGTAGATGTAGATGATTAGATGTAGAACAGCTGGTTTTGTTTTCACTGCATTGACTAGGGGAGAATCCCTCCCTTTCTTCATGTCACTGTATGTAGAAGGTTCCTTCATAGTACACAAAACTGAAAAAAATAGAGTGATTTTGAAAGAAGCTACTCTGCTTTAGGAAACAAGCATCCTTTCTTATCCTGGGCAAACTATTTTAATCATTTATATTGCCAATCTGACCTTTGTATTATGCCAGGATGAGGAATCACACATAGTGCACAATCCTGTTAGCAAATCATACAGAGCCGATGATTAAATTTTATTTTGTGATTGAATATGTATTTAATTTTAAATCCTAGACAAAGGGGAAAAATAAAAGCTCAAAAGAAACATAGCTGGTTGCAATTAGATTGGGAGAGAGGTTTTCAGGCATAATTTTTTAAAAAATTAATTGATTATCTTTTTGTTATTAAAATGGATCTGTGAGAGCTTACCTCTGTCTTGCAAGGACCAGGTTCCTATGAGCTTCTGAGGACTGGGCTTCTTGAAATGGTGAGTAATTAGCTTAGATTTAAATAATTTTTGGTTTTCATGAAAAGCTTTGTGAGTTCAAATCCAATTGCATTTTATTTGTTATGCATTCTTTTCATTTTTCCAGGATTTCTACTGCAAGGCATCTTTTGTAAGTGAAATTCATGACCGTATTTCTGATGGTTAAATATAAAAACTTATTTTGAAAGGGGCATTCTGTAGGAAGATGCAGAATAAGAGGTTAATTAAGAGAAAGCTCAACAATCAATCATCTTCAATTAAAATCTGGCTATAGTTAATGCAGTTACAAGTCTGTGTCAGTCTCTTCACCCCAGGGACAAGTCAAATACATAATGCAAATCCACCCTACTTCTCTTCATAACATTAATATTCATTCTATAAAATTTTCATGGTAGGTGAAGTTCTGCATTTTATTTTCTGACAGCAACTCAAAATAGAAGTTCTATGCTGGTCCTTTCATTTGTTTTCTTTATTTCCTCATATACACTCTTGTGTCTTGTATCCCCAATGTGGCAACTACTCTGGCACATGCTTACACTAAGGCCTACTGCCTCCTATAATCAGTATTGAAAACAAAACAATAAATCAAAGAGCTGACCAAATGAGATAATATGGCTTTAGAAGCCACCTAAATAAAAGTCAAGGTAGCTTCCAAATACTATCTCAGGTATTACTAAGAATAAAGGTGGATTGTTAAGAAGGTAAATTCCCTAGTTTTAGTCATTGCTAAGACACTGCTGGCCTTAGACTTCTGCAGTGACCTGCAGGAAATGATCATTTGTAGACTATGTAACCAAAATAGAACTTCAATGGACTGATTTAAAAAGTTGCCACTTTCAGTAGCTCTAAAGTTTTATTGGAGGTTGGTGTAGAGCTATGTTAGAACTGACTACATAAAGACACTTCAGTTGCTCCAGTGAAAAGCTGGCTCAAATTAGTTTAAGTGGCTTTGCACTGCACTGGATGAAGAATACTCACATGGTTGGTTCTGCCATAGAAATGGCATCTCAGAGAGAGGTGATGCTAAGCAGCTATAAAGTAAAATATACTGAAGTCCATGTGTTCTGCAGTGAACATCTCCCCATGTCCCAGGGGGCCTGACCACATCAGACAGTCTGATGAAAGGGCACTTTCTATATGATGGAATTTCATATTTTTCTGAAGGTCTGTGAGGTATGTCCTACATGTTTAATGTCCAAAACATGCAACGGCACTCTTTGTATTCTCATCTATTCATAGGTGTGTGAAAATGAAGACAGTGACTTCTGTACAATCTCTCCCTCAGCCATGAACTACATGTGTTTACATTACCTTGCTAATTTATTAAATTTTACCTTGTTCTCGTATGTACAATGCAACTTCAGCCTATAAACAGACAACTTCTTCTGGGCAGTCAGTGTGGATAATGCAAAACCCCAGAGCTACTTCTGTGGGTAGTTATGGATAAAAGACACAAAGAACAAATGGAGGAAGGATCAGCTCTGGCCAGAACTGCTCCTTGAACAACAGTCAGAGGCTGCACTGCAATTTAATGTGGAATTGTTGCAAGAAACTAAAGAGCTCTGAAATGTTAGTGCCAGATGATACGAGTTAGGATTGAAGGCATTTTCAATGTCTCCCAGCATCCAGAAGGGCTCGTGGTCAGACACCTCACCAACCATCCAAAAATAAGTAACCATGCTGCTACTTGAAAACATGAGGCAAAACTGAGAGTTACATATTTTAAGTTTTTTTGTGTTTTAACTTGCCTTTAAAAATGTGTTTTGGGCTATTCATTTTTTTTTTTTTCAGCTTTTGAAACTGCAACAATGGACTCAAAGACTATTAGACTTAGGGAGTATATTAGATTGGATTAATTTTAATAACACTATAGATACTCATCAATCATATGTTACCGAATACTCTCTCTCTAAAGGGTTGTTTGAAAATCAGATATTTTCATTTACCAGCAAGGTCTGGATTGCACAGAAATGTCTCATGCAGCAATTGAAATTCATGGTGCAATGTCTATAAATCAAAACTAAGTAAACAATTTTGTTTAGTGTGAAGACAGTTTTCTCCATGCTTCAGGGCCTTAATACTGATTTCTTTTATGCTGAGATTTGCTCTTGTCCATTGACTATTCTGTCAATATCTGCCAGTTTTCTATAACCACTTATACTCTTCTTTCTGCTATATTTTCCTGCTCTTCTACCCTGTGCTATTTTCTCCTTCTCAACTCTCCTTTTCTGGAAGCCTTGAGGAAACATCTGAGTGAAACTCCAAGGTAAGAATAATTTACCTGCATGGGTTTTCCTCTTCTTTTTCACCCCTGCTTTTTAGTTTTTTTCCTGTGTTTCAAACTGGCCCATGTTAAGCTGCATTACTTAATGAACTAAAATGTTAGATATGTTGAGGACTTTAAGAAATCTGCATTGAATTTTTTGCCTAGGCAAATTATGGTTTTGAGTCACAACCAGGTGAAAAGGTGGTTGCTACCTTATTTAATTTGATAAGGATGTCTCCTAAACCAGCCAGAAAATGTTCCATTTTTCACCATTGTTGAATGTGAAGCATTGTGAACTATGTGAAGTACCTTTTATTTTCCTGTTTTGAGCCAAAGTATGTTCTGAGTTGCCTAACAGGAGAATCAGTGTACAACTAATATTATTCCAAAGTAGAGTGCTGAATGACATTTTGAATTATGTATTCCCACTATTGTGCATAACTCCCTTCCAGTCTCTTTGTGCATTTTAAGTAGTTTTTCATCTTGACTGAATCCTAATTTTTTCTGAACCTTTGCAAGTATGTGTGCTAATTATACAAAAAATCATTCTGTATTCATTTTGAAACTAGAGTATGTTTTCAAGAAAATGTTTCCATTTCATAAATGTGAAATTACAATTACTGCTCCTAGTTTTGCCAGTCAAAAGGATTTTTTATTCATATTATAAATTAGAATATATTTATGAGACACACAAATAAAGTTATGACTTGGTTTCTACCCTTTATTGTAACATTTCTGTCAATAAGACAAAAAATAACTTAAGAATATAAAGATAAATTTCTAATACAACATACAGAACAAAATACAAGGCTAAATTAATATAGTTTTTTTATTTTAGAGTAATTTTAAGGAATTATTTGGGGAAAAAAAGTCAGTTTTCTAGTTTTTTACTAATTTATTTAGCTATGAGATATAATTTCATTTTAATTTTAGATATTTAAAATTATGCCACTCTGCTTCTGATTACACACATAATAACAGGTATTATTTTAAAATGAAAGGATACACAGAGAAGATAGCTTTCTAATTATTTCTTACCTAGTACTGAAAAGGAAGGACAATAAAATACAAATGATCACTTGAAGATTTAAGTGCTTAGTTATTAAATGATTGAAAGTGTAAAGGAAATAACTAATTTTAAAGTAATTTTGAAATGTAAATTCCCCATCATACCATCAGTGATCCAGGATTTACCAATGAAAAAATCAGCCACATATTAGGCAAGTGAAAACCCATGTCAATAGCTGCTACAACACATAAGCACTGGTTTTCAGGAGAGAACTTGGTGCAAGATGGATGAAGCATTGTTTTGAATAATGCACAAGTTTTTAAACTTTATTACAGTTATTTAGAGCTAAAATGATTAACCTGACTCCTAACTTGGCTAATCCTATCAGGAAAATCTGATCTGTCAATGCTAAAGAATACTCTCCTAGCAACAGGTATGCTAGACTGCTAGACTAGGAATTACCAGTATAATTAGGAGCTCAATATTGCTTTGAGTGTAGTTTAACACTCAGATCTGAGTGTAGTTTAATTGTTGATTGTATAAGCTAATTTCTCACAATTAGCATAAAGCCAGTACATGTGCATAAAAGTCAGCCTGAATGCCAGTTTGCTTTTGCTTTGCAGTCCAAAAATTAGCATCATGGGCCCATCTGACTTAAATCTCTGACAGAAGGTATAGTATTTGGAAAACTGTAATAAAAAATAGTTGGAAAAATATGGGAAAATATCATACGTACTCCAAAACCTAGAATATTTAGAATTCTAACAACTTTTGGGGAACTGTGTAAGTTCTACAACTGTTCTATTATAAAGCATAGGAGTTATAAAAAGCAAATTTACTACACCAAGTCTTTTCTTAAAAAGTGTTCAAAAGAACTTTTAGCCACAGGCAGATCAGATTTCCTTGAACACAGAGTCACTAATCAGTCATTGTGTAGGGGAGGTGATCTAAGACTGCGCTGCCTAAGTGGTGATTTTGTCCTGACGATGCTTTCACATCTCCTCCTCTGATCTGGGTGAAACAGAAACTTCATGTTCAGTAAGATCAGCATTTAGTGATATCAGAAAGCTGATCCATGTCAGCTTGTGTGCCAGCATGACAGGAACAACAGCACATGTGGCCATGGACAAGGTGGAAGGGCTAGCTCCATCAGAGGCTAGACTTTTCAAATGGAATTAAGCTGTCTGATACTTTATGCCTTTGAAGTGGTAACAGCACTTTCTCTAAACATGTGAGGAATTGAGTTTTGATACATTAGTGAGCCCTTGTCCAGCAGGTAATAGAGCATTTGTAAGAAGAGTCTTTTGTTTATCTTCCTAGGCTGCCTACCCATTGAACTGAATTGAAATGAATTAATTAATTGAAAACTACCTAATATTTTTAGAGAAGGTTTCTGATTTCTATTAAGCAACATCTGGCTAAAAACTTTCCTCTCTCCTAAATGTGAAGAGGAAAAAAATATATGATCTTCCTATCCAGGGAACTGGGTGAGAGCACTCAATCTTCAACTTGAAGAAGGGAGAAAACTGAAATACACCAGCTCAGAGGTGGCCACTATCTAGGCAACCCAGTCAATATAGATGGCCTACAGAAACCTAGTGTTTTTCTAATGCTTCTCACTGTGTAATGGACATAGGGCTTGTACTTCAGCTTATAGCAGCTGACTGCTAGGGAAGAAGATATTAAGATACCTTCTGGTGTATCTCAGATGCACAGCTTCCCATTGCTGTGGTTACACTGGGAGCAGAGCACCAGGCCCTCATTCTGCCTTGGGTATGGCCCCACCAGCTGCAATAGCAGCAACAGTGTGCACAGGATCACTTGGGAAAAGTGGTATCACAGAACAGCAGCAAACAAAAGAAAAGCTGTACTTTAAAAAGAGCACAGTTGGGACAACCTAGAATAATTTTTAGCTCCTGCTGGCTGCTCTGCTCTTCTGGAAGAAATTGTCACCCCTTGGTAAACTGGAGAGAACAGCCACAGGGTCTGCTCTTCAGCTGCCACTGCCTCAAGCTTGGCAGACTGGCTTGAATGGCCATCAATCCCAGTTAAGCCTACTGTGCTGGACTGTGGGCTGGTGTAGCTGGGCAGCAAACACACTAGTTTTGCTTTGGGCATGGTGATGTCCACAGAGAGGTGCAGCAGATCCTGGGGGCACTACATGCTGAATTGTTCCAGCATGAATCAACGCAGGTTTCTGGTGTCACTCTACTTTAAGGCACCCTTATGCAGTTGAATTAGTGTTGTTCATGAAGAAAAGACACTTTTTCTTAACTCTTTTCTAAGGATTAAGTTAGTTTAAAGAGCCTGAGGCCTGGTCTCCAGCATTTCATGTGGCAAATGGTGTGTGTGGTGACCGGGACAAAAAACTTTCCTTCAGACAGTCATCACATTTATTTTCTTGCCTTCTCTGTTTTTCTCCTTCAGGCCCAGTAGCTCTAAAGACTCTTCCTGAGAAGGCTGCTATGTTCTCATAAGAACAGCCCTGTAAAAAGTCTGTTTCTTAGTAAATTGATGAAAAATAAGACACACAACAAAATTATCATTAACATTTTCTAGAAGCTGTTACCTAGTTCATTTTCCTTGTCAGTTTAATCTACCCTGTTCATATATTACCTTTTCCAATAAGACGTGTTACTTGAGTTGCCAATTTACTCTTAATTCTAGACTGTAGAAATCCATTCTGACTCGTCTAAGGTTACACTTATAACCAAAATGTATACTTTAATACTAAATTCAGCACACACGCAAAAAAAAAACCAACCCAAAAAACCAAAAACTAAAAAACCCCCACCTCACATTTTCAGTGGGTGTCAGCCTTTAGGCAAAGATAATTCAAACTGGTTTATTTTCATCAGTGTTACTGTGTCCTACATACAAGTTCCATGCTCCATTGAAAGCAGAGGGTGGATCTTCCACACTAACTGTGCAATGTGAGTTGGGATCTCTACACATGATGTCCATTTGATCCTGTTCTTCCTGTTGAAAATTTAGAAAGATGACAAGTGAATCCTAGCACCTAAAGAGATTGTCCTCTGCAGTTTTCTGCTTCTCTACCCCCTGTTTTCTCCCTGACCAAGGTTACAACTGCCTCAGGCAAACAGTCATACACAACAGTGAGGGATCCTCAGAAACTTTACACCAGTCAGTGAGCTCAGCATAAACTTTTCGTATATTGAACATAAACTGTCAGATTTTGGACCAACATGGTAACATATGAACTCGTATTTGATCCACCTGGCTCCTAGCTGGGAGGTGATTTTCTGGCTGAACACATGCTGCACAGGTCCTGACACTGTTTATAAGGGACTGTTTGGAAAGAGCAGGACACTCTGATAATGTTTTAATATCCTAGATTCTCAGTATCCTCTCAGGACAGACACCTCCCTCTTTTCCCCCATTACCCCTTTTAATCTTTCTTGAGTAAAACTGGCTCAGTTAACACAACACAACAACAGTGGTTGTGTTAGCTGTCTACAGATGGCAGTAATTTCAGATACCATGGACAACCCTTGAAGAGGATGCATGTCCACAAGCTAGTGTCTTAAAATTGTTTCTTAAACGTGATCAGTATTGAGCAGGAGAGAGCATTTCCCAGGTGCAATTCTCCATCCCCACCTTTACTGCAGGGTGACTAAGTGATGAAGGAAGCTGCTAATGGCCGTGAATTAAAGAAGCACTATCAGTGCTGGTTTATTTTGACAAGCCTAAAATCTTTGGGGTTATGGCTGCTTCCCAAAGAGCCTAGCCCATCTTGCAGTAGAGTGAGTAAACTCAAAAAGAGAGGAGAAAGGTAGACCAAAATAGATGACTGTGAGCAGGAAATATTACAGCCACACCAGCATAAGCCATTCTAGCTCCTGAGCCAGAGTCCTGTGTGAGCATGAGTCAAGTCCCTTAATTGTGTCAGCACAACCACATAAGATTTCTAGCTATGGCACTTTATTGGGGCCCCTAAGCCAAGCCCAAAGTAGGAAAAAGCCCTATGTTTTAAAATTTAATGGCTAACAAAACTAAACCATTTCAAACAGGATTAAACCCAGGTTAACATCTAGGAAAACTGTTACCTGACAAGTGTGCTTCAGTCAGGAAAAGTATCACAAAACATTTGTTTAAAAACAGTCACTTTCCTGTATGCAACCTTTTTTTTTTACTTTGCCATACTTTGTGCTGCTGGAAAGCTCTTATAGTTCCTGGCTTGTCCCTCAGTAATAGTAGTAATTTCAAACATATTCCCACATAGTGAATCACATACATCAAATCTACTCAGTACTCAAGCTAGTATGATAAGCAGAAAACAAAAAAGAATGGTGTGGGAAAAAAATAAGATATGGAAGAAATGTGGTAATTTTAGTAGCCATGTACTGACTATATTTTCTGTAAAAGATGAGGGACAAGCACCCAGGGTTTTTTTTGTGGCTGTGGGTCACCTAAACCTGAATGGGCTTTTGATATTCTTGTGATTGTCTTTTCCATGTGCAAACCCGATGATTCCTAAAACATATGTAAAGAAGTGTTATTTACAAAGGCAGTCTGGTCATAGATGTAACGAATTCAAATAGATTTCCCCTTAGCTTAGCTCAGTGTTATTTTCCAAGCTCCTCTCTTCACACATGCAAGAGTCTTGCATTTAGAACAGGCTGCCTGAGGTCACAGACAGGATTTAACGAGTGCAAGCCTGCTTAAGGAGGCCGATTTGAACTGAGTGGATACAGAGCCTTATTTATGACACAATCATAATCTGAATGAAATTGGTTTAAGTCTTGCTGGCGTTTAAGAGTACTGTGCTACCCTTATGCAATATTTGCATTGGAAAGTAAGAGATTTGCATGGGAGTGAATCACTAACATTATTCACAAGGCATTACAGGATTTTACAGCGGATCTTTAAGAAGGAAATCAGGAGGGACACTGTGGCATTGATTTCAAAATAAAGTTTGGATGCTATGTGTGAAATTCTGTTCACTTTTTTTAGTAAAAAAGACTGTCTCACCATCACTTTGAATTTAAAATTCAAAATCTGTTACCTTTTAAATAATACCTTTTGCTCCAGAACACTTGCAACCTATCTATCTGCATCATGGTGTTAGTGCAGGCATGTTGAACATGGAGAAGTGTCTTAGTCAGAATGAGAAAGCAGTGTTTGGAGCACATAAGGTCATCTCTTGAATAGGAGGATTTTCTGCTAGCAGCTGCCACTGCTGAATCTGACCAGTTACTGGAAGGCATCATGCCAGAAGCTAGGACATAAAAAGATCTTCAGGCTGGGAAGCACAGAATTGAAATGGAGAGGAGCTGATCAGCTCTTTTTTCCAGTTTTAAAGATAGGTCAGGAAGGTGAGTGAGGCAATGACTGGTGGGGTTGGCACCTGTGGGTTTGTCTATGGGGGAAAGATGTACTAAGGTAAATTTAATTAGTTTGAAGACAGCATAGTTATTGTAGTGCCTGTCCCTGATATGCACTTTCTCGGTACAGGAGGGCATTTTTCATTTTCAATCTGTCATTAATGGACTCAAAATAAATGAGAAAAATCATGCTGACTTTATCACGAAAATGTACACATGAAAGTTTTCTCTGATTAAAAGTAGAGCCAAATCGGTGTCAGGAAAGATTTGTCAGAATAGCCTTCCCAGAAAGCTTTCTTAAGACAGAGGCATCCTGTAGGGGTAACAAAAGTGCTTTACCTGTGTAACATGCACCAGTGCAAAAGTGCCAAATAAGCTATACCATTCTGTGCAAATAAGTAGGTTTCACCAGTATAAAAAGGATGCAAGGCAAAGCACCTCACTAGCCATTTGTATGGCTACCAAGGTTATTTGTTATCAACCTCTTTGTCTGTTTAAACTCACATCTATCTTATTTCATACCACATTTTATGTCATTCTCTAAGACTAGTTTGGTGGTGCATAAAGACACCACCAGACAGACTATTGTTGTATCCACACCATGGCTGCTAATCAAGTTTTAATGCAATAGTGAGTGCACTGAAGAACATATTTAACACCTGATAACATATTACACATAGGTAACACACTGGTTTTGCAGATACACATTGAAGATGAGTTTATTGATTTGGACTTTACTGCTGGAAAGATTACCTATTTCTTTTTTTTAAACCTTAGAGAAACCAACATATGTCAGCTCTTCTGTCCTAAGAACATAGTCAAGATAAGTTGCTTTAATTTTGGACTGAGGGGAATTTTCCAAGGTCAGACCCAGCCTAAGAAGACAGGGCAGACCTTGCTAAAGTAACCTTGTGGTAAAGTACTTGGCTGTGTTTCCAGTTTGGCATATCTGATATACACAAGTGATTTTTGTGAAAAAACATTGTATTTTTTTAGCAGCAAACAACTAGTCTTTGTAATCTGCTGTTGTGTTACTTCAAAAACATTTCAGCAGTTAACTCTCCACATAACACAAAGCTTATAAAAGAAATCTAAATTCTACATGCAAGCGAAATTTGCTGTGGACATCTCTGGATCAGGGAGCAGTATGTCCAGGGTGTTTCATTATCCTTGGTGATGCAATTTGCGTTTGGAATAATCATGTCTGCACACAGTGCTGTGGAATTGCTATGCCTACACAGCTGTTACAACATTGCCGCTTTGCATTCTTGGGAGATTCCATGGTTTGCTGCCTTACCCTTCTGTTTTTTTCCATGCTTGCTCACTGTGAATACTCCAGTACAGGAAGTAGTGGAGTGTTTGCTGTGATTTCTCTCATTTCATCACAACATTTGAAGTGAGCTCTGTTTTTAAAGGACTATTGATCATCAGGCAAGAAGCACTGAAGACCACTGAGAGGTTCCTGGGGCTATTTGCATACCTTTAGGGGCAGGGACATGTGCACAGCTGAAGCTGAGAAGGGAACTGACTAAGAATTAATTCATGAAGTAGTGGGGCTCGGTAGTGTTGCAGAACACAGACTGCCAGCAATTTCAAAAGGTTTGGGAATATTAACTTTCAAGAGCCTTAAATGGAGAAATTGCCCGACAACTGTAAGAAAGGAACACGGCAGAAGAGTTTATCTTGGTTTGGTGAAATATACTCATCCATTTTCATCTGTAGAGTCACCATTCTCATTTGGTAACCATTTCTGCAGAGAGAAATCCACAGAAAAAATGGTCAGGTTTATTGTAAATGACTTGTACGCAACAACGAAAAACCTGGTTGGCATATATGAATTAGCAACACCCAGGAATTTATTGATGAGAGTAAGTACTTGAAATTAGTTAATTTTGCTTAGGTCATTAGGTAATTCTATGATTCCACCATTAATGTGACAGATAAAGTTATTTTCACTTCAGGCTGTACCTAACAGAAGGTAGCATTTTCTTATGATTAGCAGATGATCATATGGGAAACTTACTAATATTAGAATGACATGATGAGTAGGTCCAAGTAACTTACATTTTTAGAAATGCTAGACTACTTAATGTTATTTTTTAAATTAAGGGGAAATATAGAAAACAATAACACTATTTAAATAATAAACTAAGATTATTCTTGTCTGTTCAAAAGACTGAGAATACCCTCATACCCATGCTTCCCCTGTTTTGGAGACTTTCAAAGGATGCTTAAATAAATAAAAGCTCATTTATTCTCAGCCAAGTGGGGTGATTTTAGATTGTGCATTAATAATACTCAAAAGTTGGATGCTTGATTGGAGAAATCTGGCTCATGAAAATTATTTTCTCTGTCGAAAGAATCTCTGTAGATTCTTTCACAGCAAAGTAAACAGACACACTGAGAAATTTTGAGAAGTAAATAAAGTAGTGATGGTAAACTCCATTTGATCAGAAAGACCACAGTCAGTGATGCCCCTCAATCAAGTAGTGAAATGAGTGCAGATTTGTGAACAAAATGCCTGCCCTCTTGGGGCAGAAGCAGGGAAATTTGTATATATGAAGGGTTTTAATATATCACACTTTTATTGAGTTCTGCAAAGCTTTTAATATAATCAAACAAGGTTAGGAAAATAATTTCAGAACATATAAGTTAGCTAGGGCAAGAGAGCAGCAGAAAATATTCTTTGGAACTACAGAAACACACTACTCCTCTGGGCAGATGAATAAGTTTAGGGGGTTCCACACTACCACATTTTATTTGCTGCTTTGCAGTGTGGAATATGGAGGAACAAACCTGTACCTGCTAACTGCTACCTCATAGACACACTATTAGCGAGCAGGTTTTATCTTCGAAAAAAGAACATGTTTAGATTTATCTGCTGTCTGTCTCCTGCAAAAGCTGTTTCTAAAGGATCATGACCATCCTCCTCTACTCTCTCTCCTTCTAATCATGCTAAATTTAACTTTTTTTTTCCCATTTCTCCATAATTTTATCACTTTGTTGTATACAGAGAATCAGTAAATATGCTACCCCTTGATTTCCTTTCCTTTTTGCGTAGATTGGACAGGTGTTCATCCAGAGTAGGCACCTCTGGTTGCTGCAATGTATCTGCACGGATGAGAAAGACAAAAAGGATCAGGTAATTATTACCAAAGAAATGGCCTTTGTGCCAAAAATAATAAATATAGCTCTTTCCTTAATTGCACAATATCCTTGCCAAAATAGGGAATTATGTTTGCCTGAAGATTTATTTTTTAGTATCTGTGGGTCAGTATAAAGTAATCTGTTAAATAACTAGGATTCTGCTGTCACTAAAGATATAAAATACTGAGAATCTCTGTAGTTATTAAAATATTTGTGTAGTCAGAATTGGGTGATTTGTAACCACTCAGCTCAAAACTGAAGGTATAATAAAAATAAGTCAGAATATTTATTTTATCCTTTTTTTAAAATCCTGTATGGGCTCTTACAATTAACTTACCTTCTTCTTGTTAGGCCCCACAATGTTGCCCGGTTAGATATGCACATCTCTGATGGAAATGGTAGACTAGGAGAGAAGGGTAGCCATGATGAACACTATTCAGCAGACTTCATCTAAAAGTTGTTTTATATAAATGGGACTGAGGTCTGGTACCTTGAGGCACTTCAGCGTTCAACTGCAAAGTAGGTATAGAAATGTAATGGTTTAAAACAATTTTTGTATCTTGAAGATTCTGAGGCTCAGTTGTTTATTTTCCTTGTGATTATATCACAATTTTTTTCCTTTTTTTTTTTTTTTAATCCCAGTGAGAAAAGAAAAATGCTGCATGGATGTCCAGATGTAGAAGTCTGCTGTGCAAAAGAACTGGATCAGGACTAATCACCACAGGCTCCTTTTATTGTCTGTGGGGGGGAAAATGGAAAAAGAAGAAACAGTTTAAGGCATGATTCATACGATCCTAATGTAGGCATCTAAAATAGGTCAGGTTCATTGAGCTCTAAAATGTCTGTTTTTCTCTATGGACAGAGGCATGATCACCCTGGGGAATCACTAGCTTAGATGTGGATATCTATGTTATCAAGTAAGGTGAGATGATTTCCACCCCATGTAACTTTTGTGACCAAGAATAAATATCTATAAAAAAAGAAACATTGCCTCTATAAAAAAGGGCTTCTAATGGAATGATATGTGCAAATGCTCTTGTTCCACATTCCCTACAATGACCTAGATCCTTTAAAACTTAAAGATTGAAATCTCATCCCAGAGAAAAGCACGTTATAATACTGCATTATCCTTCATTCTGACTTTTAAAGTGATTTCTCACTCAACTTAGAACACATGCCAAGAAGTACACAGCAATGATCTAATTAAAGATGTGCACACAGAATTCAGAGCTGATTATTATGTGTATTATAATTACTGCATAGAGCAGTACATCAATATATTAGTGTATATACCCATATATGTGTGTATATACATGCTAATAGAACGCTTAAAAGACAATTATAGATAATGGTTGTAATTTCATATATTAATAAATGCAGTATATTGGTATGCAAACTAAATGTATCTATGAAAACGTAGGGATAAAGACAGGAGGAATATGTCCTTATTTTATTCTGAATTTCTGAAAGACTATTTAGCACAATAGAAATGTTAGTGCTGACATAGTTCCATCACTAATTGGGGAAAAGAAAATGCACTCATTGAATATTTCTGTTTTGCATTTAGAAAGGAAAGCAGTGCCTGCATTGCCAAACTATCATCTATTCTGACATTTTCCAAAGCAGATGGTAAAGAACATCTAATAATTTTTTTTTAATTGGCAGGTCCACATAACTTGATTGAAAGATTTTAAAAACAATTTGTACTGCTCTATATTGGCAAAAAGCTTTGGCATACTGGAGAAGTCCAAGAGGCCTGGAAAAATCTAATGCTGTGTTGATATTTCAACAATGTAAACAGGATGACCAGGGTAACTCTAGATGAGTTAACTTGACCTTGGTTCCGTGTGAAAGAATGGAACAGCTGATATGGGACTCTGTCCATAAGGAAATAGAAAATGGTAACATAATTACTGCCAGTCAACAAGACTTTATGCAAAACAGGTTAAGTTAAACAAACTGCATAGTACTTTTATGAGATAAGAATTTTGATTATTTGATTTGTTTAATAAAGGTAACTATGTTGACAAAACAATGCCTTTCAGACTTCTGTTAAGCATTGATACCACATGACATTCTGATTAAATGTTGCACCAGAACAAAACCAAGACAACATATAATAAAGGAGACTAAACCGTAGAACTCAGAATTTCAATGTTAACTAAAATTTCCAAGTATCACCAGTGTGCCGCAAAGATTCTTCCATGCCTTAGACAGTTATTTAATAGGTTTACCTATTGGCTGACAAAAAACAAAACAAAAAAAACCTCCAAAAAACAACAACAACAACAACAACAACAAAACCCCAAAAAACAAACAAAAAACCAAACCAAGCATAAATTGTAATAATATCTCTAAATTCTGCAAATGGCACTAGGACAGACGTTATGTGGACAGATTACAAACAGGAAGTGATTTAGACAACTGTAGCTAAGTAGAAATTATATGGGTATATATATCGTCAATGAAAATCTGTTTCGGGAGGAGAACATAGAGATTACACTTGCAGGACTGAGTGTAGAGGGTCTGAAAAATGGGGAGGCAATGGCTGATGGTCAATTTTTTACTGCAAAAGAGCACTAAAGTGGTTAATATGATCCCCTGTTTTACACTGGAGGGGGTGAGAAATGGTCTTCTTATGGCTGTTGTAGTAAGATCAAATTAAGCTCTCTATAGAGAAAGACAGAAGCAATGAAAACTACCACCCTACAAAAACATATTACTCTGTTTTGGACTAAACAAACCAACCAGTTTCCCTGGGATATATTGCAAACATAGCAGATGAAGAAATAGTTAGCAGGGGTTATGTACATCTGCATAAATAAGGCACAAGAAGAACAGCAGGGAGCTTTTCCTTGTTGTGTTTGGGGAAACCAGACTTTGGCTACATTATTTGTAAATAAAATTGCACAACTTTGCTAGCCCTTGTGGTGTTTTTGTTTTTGATTTTGGTTTTGCTATTTTTTTTATTTCAGTAAGTACAAAACAAGTCTCAGAGTGAATCAAGAAGCTTGAGGCTGTGATGAAATTTTCAAGATTTTTACTGGGAAACCTATCCTGACTGTGTTCTGCTTATTTTCATGTATTCTGGTCCCCAGGGCTTTGCTGTGTAAGAGTTGGAGTTCTTTCCTGGTCCCTCCCTGGGCAGTCATCGCTGGCATGGAAGGACAGAGCTGTCTATGGCACACACATACACACACGTACACCATCCACAGTTACCCTGCTTCCTCCAGTCTCTCTTTCCCAGGAACACTAGAGAAAGACACTCATTTTCCACTCCTTGTTTTCCTTCCTGGTATGTTTTTTAAAGGGAAAGAAGATAAAGACAGACTCTCTGCAGGTCTGACCTCACTGTTGTAGTTTGGAAAGGAGAGAGCATATATGAGAGAAGATTGATGGGGATTTGAGAAGATACACATGATTTCATGCAGCCAATATTTAGGTTTCTTTTCTGTATGGAGTCAAACCTGAAGTTTGAAGAAGCTGCTTGGGATTCGGTAACCTGGTAGAGCTCAGTAGGCTGCTGAAGGGAAGCAGAGGTGAAGCTGCAGAGAAAAAAAGTGGGGAGAGGTGAAGCTGAAGAGAAAATAAAAATGGGGAGATGCATATCTCTTGGTATTAGTCAGTGTCTGTGGATAAGACAGAAATAATGGCTGATAATGTGATGAGGAATCAAACTGGTGCATCAGGTCATGTGAGGGAGCAGCCCTCATGCTGCCCTGCAACACAGGCATATACCCCACACACCTCGGGGTGCAAGGTGCCTTTGGTGGCTCACTACCTTACAGTCCTGCAGCCTTTTCTCTCTGATCTGACACATAACCCTCTAATATATCAGTTCATGGAACAGAAGAGCCTGCAGCAAAAATAAGTACAGCCTGGGCCAAATGGGAGAGAAGTCAGGCAGGAGCAAATGTACAAATCTCATTGTTAATGCATGAGATTTCACAAATTGGGAACTGAGAGGTAAATGTGAGGCAGGACTGATATTGGTGCAGGAATCAAAAAAATCATCTAATCTAATCTAATCTAATCGTTGTTGATATTCATATGGAATGTGAAGATCAATAAAGATGAAAAGAGATAAAATGGATAGGTTATAAATAAAGCACTGATGAACAACATCAGCCTGCCCTTCAGTGTCTTCATCATCACGGATATTGTGGGCTTCTGTTTTTAATCCCTCTTCTAAATAGCCTGTAATTCTACCCTTTCTAAAACAATGACCCAACAGCTGGTGTCTTCCTTCTTTACCATCATCAACAAACCATCTGTGAGAAGAGAGAGGGAAAAAATGAAATGTCTATATTTTTCTCTCACCGGCTTTCCTCGCTGGCAAAACATCTGTCCCACATCTGTCCCACAGCACTTGGAGAGCAATGAGTAACCTTAAAGCACAAATGTCTTCCAGTTTCCGGATTTTCAGGAAAATAATTTTTGTTGTGCTCCATAATGCCTAAAATGTTTCCTGAAAATTTCCAATAAATTCCAAAGTGGTCACATCGTATCCAGGCAGGCAAGAAATCAAATATATTCATCTTGGCCTTGTAAAAGAGGGGCGGAGGGGCAAGTGTTAGCCAGTTCTCTAGAGTCCCTTTACAGCGAATGGGAAAGCTATTCTGTAATCGAAATATCTCACACCTTTTTAAATGCATTGTTTTGAGACTGATGACACCAAAACTGTACACAACTAAACATGAGGCTTTCAAATTAAGCTGAATGCTTTTGTTAAGTGAGCAGAGCACACAATGTTGAGTCCATCAGGGTTTTATGCTACAGAAGCTCTAAAAATGTCCTAGCTGGCAAGAAGATGAAGTGTGGCATGGTGAGAGGGGATGATATCTGTCTGGACATAACCTTCCTGGTACAAAGTTAATGCCTTAATTCTTTGTAAAAAAATTGAATTAGTAGTTGCAAATGTAGGAATCAACACCTAATAATATGGCTATGCATTATCTCCTCCATTATTAAAATACGCATTAACCAGATGCACTATGCTTAATGCTAAACTTCAGAACTACCTGAAGAAAGGATTAATAACCCTCCCTTCATTACTTTGGAGGAACTCTAGCGGCTAAAGTGCATTAGTCATGGAACTTTTAGATAGCTGTGGTTAGCTGAGATGAGCACCACCTCACCAAACACGCAGGAACAGCCAATCCAGCCAAGTTTACAGCATCTCTTCACTTACCCCATCACTTATGGATATAACCTAATGGCCCCTCAAGGCCTGTATAGAGACTTAAATATAATCGAGTTTGATCACAAGTTGTTTCTGCTGCAGAGGACATCATACCTGAAACCTCCATAGCTGGCCTTAAAATTCATGCTGCTATAATAAATACAACTTACATTGTGAATATCTATTCTTAAGTGAGTTGTTAAGCCTGCAAAAAGTGTAAAATTTATCCAAGAAAAACAATAAAGTAGAATGAGGTTGTTGAGAGAAAATACGTCTTGTGGATTGTAATGGTTTTCTTCAGATACAACACCTCTTCTGGAAATGTAGAGTACAGCTGCTGCATTTCTGTAATACACCCTGGTCTACTGTGGTGGTTTAAAACCAAGTGGGAATTGAACTCCAAATTATCTGCTCCCCTTCCCCCTGCCTCTGCTCCAGTGAGAGAGGAACAAAGGAAGAGACTATGTGTTGAGATAACAATTTATCAAAACCAAACAGCCATGGAATAAGAAATGCACAATAACAACAGCATTAACAACAAAAGTGTGCAAATGAAAAGGTGCTTTACACACAGAGGTGTTCACCACCTCGACTCAGTTCTGCATGGCTGCCTAGACAAGGACAAGATGGCAAGCACTCTCCACAGCTGGCATTCCCTGTCCCAGGACAACGAAAACCAGCAATAGATAAGCACCCAAAGGGCTGGATCGTCTGCATTGTGCCACCCTCCTCCTGCGCTGCTGGGCTCGGTTGTGGTCGGTTCAGCTCGGCTCCTCTGCACTCGGCTTGGGATCGGCTGGGCCTGGGCTCAGCTCAGGCTCAGCTCAGGCTCAGACCTAGCTCAGCTCAGGCTCAGCCCCAGCTCAGCTCAGGCTCAGCTCAGGCTCAGCTCAGGCTCAGCTCAGGCTCAGCCCCAGCTCAGTTTGGGCTCAGTTTGGGCTCAGTTTGGGCTCAGCTCAGGCTCAGCTCAGTTCAGGCTCAGCCCCTTGTGCCCCGTTCCCTGTGGCTCCTTCCCACCCACGGCTGCAGCCCGTGTGCCCTGCTGGGCTCAGCGCTGTTTGCCACCTGCAGTCGCATTCTTCCCGAGGGATGGGAAGGGACGGGCGGCAACGAGAGAGGGACAAAGTCTGCAGGGCTGGTCCTGGCAACTTCCCGAGGAAGAAATGGAACAAACAGGCCCTGCTTCCAGGGTGTGTTCCCCTTTTCTTCCCCCCAAGCCACTCTCCCCAGAGAGGATTTACATTGTATAGAATAGCAAGAAAAACTAGGACATCTATTCAGCACCTAAAGTTTATAATGAGGGACTGAAATTAATTTAATGAAACTAAGGAACTTCAGATATAATATTGTCAGTTCTGTGAGGTCATTTTCAAATAGAGGGGAGCCTTGTCAATGCATGCTCCTCAGTCTTGCTGAAACAATTCAGAGGGAACAGAAACACAGGAATCCTGAAACACAAGGAAGTTCCACAGGAAGATAGGCAAGAACTTCTTTACTGCGCAGGTGATAAAGTACTGGAACAGGTTGCCCAGAGAGATTGTGGAGTCTCCTTTCCAGCAGATATTCCACAAGACGTGTGGACACAATCTTGAGCAGCATTCTCCAGGGTACTCTATTTGAACAGGGAGGTTGGTCTAGATGACCTCAAGTGATCCCTTCCAACCTCACTCACATTGCAACCCTGTGAGTCAGTGACTGGTTTGTAAGATTTTCAGGTTTTTCCAAATATTAAAATCCAAGTGGAGGCAATGTTTGAAGTAGTATATTAATTTGATTTTTGTGTGCTATGTGGTTACAAAGTTGAACCTGCACTTGAAAAAAGAAAACAATAATTAATTATTTACAGAGAGCCTTCAAAACTGAGAAACAGGAAAACACACTTTTTTTTTTTTTTTCCAATCTGAAAATAATAAAAAAAACCCTCACCAAATCAACAAGTCATTAAATGGTGGTGTAAGATTATTTCAGTACTACCTACTGGTTAATTCAGTATTACAAAGGATTTGTAATGTAAGGATGTCTCCAAAGGTGAATGTTTTGGAGAATGTGATTTTAAACTTGTATTTCTTTAAATATAGCCAACAACTGTTGTTTTTAAACTCGACTATCCTGCAAGAATAACAAGATCACTTCCCCATAGGCATTTTTCAGCAAATGTTCAATTAACAACTTTACAGCCAACCACTGGCTTTAAAACTATCTGACTTTTCCCACAATCTATAAATTATATCTGTTTAATTTATACCAGTGTGATAGTTACATTTTTAGCACACTGGTTGTGTTTATCCATTCCTAAACACAGCAAAACCATCATTTTATTACAAAGAAGGACTCCTTCTCAGGAAATAGTTGCAGAGAAGGCTTTAGTAAATAAATGCTGGCAAGGGTAACCCAAAGACCAAACTGCACTGCAGCCCAGAGATCTCTCATCAGGTTCAGTTTAGTTCGGACAGAGGTTTTTGTTAGCAAACAAACTCAGAACACTTTGTACCAGAAATGAAAGGTCCTTTCAGCTCACTAGAGGTTGTGAGAAAAAGATACCCCTAGGAGACTTCATTTCTAAGGCATCTTTCAGGTCCTTACACAATGCCAGCTGGAGAAAGGGTTTGCTTTGCTTTGGTCACTGCAAGGTAGTGAATTGAATCTTAGCTCACTGATCCATTTCCATACCAGCTGCATTCAAGAGGTGACAGCAGCTCTTGCAGTGTCTGCATTTGGAGTTATTCATCTTTAAAAAAAATCTACTTCTGTAACCTTGAAAGTTTTTTTACAAGCCAGTAAAATGTCTCTCAAAAAAGAAGTGTGAAGGAATGAAGTGAGGCACCCAGAAACGTTCCCTTATTGTATGATTAAGTGCAACAGATGAAATTAAAAACATGTTCATGTGCTATGATTACCTCATTCTCTTCTGTTACATATGCTGTTCCTTTGCTTAATCAGCAGTTTAACTGAAAGCACACTCTTCACTTCTATTTAATTTTGTGGTCTCACACTTTAGTAATAAACATGTCACATTCACATGAATATTTAAAAACATTATGTGACCATTTCATTTTGCATCCATGAGCACTCAGCAGAACAAGCAAGAATCTTTTCTTTTTCCTTTCTGTGGAATTAACTTGACTGTAATTTTTTAATCAAGTTGTTATTATTATTAGACATGCAGATTGCCTCCAACCCTGGTAGTGCTTGATACAACAAGTATCTTGGACATGCCCACTCCTCCTTCTTATGCCTCACAATACATGAGAGAATCTCTAGCATGGGTGAAGTGTTTGAGTCTTGATGCACAAGAACTGGGAGGAGGTTTTATTCAACCTCTCTCACATGAAACTGCAGATATTTCTGGTGCCAAGAGTTTTGTACTCATCTTGTGATGTGCAACCTTCCTGAAGTTAAGAGTTGCACTTCATCTGCATACCTGAAAAAACATGCTTCCAAAAATATATTTTAAAAAAAGATTCTCCATCTCTTTCCTCAGGACATGTTCCCTTTGTGCTTCCCCTTATGCATATAAGCCCATCAAAATATGGAAGGCTGACACTTTTTATTCTTTGCATGCTGAACATGCCTGCAGTGTCCATTAGTTAGGAAATGGGTGAGCTGAAGCTGCTGCTTGTCAGCCACAGCGTTCATGGGACTGCAGAACAGCATTTGCCTCCCCACACTGGCAATCTTCCTCAAGTTATTGCATATGTACAATATATACATTAAACAAAACAGGAGGCCCACCATTAATTACCCATCTACACAGTGTCTAACATAATGGAAGCCTGAGGCTCCAGTGAGTTTCCCAGACGCTGTCTAAATAATGCAGATAGATGATAATTTTCCTTGAAAGCAGTCAGCCTACTCTGAGGGCAAGCCTTCCTCACCTTATTCACATAAAACTTCCACTGAGGGGGTACACTAAGAAAAGCAGGCAAGATTGTCCGCTGTAGTGTCTGTTTCCCCAAATATCTCTCTATGTTCCCGGTGGTCTTGTGCATGCACAAATGAGAGCAGCAGATCTTCTGCATGAGTAAGAACTGCACCAAAAGTGTACCCCAAACACTAAAAGTAAGTGATGATCACAGTTTTATACTCTTTATTTTGCACAGTTAAATTAGCAGATAGAAAAAGAAAAGAAAAAAAATAAGAAAGAGAGAGAGAGAAGGAGAAGATTGTTCTTTTCTCTTTCAACAGTAGTAATCCTGGAGCTATTTATAGGCGTACATATCACAGAAATCCAACAAAATAGGACTGGAAGTAAACATGAGATCATTTAGACTATCACACTGCCCTGAGTCAGGACAACTGTACTTGTGTCATTCCTGAGCAATATTCACGCAGCTTAAAATCCCTCTGGTGATTTGGACTCTATAAAAATCCCTTGACAGTCTACTCCAGAATTGCATCTCCCCTGCTGTTAGGAAAATTATCCTGATGTCAAGATAAATGATGGAGGAAGTTAGGCAACCTTCTGAAGTTTGTTTTTTTTTTCTTTTTTAAAGGCTATAGCAAAAAAAGCTACTACCTAAAGCAGATGCAAAGGCCATGTGAAACAGAGGCAACCAGCCAAATGAATTGTAAGGCAGAGGGGAAAGCTGAATGACTGGAATGATTTTCCTGGGGAACAGCCTTCAAGAGCATTCAGAAAAGAACAGAAAAAGTGGCTAGAGTAACC
>VWYP01021590.1:13696-108258 GCA_013400435.1 Pycnonotus jocosus | reverse complement strand
AATGCAGGGCGGTGCCGGCGGCGGCGGCGCCCCGCCCCGTCTCGGTGTGTGAGCGCCTCGGTGAGGCGGCGGTCACGTGTTGTTTTGCTCTTTAGTTGGGGCACTCGGTGCGCGATGTGTTACTTACGGCGAAACTCCCGCCGGCGCCGGCAGCAGCAGCGGCGGTCGGGGAGCCTTAGCCGTGTCGCCGGTACTCGAGCCGAGGAGGACGCCGGGCGGCCGCCGGCAGCACCCGCTGCTTAGAGGTGACAGCGGAGGATCTCTCTGCGGCTCCGGGCACCGTTTTCTTCTACGACGGAATAACTTTATTTTACCTGCTTCCCTCCATCCTTCCTTTTTTTCTTTTTCTTTTTTCTTTTTTTCTTTTTTTTTTTTTTCCCCGCGGCGCTGGGGCTCCGGATCCGCTCAGCGTCGGTGACAGCAGCGAGAGGAACCGGGTGGCGCTCCCGCCGCGGGGCTGGGGATGGCGAGCCCCGCTGTGCTGGGGCTGCTGCCCCCCTTTAGCTCCCCGCCTGGCCCCAACCTGAACAACAACAACAACAACAACCAGGGCGTCAGGAAGTGCGGGTACCTGCGCAAGCAGAAGCACGGCCACAAGCGCTTCTTCGTGCTGCGCGGCCCGGGCGGCGGCGGGGAGGAGGCGGGGGGCGCCCGGCTGGAGTACTACGAGAGCGAGAAGAAATGGAGGAACAAGTCCGGGGCGCCCAAGCGGGTGATCGCCCTGGACTCCTGCCTCAACATCAACAAGCGGGCGGACGCCAAGCACAAGTACCTCATCGCCCTCTACACCAAGGACGAGTACTTCGCTGTGGCGGCCGAGAACGAGCAGGAGCAGGAGGGCTGGTACAGGGCTCTCACCGACCTGCTCAACGAGGGCAAGGCGGCCTGCCAGGGGTCTCCCTACCGGCACCTGGCCTCCCCCTTCTCCGCCTCCTGCGGCGCGGCCGCCGCCTCCCTGGCCGCCGGCGGCGAAGACCTTAACTACGGGCTGATCGCGCCGGCCACGGCTGCCTACCGAGAGGTCTGGCAGGTGACGCTGAAGCCCAAGGGCTTGGGGCAGAGTAAAAACCTCACCGGCGTCCACCGGCTCTGCCTTTCGGCCCGCACAATTGGGTTCGTGCGCCTCAATTGCGAGTTGCCCTCGGTCACGCTGCAGCTGATGAACATCCGCCGCTGCGGCCACTCCGACAGCTTCTTCTTCATCGAGGTGGGGCGCTCGGCCGCCACCGGCCCCGGCGAGCTCTGGATGCAAGCGGACGATTCGGTGGTGGCCCAGAACATCCACGAGACCATTCTGGAGGCCATGAAGGCGCTGAAGGAGCTGTCCGAGTTCCGGCCCCGCAGCAAGAGCCAGTCCTCCTCCTCTTCCTCCGGGGGGGCCGGCGGGCCCGGCGGCAGTGGCGTCTCCGCCACCCACCCCATCACCGTGCCCGGTCGCCGGCACCACCACCTGGTCAACCTGCCTCCCAGCCAGACCGGCCTCCTCCGCCGTTCCCGCACTGACAGCCTCGCCGCCAGCACCAAGTCCACGCCGTGCCGGGTGAGGACGGCCAGCGAGGGCGACGGCTGCCGGGTGGGCTCTGCGGCCGGCAGCCCCATGAGCCCGGGCCCCGTGCGGACCCCTCTGAGCCGCTCGCACACGCTCAGCGGCGGCGCAGGGCGGCAGGCGGGGAAGCTGCTCCCGGTGCTGGCCGGCGGCGGCGGGCTGCAGAGCAGCCGTTCCATGTCCATGCCCGCCTCCCACTCGCCCCCCTCCGCCACCAGCCCCATCAGCCTTTCCTCTAGTAGCGGCCTCGGCTCCGAGCCTGCCCACCCGCATCACCCGCAGCGCCCGTCCAGCGGCAGCGCCTCCGTGTCCGGCTCCCCCAGCGACGCTGGCTTTATGTCCTTCGACGAGTACGGCTCCAGCCCAGGCGGCGACCTCCGGCCCTTCTCCTCCTCCTCCACTGCCAGCAACCGCAGCAACACCCCCGAGTCGGTGGCCGAGACCCCTCCAGTGCGAGACCCGGGGGGCGGCACCGACCTCTACGGCTACATGGCGATGGAGCGGCCCCCGAGTGGCCGCCTCTGCTACCGGCCCTGCCCCGACGCTGCCAGCGACAGGTGCCATCGGAAGCGGACCTATTCCCTGACCACGCCGTGCCGGCAGCGACCCGCCGCGCCGCAGGTTTCCTCCGCCTCCCTCGACGAGTACACGCTGATGCGTGCCACCTTCCCCTCCTGCCAAGTCGGGGCTTCCCCCAAAGTGACCTACACTCCCTACCCCGAGGACTACGGGGACATCGAGATCGGTTCTCACCGCAGCTCCGGCAGCAGCAGCACCAATCTGGGCCCCCCGGCAGTGGGGGGAGGAGGGGGAGATGATGACGGCTACATGCCCATGACCCCCGGCGTAGCCGCAGCCTTAGGACAGGGAAGCCGGGGCAGCGATGATTACATGCCCATGAGTCCCACTAGCGTGTCTGCCCCCAAACAGATCTTGCAGCCCCGGGCAGGGGTGGGTAGCGGGTCCCCGGGGAACGGGAGCAGCTACAAGACCAGCTCGCCTGGGGAGAGCTCCCCTGACGATAGCGGGTACATGCGGATGTGGTGCGGCTCCAAGTTGTCTGTGGAGAGCTCAGATGGAAGGCTGAGTAACGGCGGCTATATTAATATGTCCCCTCGGGAACCCCAGAACGGGCCCCAAGCTCCCTCCCTCACCCCTCCAGACTTCTTTTTTGCCCCTTCAGGGCACGGGTCCAGTGAGCCACCAAAGCCCAGCTGCTATTCATACAGCTCCTTACCCCGCTCCTACAAGAGCCAGGGCTTGGCAAAGGACAGCGACCAGTACGTCTTCATGAACTCCCCGGGAAGGATGATCCCGGAGGAGGCAGTGTGTGGAGCCAGCCAGTTCTCTGCAGGCACCTTCGCTCCCTCCAGCCACACGGTGCCTTCGCCCCTGCGGCACAGCCGGACCGAGAGCTTCCTTAGCCAGCGGTGCCAGCGGGTGGCCCGGCCCAGCCGCCTCTCTTTGGAGACCTTGCGGACGATGCTGCCCAGCATGAATGAGCACCCTCTGCCGCCTGAACCCAAGAGCCCTGGTGAATATATCAACATTGACTTCGGGGATGCTGCAGTCTATTCTCCCCCCTCGCTGCCTGCTGACAGCCCAGCCTCCTCCCTGGGCTCAGGCACGGGGCAGAGGCGCTCCCCTCTCTCTGACTACATGAACATTGACTTTGGGTCACAGTCACCCTCCCAGTCAGGCACGGTCTCGGTGGGCTCCTTGGAAGCTCTCTCTCCAGGTTCTTCCTCCGGCACCAGCCAGCCCAGTGGGCGCTACCTGAAGGCGGCTGTGGGGGTGGCTTGTTCATCCAGCCCATCGGATGGTGATTACACCGAAATGACCTTTGGCATGGCCACTACCCCACCTCAACCTATCGTTCAGAAAACAGAAAGTGCCCGGGTCACCAGCCCCACATCTGGCTTGAAGAGGCTCACCCTCTCTGGGGTGGAGGCTTTCATTCTCTCCAGCCCTCCCCCAGACCCAAATCGGGGGGCAAAAGTAATCCGGGCAGATCCCCAGGGGCGGAGGAGGCATAGCTCAGAAACTTTCTCATCCACCACCACTGTGACCCCAGTGTCCCCCTCCTTCGCACACAACCCCAAACGACACAACTCAGCCTCGGTGGAGAACGTGTCCCTCAGGAAAAGTGAAGGCCTAGAGGAGGAGCAGGGTAGCAGTCCCATGTGCAGGGAGACCTCAGCTGGCTTCCAGAATGGCCTCAACTACATCGCCATTGATGTGGTGGATGGGCCTCTGGCAAACTGTGACAAATCCAGGTTGAAAGCTAGGCACCTCCTGAATGGGGGCATCAGTGGAGTAGAGATGAGCACCTATGCCAGCATAGACTTTCTGTCTCACAACCTGAAAGAAGCTAGTGTTGTGAAAGGTGAGTAGCTACATCTGACAGTGCCTGCTGTGTGTGTTTGTGCTTTGTGTTTACCATCACAAGGTTGTGTGTTGTTGTGTAGAGTACCATCCCTCTTTGCCTCCTTAAAAATCACTTTTATCTTGGAGGAGCTTGGTGGCTCTTTGTATGAGGAAAAAGGTTTGATTTTGGAATATTTGTATTTGAGTACTACTGTGCCATTATTACATGTTTATACTTCTGGCTACCCCATGAGAAGCTGTTTACACAGTTTCTATGTTTGGGCTGTATTCAGAGTTTTCTTAAGCAAGATTTTGGGAAGTGTTTGGAAAATGTGACCTAAATATTTTATGTTAATGCACTCCTAAATACTATTTAAAATGATTGAGTTAAAAACAGGGTTGTTTCACTAAGGACGCCAGTTTACAGAAATAATCCTTGGCTCTCTAGCTGAGTAGGTCTGTAATATCAAATTGAGAAGGATAAATTTAATATCATGGTTTTGAAATACCTTATCTCTTGCAAAAGTTTAACAATAGATCCTAGTGAGCATGGAATGTGAATTTAAGAAATGGTAATTTTTTCCGGAAGTTACTATATGCTTGAGCTGTTGTATGCTGTATCACATATTTCACTTAAAGGCCCACCCTGTGTTGGTGTGTAACGATGTTCCAGTTAATGGCTCATGGATTGCAAATGTTTGGTGTCAAACTGAAGAAATCTGAAACTTAGGGTGAGAGAGAATTTTGATTTTCAGTATGTAGTTATTCCTTTAATTAGGTGCTGGTTATGCTGAGGAAAAAAAAGGAAAGAAACAAATACCCTTCCTCCTGCAAAATAGTATTCCACCTTCTCTCAGTTAGTGAGGATTTGTACACAACTGGGAGCTGTCTGAGGAGAACACAGAACAGCCAGTATGTCAAGGAGGAAAAGTTAATAATGAGACACTTGTAAGAATTCTCTTAGATTTATGCAAGACGTGGTAGTCAAACCCTTATGCGTAGATAGCTATAATATGTGTTTATCGGTATAGCCGGGTGAAATGACAGGCCGTGTAGTAGTTGCTTGGAGGAGAATAGGTATTGCTTCTCTATTCACAGTGCTGATACAGGCATCGATAACAAGTGAGCAGCAAAACCTCGTGAGAGTCACTTGCAGGTTTTTTTTTTTCCTTGTGTTTCCTTAGTAGCTAGTTGATTTTGAAGAAGAAAATATTTTCTCTTTTGATAGGAGGTACAGGAAGATGGAAAAGATGAGAGATCCACCGTTTGCAGAACAAGCTTTGAACCTAATTAACACGAGAGGATTGTTGAATGCAGTGTTAGAGTTTGAAAAGATGAAGGCTTATTCTGAATGACTGGAAGGGTTGAGGGCCGAGCCTTATTTGTCTCTTGCTTTTAGTTTTGCTGGGGTCGCTTTCAAGATCCTCGTGGCTCGCCCGAGCCCGGTGCGGATGCTGCAGCCCCCGCTCTCCTTGCCCAGCCTTGGGATGGCGGTCCCGGGCGCCAGCAGACGATCACGCCCCTTTGCTTTGCAAACGGATTTTTCGCAGAAACGAGGAGCTTGTCTAGAGCCACCTACAACCCCAATTGCAAATGAAATGAAGCCCGGTGTTGGGAAAGAGCTATTTCCACAGCATTCCCCAAGCTGCTGACCCTCAGGGAGGATGGGGGGCGGGCACCGGTTACCGGGAAAACCCGGCGCGGGAGCGCGGCCGCGCCAGGCGGCACGCGGGAATGGGAGCGGCGGGCGGTCAGATAAGGAGAGGGAAACGACCGCCGTCCTTCCCATCCTGTAAACAAAAGGATAATGCAGAGGACGCAACCGTGTTAATGTGGTACGCGGCTTACAGCGGAGAGGGCTCAGTGCTGCTGCGTGTGTTTGTCCAAGGACGGTTATAGGCTTGCCTTATTTTAATATTTAATCTGCATGTGTGTTTGTTTTTCCTCTTTCCCGTAAGCTTCTAAACGCAGATCACATGGAGGAGTGGTGCGGGGAGGCTCGTTGGGATTGACCCTATCTGTAGCAGGTGGGCTGTCTTCTCCAGCACCTCGCTTCCCTGAGAAGGGTGCCAGCCTGTAGGGTGCACTCAGAGGTACGGGATGCAGGGATGGATGGATGGAACCAGAGTCAGGTCAAGGTAGTAAGGAAGAACCTCACACCACCAGCATCCTCAGCCAACAGTGGGTTGGGTACCAAAAACGGGGCATCAGGTTAATTGCACTTGTGGCAGCCAAACTGGGAAAGTCACACCGTGGGGAAAGAGAAATACATCATAAAGGACTTCTTTGGTGTAAGTTTAATCAAATAATAAACTTCTGCAAATTTCCTAGTTTCCATTTTGGTTTTCATTGGGATTTCACATTAAAGTTTGTTTATGGAAAGTCTTCTTCGAGTGCCTAAAAAGGTCACCTAGAATTTTGCTAATGTATTTGAGTTTTGAACAGTGTAATTTGGGAGACTACTAAGTATTTCATGTTTTATTGAGAAAGATATTCTGTTTAAAGAAAACTGTACTTTGTGCATAGACAAAATTATTTCAACAGTAGTAATTTGGGTAGATTTGAGAAAATCTAATTCTTTAAAAATTACTGATTTGCACTAGAGGGAGCTTATATGATCAGCATTGTTTGTTTAGTTTGCACTTTTTTCAAGCTTTGTTTTTAACTACTTTAGAGGAGTGAGAAGTGTTACTTTAAAAGTGGTTTCTAGTAATTTTAAAATTATAGAGAATCCACTTCTGTTTAATATTTAGAACAAGAGACTGAGATACATGGTATACAAACAAGCTGCTTGTAATCACGTTCTTAGAAAATTAATATTTTGATTTCTGCAAAATACGTGTGAAAAACAGATATTGAGTTCATCCTTAAGGTCTGTATCAGTAGTTGTATTTTCAGGTGGATAAATGTTTTAAGGGAAATTATTTGTATCATTTAAAGGTGGCTGGCTTTCACGTGTAGTGTGTTTCTCTGCTATCGGTAACTTGCTTCTGCTGTAGGGAGTGCTTTGCTTTTGCAAATCTCTGTTCATATTATCTTGTCATGGCAAGAGCAAGGAGTGCATCCACAGCTGCTATCAAAACAGAACAGTTAAAAGGTTGCTTGAAATTACTGCTTTTTTTAGTTTTACTGTGTTCTAAAAATGTGCAAATATTTAGGAGTGGGAGAAACAATTGCCTTCATCTGATATGTAAATAAAAGAATGCTGTTATTGGTGGGTTAAAACTTGTTACTTGCTAATAAATAGCCTTTGTTCTTAAATTATGACTGCTTTTTTGCTTAGAAACATGTGGACCATGTACAGATTTCATTATTTATGAAGATGTTTGCACTCATTTTTCTCATAAAGTGTGAATTATTTATTCCAGCATATTTATGACAGATTACACTCAACAATGATGTGACTTTTTATGGTGGATCTTAGTTTTGAAGTCAAAGTTGAAGTCAAGTAAGAGTTTTGTTTCTGTCTCAATGAGGTTAAGATTTTACCCTTTGTGTGTAATCCTGGACTTCTTAATTAAGATTACTATTAAATTTAGTGGGTGTATAATAGGGAATTTTCCTTAATCTAAATCACCAGAGTGGGTTATCTTTAATTTTGTTTTCCATTCACAGAGTGCTCTGTAGTTTTAATTTGTAAACATTTCTAGTACTTAATCTAGTTTTCTAAAATTGAACAGGTACTATGTGTAATAATGCAAAAAACCTTGAGAGTTCTTTCCCTCCTGTGTCAGTTTCTTTTGCCTTGATTTGTTTGAAGAAGACATCATCTGTAATGCATCTACTTAAAATCGCAATAAGGTGATTTTTGATAATAAAGATCACCTTGCACTCGCCTTGTCAATTAGCTTTTAGTTTTGTGAGGGTTTTATGGTTGCACTTAAACAATAAAAGAGCCTATCTTAAAAAATCTCTTCCTCTGTCTTTCTAATGGTGTTTTAGGTTGTGGAGGACATAAACTTTGTTTTCTTTTTCTTTGGGATTACTTTGCACAATGAATTACATTATTAAGTTGTTTTCTTGACCTCCTCTTCATGTGGTAACTGCCAGAAAGTTTTGGTGCTTAAGGCAACATGAGAATATTTGTCTCTTTAATGCTATGTTAGACACCTATACATCTTTTAAAGTCTTTTTTCAATAAATCTCTTGTAGTAGTTTCTCTTACTGTTAAGTTCTGTAAGAACATCAAACTAACAGCAGAAAGAACTGAGCTGCTTTTAATAACTTATATAGTTTGGGTTTTTAACTCACACTTAGAATTAAAAATTCAAGGTTTTCTTTTAAACATCTCAAAATTCACTTACTGTCTTTCAGATGGCACTTTGCAGGTGACCAAACCAAAATGGTTAGATCTGAACCTAACAGTGTCACTCATGAAACACAAACATAAACTGAAATAATCTAGGATTAAATGAAGCTTTTAATATTTTAAATTATGTTGATTGTATGGGTGTCAGCTTATTATAACCAGGTAGAATATCATAATATTTATTAGATTTTTTTTTTTTTGCTCTATACTTTAAATTATGTATAGCTATACTGCTCATAGAATGTCATGGTTACTTTGAGTCACTTAAGATAAATTGTTATAGACAAAATTGAATGGTGGGTTTGTTCTAAAATGAACCAGTACAGTCATAGCTCAAGGCAGAGGAAATGCTTACGTTGATGATTGCTTCTGATTACTTGATTTCTTTCAAGATAGCTACAGAGACTCACATTCATTTGAATGTAAGAAAAATAAAGGAGTGTTTGAACAGAAAGAGTATTAGGGCATGTTTTATATGGTGGGGTTGGTTTGTTTTTGTTGTTGTTTTCTTTTAAAGGAGAGACTAACGTGGGTTTCTTTACACTTGATTTATTCTTATTTTTAAATAGTATTAATTACACAGGAGTGCTGAAGTGGTTTATAAGCTGAAGCACAGCAAGCATCCCCTGAAAAATTTAGCCAGTTACTGTGTGTAATCTAACTTCTCTCCCTATTCAGCAGTTAAATGGCTGCATAATTACATCCAGGTATTTTCTGTCTCTAAGTTTTTCTTTAAAAAGCACCATTAATATGTTTCTTTTAAGAGTAATAAACATCTTAAAAAATGGTTATATCTGTGCCTTTTTTCTTCTGAATTTGTTGAAACAAAAGTATACTTGCTTTTTATACTGGTTGTCCATGTTCTTTTCTTTTGTGTCTGTGTTCATTGTGTTAGTCATGATACAGCAAATTTTGTGGAAGTTTTACCATTAAGTTGATACACTGCGTGTAGTAGCAATTTAAAGTGCATATGTTGACTGATTTGTTAAATTAGGATGTGTAATTATGAGAGTTTCACAAGTCTCTGGTTGTTTTTGTAGTTTCTTACATGTTTGCTTTGAAGTGATCTGTGTATGCGTGGAAATCAGTATTATCCCTTGAGTTTTTAGAGGATGGTGTAGTGACCTCCAAAGTTCAGATATGTTTTCTTTGTGTCTGTTGTCTGGCATGTAGTTATTTTAAAGTTTTGTGCGTATGTGTGTAGGGGGTCAAGAGTGGCAGCTTTGAAAAGCCAAGTTCAGCTCAATTAGTCCCCTTGTTGCTTGTTGTTGGAAATGCTCTTTCCTGCAGCAGAGTTCTTAGAGGAAGCTTTGTTTGTTTTGGTGTTTGTTTGTTTTTTACGCTTGTGTTTGTGTCAACTGCCTTTAGCTATCTAGCACGTGGGCTGCTTGGATTAGTCAGTCTGCCAGGGCTCTGGAGAACCAGCAACAGTAAACAGAACCAGCAAAGGTGGCTGCTCCCATTGTCTTTTAAATGCAAGTTATGAAGTAGTCTGCTTTTCCCCCTGCATCTCTGTCGGCTTTGGAGAAAGCCAGGATTACTGGTTTAGACTGTATTTGCAGTTTCCACACTAATACAGGTAGAATGAATCCCTCAGTTGCCAGGTTGTCTTTGTAGTTAACACAAGCTTCTGAGACTTTGGTATTACAAGCCTGATGCAAACCACAGAAAAATCAATGCAAAGATTGCTTACATCTTTACAGAGGGTCACCTGAAAGTATTTCTTGGCATTTTAAAGTGCTAAAGCATCTAGTAACATTTGAGGCTGGCTCAAAGACAGCAGTAGTTTGTAATCTCTGTGTAGCCAGTTAAACAGCAATGAGTAACTTTCCTGAAGAATAGCTGAGTGCCTGCTTATTTCCATGGAGTTATGCCATTGCTTGGTAGCTCAAAGTGGATACTAAACTGGGACTGTTTAGGAAAGATTTTCAATCTGATGATAAGAAATCCCTTTAGAAATTAATTTAAAAGACCAAAGACAATACTTGGAGTCCTGTTACTATTTTTGCTTTAAAAAAATATTTCAAAACAGTGTCTTATTTTTTTTATCAATGATGATAATCCCAAATTGTGTATAGCTGTATCACAAATAGTAATTTTAAAAAAATCAAATTCTTGCTCACAGTGCAGGGCAAATACACTCTGGAAAGAGGCTTTTTACGAGTGAGCAGTGGAGAGATACTTTCCAAAATAAACATCTTTGGTGCTAGGGTGTTTTTTTGTTTGTTTGTTTTCAAATCTAGAATTGCTCATCTCGCTTAAATAAAAGTTATTTGAGAATGTGTTTTTTATCTCAGTAATCAATCACTAAAACAGTTAGGAAAAAACAACCGAAGCCACAAACCTAAGCCCCCACCTCTGATGGTAACATCTACACTGCAGAAGAGTAATGTAATAGCTTTATTGCATAGATTAGTAATGATTCAGTGTTTTGTTTACATTATTTGTCAATCTCTTCAGCATCCTAGAGGAGAACACTTCCTTCCTGGCAGATGGCAGCCCCAGGGCCATGCACCTGCCATTACAAGCACTACACACTAGTAATCTACCCCAGCATCGCTGTTGACAAGAGGCTAATGATTGGAGACTGTCTGCCCGACAGCCTAAACAAAGTAGGAACATATTTGTCCTTCAGCGAGGGTCTAAGAGATCTTAGGTAGGACAGTCAGGACAGCATGCTGAAAAATTATGATGGGACTTAGTTTAGACCTCTTTGGTAGTGCTTGTAGTATGAGCCACTTGTAAGATAATGGTGCTCCAAAAAGCAAATGGTGTCTGGAGAAAGGGATTTTCTGTTTCCCTGGCAGAGCAGAAACAGAGCTGATGTGTATGAATAGCTCAGTGCTGATGGGAGGAAGGCTTGTGTGATGGTGCTGGCCGTGCTGCTGTCCTCTGCGGCACAGTCTGCCCTCGCTGGGAGCAGGCGCTCCTGTGCGCTCGCGCTGCTAAATGGGGCCCTGAGCACTGTTAGAAAGTCGGAATGTCTCTAATTGTTTGAGCAGTGTGTTTGCATAATGCATTCCTATTTCAGTCATTTGATTTGTAATTTTATGTGTTTTATTATGACATTAGACCACAGTCTCTTATTTTATTTTTTGTTCATTTCTCTTACGCATATGTGTGCATTTGCTTGTCTTCTTTGAGACTAGTGTGGGCGATGTTTCTAGGGGACACTACCCAAGGCAAGGGTATCTTTGAACTAGGCCAGGATGTTCTTTGCTAAATTTAAAAACTACCCAAATATTACCCAGAGTTTGTAGGGTATTAAGCAGGATTACATGACGCACGGATTAGACATTGTTGAGCAGCTTGTTTTTGTTTGTAGGGGTCAGAAATGGAGGCACTGGGGCTCTAGTGTGATGCCAAAATAGCAAACTTGCTGATAATCACAAACAGCAGAAGTTTCTTAGAAACTTCTAGTAGAGCACTTTGGAGAATTTTCCAAGCTTTCTCCCAGTTATGCTTTAGTAAAATTTGTTTGATATGTGCCGTGATGATGAATGTAAGGTATAAAACTCACTGTTCTATTGAGTTTCAGTTTCCAAATCGATTTCACAGGTACTTTAAAGTAGACTAAGAACACCACTGTAAGTGCAACTTGAGGCAGAAGACTTTGATTCTCTTTGGTCAAAGACAAATCAATAAATCATTCCAGTAACAGTGGGAAAATCATGTCAATAAAATAAGATCTAAGCTGGTTGATTTGTCTCTTATATTGTGTCCTCTGAGGCAGTATATTATTTTAAAAAGTGTTCATGACAGTCATGATATCTACCTTATTAAACTGAGTGGCGTTGTCAAGGTAAGGTAGGGAATTGGAATTATGAAGACTTTTTTCTATTTTGGGTTGGGTTGGTTTGTTGGTGTTTCTGTTTGTGGTTTTTTGTTTGTTTAGTTTCATTTTGCTTTGAATCTGTTTATGGCTGTTTCTCACCAGAAGCAACAATATTGGTTGAACAAGGCATACAATAGTCTTTTGGGACCAGGTTAGCCTTACTCTTATGTAGAAGGCAGTGGTGTTGGATAGTTGTTCAAGAACAAGAAAACAATATTTTTGGTTTAGTCTGCCTTCACTGATGGAGATAATTTAGGCTATAGGAACTTGCTTGCAATAATGTTACATTGTAGCATTATTTAATAGAATAAAAATAGACTTGACAAATGGATGCAAACCTCACCACTTCTTTAGCTGATGCAAAACTTTTATATCACCAAATCGACTGCTTCAAATACTATGGTCTCTCCCATGCTTGAATTACTGAGAAGTTATGGAGTGAATTTCTTATGCAGTCTTTCTGCTAGTTCCTCTGGTAGTGATTTTTTCAAAAACTCCAATGAGTTGTTTTTAGTTTACTTTAAAAGGCAAACCAAAATTAGGTGATGTATCTAGCCAAAATTTTTACTTATACCTAAAAAAGATGTCTTGCAATGGAATAATGAGATTTGGAACTGGAAGGTGGAGGTGAAGTTCTTCTGAGAGTCAGTCGTACTCAGTTGTGTTGTAACGTGGATTTTTTACATCATAAACATTTGGTAAAGTTTATAGGAGGGTGGAGTTGCATCTTCTACCACAGGTTTTATTCCTGAACAATTAGTTCTGCCAAAATGGAATATAACTATAATAATACTGTCTCTTTAACACAACAAAAAGTAAAGTTACACTTTCATTGTAACAATCCTGTACAGAAATGATGAAGATTTGCCTTGGTGATTACCATGAAAGTTGTTTCTGAACTATGAAAAGTCACCTAGCTTAAAATTATTTACAACTAATTAATCTAGCATAAAGCTTCAAACATTTATGTTTGGATTTGGAGTCAGTCTTCTGTAACTGTACATAGTTACATAATTTTCTGAATGTCGAAGTTGCAGAATTAGTGCTCATGACTTTAACAATAGTTGTAGAAATAAAACTATGAGGAGGAGCATTAGGAATAAATATATATATATATACTACCCTCATGCACAGAATACTTGAAAGAATTGGCCATAAACTTAAAACTATTAGTGCTTACTGTTTTACAATCCCAATAGTCTAGCAATTACTCTCACAAATACCAGAGAGACTCTTAACATACACTAATGAGTGCTAAGATAATATTGCTTTCTTTTGGGTATCTACAGAAAGGTGGCATAATATATGGTTCTGTTTTAATTTTCAAATGTCAAATGAAAATTCAGTAAAAATGAGCTTTTAACTTTAACCTTGAATGATGTATTTTCATATAAATGGTAGATTATGTTTTCTCCAAATAAATAAATAAATTAATGATACTTGGATGTTGAATGTTAGCCAATAGGATGATTTCCAGATATAAATGCACTGATGTATTTGAGCACTGTAAGTGATTTCTAGTTTAGGTCTTCTCTTCACCCATACTACTACTGCCCTGCCATTACTGTGAATATTCAAGGGACGGGAAACTGAAGGGTTTGCTAGATATGGTAACATGAGAGAGTATATCTGTTATTAAAAAAATCAGGACTTGATAGTAGTGAAATATTATTGATTTTTAGTAGAAGTCAGATTCAGCCCTCAGGAAATAAATTGACAGACATTTATTTTAGTATGTGTACACTTGGCTGTGCGAGGAAGTCAGAACAACAGCTTAGATCTTGCAGCTTGAGTGAGCACAGTGGAACTGGTGTGCCTGAATGTAGAGAGAGCAGAGCCATGCTGTGCATGAGCTGTGTGGGATGTTTGGATGCCAGGCTGCTGTTTGATGGAGTCATTGTGAGGGGTCATTTAGAGAGTCTTCTGAGTCTGAAACGATTCCTTGAGTCTGCTTCATCAGTCACAAACATGGCAAGCTTTAGCTTGCCATAATGGCCATGTGGATGCTGTGTTCTCATATTAAGAGAAAATGTTGCAATATTTTCTATTCCTCTCACTCCTCGGTAGATGTTTTCAGTTTTCTGTGTTCTCATAGATTGGCTGTTGTCACAGGGTGACAACATTTCAACCATACTGTTTTAAAAACACATTCTGGGAGTTATTTCCATATTTTGTGTCAAGTAGATTTGGGCTGGTATTCCACTTACTTTGCTAAAGTATTCTACTTTACTTTGCTGAAAAATAGTATTGATTTAGTGCAGCTTATGCTGTATCCTTAATAAGGCATAGGAGAAACAGAATGAAGCATTTGTAATAATAAAAAAGGTGCTGGGGCTTTAGAACATGTTCATAGGAAATAGTGAGATTTTGAGAAGTGTTATATAGGAGACAACTTCAAATTCTCCACTCCTACTGGAATGAAGTGTGTGCATCCTGTCTTAACCCCTTTATCAGGCACTAATTTTTTGCCTGTCTTTTTGAGGGATTTTCCAATTTGTTTTCTATGGGTTATCTGAGCAGCTGACATTCTACTCTTTAGGCAAAGTTCTGTTGAGTTCTGCTGAAGATGTCAAAACAGTGGACAAAGAAGTCTTTTATTGAATCTGTATGTTAAATTTTTTTGCAATCTTAATTTTATTTTTTTACCATGTAAACCCATTGTTTTATTGGGCTGTGAAGTGGCTTTATCTTATTAGTATAGCTGTGTTGCATGTGTGTGTACCTGAGTAAGAGCTTAATTTTGATTCTGTAGTCAAACATTTTAGTATGTCTCAAAATATATGAACTCATTATTTGCATCAGATAAATGTTTTTTTCTTACTCTGGGTAAGAATTCGCCTTGTTTGTGCTGGATACATAAAAGCCTGTTGTCTCCTATTTGGTAATTGTAAATTAATTCAAGAGCAGGAGGAACTTGTGTAAATTCTGTGATTTAGTTTAGGAAAAATGTTGAAAATAAGTGGTACAGGATATAGTATACAGTGGCTATGACTGTAATGGTTGGAATGAACAACCTTACCATCTGTCTTTTAAGTTTGAAATTCTGTTTCTTCATTGAATCACATGCTACTGGAGGTTTTTTCCTAGTAGGTGTGTTTTTCTTGGTGTATGTGATGAAAATGCTATTTAACTTCCCTGTTTCTGGAATGTTGTAACTTTTAATTTGACAGAGATTTCCAAGGTTTTTTGTAGCAGTAATGAGATATTAATAGGGAAGCTCAGAACCATTTCTCCTCTTGTCGTGGATTGTCTTAGGTCCTTTTTTTGGCCATTTGTAACCACGTAATATCTTTCTGGAATAGTAATAATTAATTGCTTCAATTAAATTTTCAAGATATTTTGGCTAAAAATAGGTACTGGAAATAAGGACCTATAATACAGTCTACAGACTATTCTGTACTGTAATTTGAAGTGCTTTGATACAGAGAAACCAGTCATCTACAGCCTGCTCATCCTGGGTTTATTTCATATATCTTCTGTGAACATGGTTATATGATTTTGTCCAAGAATTACTCCTGCTCTATAGGAAAGTATATTTGTGGTCTCTTTCTCAAACAAAGATTGAATTTTTCTTTTTTTTGTGATGGTTGTTAGAGAGGCTGAGGCATCAAAGTTAAAGACACTCAAAATTGCTGTATCATTTATTAGTGCTTCAGTTTGCTTGGTTGCATGATTTTTTTTTCATCCTTGTAAACAAGCAGCTTGTGTTTGCTGTAGAAATGTTTTGGTAGGATTGTTTAGCCCAGATGGGCTGGAATTATTTGGAAGCCGAGGGAGGATATTCCAGAGGAGGCAATTTATCGGTGTTTTTGTTAATAGGTGATTTTGTGAAATTCAGCTGTGCTAGGATCCTGTTTTGCTCTGATGGACGTGCCTCTGTTTAAAAGGGAGAGACTACAGGTTAACTACAGGACATGGGAATCTTAAGGGACCTTCATGTGTCATGAGTGAAGCTGCTTAATGTCTTCTGTGTTGCAGATTGCAGCTCAAGTGTCTCCAGTATGTCCTAAGGATCTGTGTTCCTGGTTAAGATTTCTAGATAGATACATGGTGGTTCTTTTTCATCTAGCCAATGCTGTTGCATTTTATGCAGAACTCTAATAATAACTGTGAAATCCCTGCATTTGTGCCTTAGGAGCCTACCAAAAAACTCCTCTTCAAAGAAGGATCTGTCTTCTGTAGGTAGTCATTAAAAGGAAACAGATGTCTTTTAAGTATTGAAGAGGCTGATCAAAGCCAGATTTGGAGATTGGCACAAAACCACCTCCCTTGACCATAGAGGGAGCCTATATGCTTGGCATAAATGGAACATCTAACTTGCAGAGATCTGCAGCTTGTGAGCTCAACCTTGCTGTGCAGAGTCTTATTTTAACCAGAAGGACTTGAAATAAGACTGATATTTGTATGTGGATCAGCTGGCATAGTTACGTATTTCTGCTTGACCTGGACTGTACTTTAGTTGATGATATATTGTACTTGTTCAATAAATGTGAAATTAAAAGGGATTTGTGTTCTCTCTAGCTGTGCAGCTTCTGCACTGTTGGCTGAACACTTTTCAGCATATTTCCTGGTCAATCACAAAATGTGACTTATGCAATGGCATCAGGGCCTTGGCACTTGCAAGCAAATTTAGACTTTAAAGGTGCAGATGCCTTGAGGGAAGTACTGGTGTTTTGCAAAGCATTTCTTCATGGTACTGCCTGCGATCTTTCTGTTCTTCTAGAACAGCTTCATAGCTTTATAAAGTCTCAGATACTGCATTGCATCCTACAGGAAGTCATAGTTTCTTATTATGATATCCTGGGGTGTTCATCACACCTATTTCAGATGTCCTAAGCAGCTTTAAAGAGCTGGAATTTTGGTAGTAGGAGAAAATGCATGCAGGTCTTGATGTGTGGGAAAGCCTCCCTGAAATTTAGAGGAATTCTCTGCTAAGTATTGTGGGACTAGAGCCAAACTCTAAAGAATTCCATCTTAAGGGACAAAGATGTGTTTTAATCTGTTTTATAGAAACAGTCCTGGCAACATAATCCAATTTCAGAAAGATGAGAGTGTCAGTTATATGGTCAGGCATATTGCTGTAAGTAAAATGTATTTTAAAAAATGATGTATTGGTACTGGTGAGCCATTTTTACGAAATTAAGTGTAATTGCTTGGTTATAAATATATTTGCTGGCAACAAATATGGGGAACCATAAAACGAAACAAAGACACCTATGTAAGAGCACTTGAAAGAGAAGGAAAAAACTGGTGAAACAGAGTACACCTCTGTTTCTGTAAATATTTACTGAGAGCTCTAATAACTACAGGAGAAAGTGCATCTTGCACTGGAGCTAGTAATGTTGCAAACAATTGACACTAATTTTTTTTAATCTATTTAAAGAAATCCTTTTGAACCTTTAAGAAAAGTGCTGTGAAATCACACTG
This sequence comes from Pycnonotus jocosus, assembly GCA_013400435.1. Lineage (NCBI taxonomy): Eukaryota > Metazoa > Chordata > Aves > Passeriformes > Pycnonotidae > Pycnonotus > Pycnonotus jocosus. The sequence continues at coordinate 90,774 of VWYP01021590.1, read as the reverse complement.
TGCTCTGAGAGCATGATATTTTTCATACTTTAACAGGTTGGGGGGTTTTTGCTTGTTTTTTTTCTTGAGGGAGGTAATATTTTCTACTGCAGTCTCATGGCTGAAAATGAAATAGGTGCTGTTTTCTAAATTGAGACTGATTGCATGTCTCATACTCTTTTTCCTTGTTGTGGTAAACTTGGTGCTTTGCATTCACTTTTAGCTTTCTTAAAAAAGCAAAGCTTTAGCATCTGCTTGGTCTTGCAGAGCAAATCATTTAGGGCTTGCTTCACTTTCTTTGCAGTAAGCTATTAGATGGGGAGGATTCAAGGTGCATCCAGTGGAGCTGGCAACGATTGCATTCATTCAGTATAATCTGTTTCTTGCTTGAGAAAGAAAGTAAAATATGAGTAAGAAAGAGGACATAATTATATGCTTTCTGCTTTCACAAATTGCTTTATGACCAGTGTCCAGTTTTGAAACTGGTGTTCTCAGAAGATAAGTTTTAACCACCTATATTACTTTTCTGAACTGTTCACTAAGCTTTTTCCTCTGCCTTCCAACCCAGTATTAGTTAGCCTCTGGGAATGATATGTAGATGATATTTATCATGTCCATGTGACAAAAATACATCTTTTCCTTTCATGTCTTAATATAATACCAACTTCTGTATGCAATAAAATCTGTATCAACTACAGAAAGAACTGGTAATTCATCTCTACATTAAAGTCAGAGTAAGAAGTTCAGATGCCCCTGTTTGTTTCACAAATGCAACATAAAAATATTTTTAAATTTTTTCTAGCATTTGTTAGCAAAGTATTTGGTGCAATAGAAGAATAGAAGAAAATAGAATAGAAGAAAATTTGTAAATAACAAATCCACAAGTATCATTCTTTGAGACATTATTTTGGTTTGATTACTGGGACTGTTTGTTGCAGAAATAGTGGGAAATGTCTGCTGGGGGATTGTGTTAGAGTGGCTATTTTCTAGGAAGTGGCCTTCTGTAGATGATAATGCTGAAAAAGGTGAAGGTGTTGAAATCAACAGGTGTGGGGCACCCTGCTAAATCTATGATTCTGGCTTTCAGAAAGTACACACTGTGCCAAGGGCTGCTAGTCTAGAGTACCAAGAAAGTTAAGAAGAGCTTGGCTCGTGGTCTTTAACATGGCTTGTCCTTATAGGTAAATCATTAGAAAGTAAAGAGAACTTTTGGTAGTGTCCCCATTTGCAAGATCCGTATCTTGGATTTTGTATGCAGCTGCTTTTGACCCACTGTCAGAGAGAGGGAACTGGATTAGGGGAGAGTATAACCTGCTTCAGTGCAGCACTTTTGTGTTGTATTGCTCACTTCACTTAATGGTTTCAGGGAGTGGTGCCTAGCTTCATCTTTTCCCCACTTCTCTGTTACTGACAGATTCACATTGACAAAGGTGAGGCCATAAAAGGTTTCCAGAAAAGCATTGATAAAATTGGAAAATAATCCTTTAAAATCTTTATCCTACTTCAAGTTGCTCAAGAGTTTTAAGTGAGGATATGGCAAGAGGAAAAAGCTGTAGGGAAAAGGTTGCCTTTCTATGCATGCCAGGTTGTTCCTCTTACTCCTTCCCTGCTTTCTTTTTCTCTCAGTTCTCTCCCTGTGTATCTCTTCTGCAAGAAGATGCATTTCTCTGGACATATCTCCTAACCTGGAAGTCCAAAAGCTGCAGTAGCCAGCTAACATCTGGTGTTTGACCATCCAGAGTGTTTAGGTGGCAGGTGAGATGCCTCAGTGAATGTATGTCATGCCAGAGGTGTTTTTCTCCTTGGTAAGCTGTCTGAAGGTCAGTTTATACAACAGGAGGGTGGTTGACTGTGAAAGCTGAGGAGAGCCTTGTATTTTAAAACATGCTGCTCTCTGGAAGATAAATGTCTTCCTCTAGGATGCTCTTGTAAATCTGAAGCCTCTTTTGATACTAGGCGCCTAAGCCCATTTGGCAGTGATGGAAGCAGGGATTAGTCTTTGAAAAGAGTGTCTGGATGTAGTGTTTCCGTTCCGCTCTCCACAATATTTACGAAGCAAGAGCACTTACCTGGGACTGACCAATGTCCAGTACCTTTTTGGTTGAAAAAAGATCTCAATCATCCTTTCCCCCTCACCACCTTATGGCATGTCTTAAGCATATATTATTTGGTAGAGTGCTCTGGTTCTTTCTTACTGCAGCTGTTTTCATGGAATAATTAATTTCCACTGTAATGGGAAGGGAGACTGAACATGACTTACCACAACTTACATGAGTCCTTATCCCTGTTTCTATGAATATTAAAATTTTTTATGTGAATATTTCTTCAATTTAACCAGTGAAAAAGATTGCTTTTTTGTCCCAAGTAGGAGAGGTAAAAAGTGTACTTTTAAACTCTTTGGAAACACTCTAATGTTGTGTTTTCAGGCATGTGTTTTCAGCCTAGTGGCTCAGGAGCAGTTCTTGGTGTTTGTCTATTTGTTACCTAGAATGGCAGTCAAGCTCTCACTTGTGGATCTGAACCAGAAGTCTGACTGTACTTTTTTTTTCTTTCCACCTCACTGTTAGCTGCTGGAAGTATGACAACTAACATTGATGGCATTTCAGTTGGCAGTTGTATGAGAATATCAAGCTCTGCTTCGCAAGAGCTCTTCTTCCTTGTCAAAACTTGTTGGCCTTGGTAATGACTACTGATATAAATTAGAAGAGGTGCATATATGCCTTTGACATCCCAGCTGAGCAAACTTCCCAGCAATTGTAAAGGTGTGTAAAAGGATATAATCTTTGTTCCTAAAATGAATACCAAGTTGTATACCTCACAGAGTTTGAGATCTTTCAGAACTCTTACTCATCAGAACTCAATGTAATACAGGGCAGAAAAATTGCTCCTTAAAAGTCACTGTTTTCTTTCCCTTGGCTCTAAGGAGTTGGAATGGCTGGCTCCTCCTAGGGTGAGTAGGTCAGAAATGCAGAGGTACACACAGTTTGGTAAAATTCAGCTGAGTATTGCCTAATATGTGCTTTTGGGGCAAGCCTGCTGATTCAGGTGTTGTTGAGTCTCCAGAGACGGGGTTGGTAGGTAGTTCGGTGTGTTAGTCACTGGTCCCTTCCACCCTTGCTCTTCGTCACTCGGAAGGTGAGCATGTTGTTTTGCAAAAATTCTGTCTCTTAAGAAACTTCTGGCCTCATTTTGTGTCCAAAGCGGTATTGCTGGAGTTCCCACAGCTGGCAGGCTGCACCTGGGGAAAGCTGTGCTCTCTCCTTGGTGTAGTGAACGGAGCTGTAAATTCAAGCCAACAGCCGCACTGAGGCCATGTTTGTAGTGTTGGGTCTTGAATCTGAGCTGACGTGGGAATGGTGTGATGGTTGTAAGGTGGGTGCAATTTCACGTGGATGTTAATGGTCATCAACCAAGAGCATGACTTCTTGTTCCACGATGGTTAAATGCTGTGTGCCTACCATGGAGTGGCTCTTTGGCTGCTGCAGATGAATCTTCCACATCTGTTTCTGGGTATGTGTTTCTGTCCTTCTTAAAAGCTCCCAGTGGAAGGGGAGGATGACTAAATGTTATTTTCTAGCATTTTCTTTACTCAGAGAAAGCTGCTTGATTTTGTTTCATTTCATGGAATGCTTTTGAATGGTTGTATACCCAGCTTGCAAGGGAGAGGATAATTGAACATATTTCAGATAGTACTATGTTGAGGGGTTTCTGTCTAATTTATTTTATCCCTAAGCATGGGATTAAATCCCATCTATACAAACTTGTTTTATAGTACACATTGGCTGTAGCTCTGAAATTAAGAGATATGATTGCAGCTGTATTAAATTAATCCTGGGAAAAATGAGCATGTCTAGTTTCTTAATTTTAAATTAGAAGTGCCTATTTTTATTATAATTGATATGCAAAATGTATTTCTGGACCAGCACTATAAATTCATTATAATTATATTTGCAAGTTTAATCCTTTTATTTTCCACATAATTACATTTTAATGTTTAGTTATTAGTACTACAAAATCTATAAGAACCTTGACAAAATTGTATGCAACACAAATTACATCAAATTCTGAAGTCAACTAAGCATAGTCCACATTCTCATATGTACTTCTACTATAGACTCAACTGCTTAAACTCCAGTGCAAGATCACTTATTTACATGATAAAATAAATATCAGGTAAATATATGGCATCAAATACAAATAATTTTATTTCTTGGTTAAAAGTTGATGCTCATTAGAAATTCTGGGGGATTTGTCCATTACAGCAGATGAACATTTTAACCTCTTGACAGTATGCTTGGGCATACAAACCCAAAAGGTATTTGCAGGTACTGACATGCAACATCTTTTTCCAGATAATCTAGAAGTTTGTTTCCCACTTTAAAATTTAATCTTTCTCCATGGCTATATTAATGCAGTTCAAATGCATTTTAACCATTTGACACAAGAGTTAAAAGTACTGTGAAGCTAATTTTAATACAGATTACTGTGGATGCAAAATTCCTATTTCACTAAATTTCTTTAGAGTAGTAAATTTTTTATTATTTGTCATGAAGAATCTATGTTGACCAGATGCTCGCTTTTTTAAATTCATAAAACAAGAGCCATATCTGAACAATATCATGTACTGTTTCTTAGTGGAAAAACATATCAAAAGAGCCTAGTTACTTGGTGCAGTGTGTTTCCAATTATGATCAACCGTGACTTGTTTAAAAAATAATGTGGCCTTTTCATTTCATGGTTTAACTTGTTTTTCTCATCAAATGTGGAAACATTTTACTTTGGATGGATATTATTTGTGAGCTTTGTAAACTTTTAGAGCATACTACTTCATGTTTTCCTGCAAAGTGTTGGTAAAGTGAATGTTTAAGCTGTGATTGAAACCTGTTCCTCTGACAGTGTCTGTGCTCAGCTTTATTTGGTAAGATTAGTCTTGCTAAGTGGAGCGTAGGTTCCCTGGAATTACTTGTGGAGAGCCATAGCCGTGATGTTAAGTACAGTATTCATTGCATTGCTCAATGAGCATTGGAGCCAGGTCAGGATTTGGTTCCCACTGTGCACTTCCCAGTAGTATCCTGGGTAGCAGTCAGGCAGCATCTGCATTTGAATGCTTGGCCAAGTTTGTGACCTTATGATGTGTGTGCATGCTGAGATGCCTCCAGTAAGGACGCCCTTGGAGGCTGTGGTTCAGACCACCTCTGGTTGCTGTCAGTGCATGGTCAGCAGGAGTTTATTACCATCAGGCCTGTGCTGTTCTTTCCCACCTCAGCCCCCATCTCTGCTCCTCTTGCTCGCAGACACAGACTCCTGTGTGTGTGGGATGGTGCTGCCAAAGCTCAAGGCTCCAACCTGTGTGAGTGCCTTTGACTCGTCTCCTGACCAGAGCCCAGCCAGCACAATGCCTGGTGCTGGAGAAAGCTCAAGGGCTGGGAGGGCAGTGTAACCCGCTGATGGAGGGTACACTGGCCCTTTCTGGATGGCCAGCAGCTTTGCCCAGGGTCATACATCTTCTCTCAGGTGTTTGGCGTACCAAAGACACCTCTCTGTGAGTGGGATTCAGTTCCTTGGGTTGTGCTGTCTAATGGCCTGGCCTGATGCCTGCAGATGTATGCGCTGTTAACCTCCAGTTTGGTTGTACCAATAGGATTGCTCTTCCAGGAAAAGTTAGTTAGCAGAATCACAGCCTTAATCGATTTGGCAGACAACTGGGGGCGGTGGGGGGGAGAAACAAAGGGGTAAAGCCACTGAGTGATTTGCCTGGAGTCAGGGCAGAAGCCTGCAGCAGAGCTGGGGGTTCTGTGTCCAATGCCTGATGTGCTCTGGCAGTCACACCGCTAGTAGAATAAATTACCGATTATGAATAACCAGCAACGTGTTTTGCCACAAGCCACATGAATAACTGTTTCTGCCTGCATGCTTGTTAGCAGATGAAAATTATTTTTAGAAATTAAAAAATACTGTATTTAGTGCTTACTGACTTTGAAAATTAATAAGCAGAGTAGATCTTCTTTAATTGACTAACCATTGTATTCTCTTCACAGTATATTTAGCAACTCTATGAGTATTTGGTAGTTTCATAGCAGTTTGTGTGTGTGTGTTTATTCTCTGATTTATTCTCCAAGAAGCACCGGTAGAATCAGATGACTTAAGTAGTTTTGGAAACTCGGCAATGATCATGGATGCTTTTCTTAATGAAGCCCAAAACCAAGAGGAAACCTCAGTATTGACATAGTGCTGGACTTTGTATTTTGATTAGTGCATGCCCATGGGGAATGAAGCTACCGAAGAATATGTTCCTGTCCTGTAGGAATTTTGAGTTCCTGGATAAAGGCTGGGTATACTGCTGTGACTTGCTGTGTGAGTGGAATGTTGACCTGAGGCTTAAAATAAATAAAAGATACTAATCACTGAGGTAAAAATAAACATACTATTGATTTTTTTTGTTTGATTAGTTTTTGTTTTTACTTTGGCATGGAACTTGCAAATTTTTTTCCAAGTAGGCTTCCTCTGAAGCTTACATTGCTATTACATGGGTCAAGTTGTAACAGTAGTTATTTTTCCTTTATTGATTCAAAGCTTAATCAAAACATGATTCAAAGCTTATTGAAGTCAGAGGAAACAGTTTTATTATTGAAGACTATGTTTGTGGTGTTTTTTTGAGTTATAGGTCATCATTGTAGACTCATTGGATGATGTGTTTGTTGCATCATAAGGTCATAGTCCTATCATCCACCTACAAAACCATGCAGACTAAGTATGGAAGTGCTTTGAAGCATCAGCCACTTCACTGCTCCAGTTCAATTCTGACTGGACAGTACCTGCTATACTGTAAGAACAACATCAGATATACTCAGTTGCTAATAATTTTCCCTCATGTCTGACTGGCATGCTTCTGGAACCATACCTCTGTATCCTTTGCATTTTTCACCAATTTCTCCATCTGAAGATGAGGATTTTAAAATTTTTTATTATGTTAAAAGCCTCATTTGACTTTCACTCTCATTCTCACTTTGGGGACTGTAAATTTAGTGGCCATGTTGGTTTCCATTTGAAGGAGGAAAGAGTAACACAGAGTTGGCATGTACCTTTGAACACTCATTTGTTTACCTACATGATGCATCTATGCTACTTCCCTGAACAAAAATGGGAACAACATGGTTTGTTAAGTGTTTCTTCCTCAGATGAGGAATTGCTGCTCCCATCTGACAGCTGTCCATCCCACCCCATGTTCACCCATGCAGCCCTTGGGGATGATGTTGGCAGATTTGGAGCTCCCCCCCAGATGCATCATAAGGCAGTTCAAGTTCTTAATGTGAAACATCTGTCCAGAACAAACAATAAGAACTTATTTACTGAAGATCGAATGGATAGATTTCACTTAGTTTCTGATCAGAAAAGTGGCAGCAGTGGCACTTGGTAGTGGGTGGGAGCAGTGGGGCTCTTTCCTTTTGCTCTTGGCAAGCTATTAATTCATCCCAAGATGTGGCATGAAATAAAATCAAGTAATACCCTAATATTTGATCATATAGTGACTCCAGTTGACTCCAGCAGGACTAAAAGTAAGCATTAGCTGTCAGAGATTCAAAGCAATTTAGCAAGTCTTACATATATGCCAAGATACATCAGCCTTTGTTTTTGTGTAAACTTGAAGGAAAAGGTTTGTATTGGTTTATCAGAGGCTTATATGGTTTGAAACGTGCACAGATAAGTGCTGGGCTTACTTTGACATCCGTGTTTTGTAGCTGTTTTGGTTTCATGGTCCCAAAGGAACTAAAATACGTAGGAATACTGACTTCTTGTATCAATACAGTCAAAACTATAGACTTTTCTAAGTAACAGTGTTTGTTCCCAAAATATTCCAAATAACTTCAGTTTTCAGAAAAACTCATGTTAACATGTAAACATCATGTAACTAAACTTTTCATTTAATTTGTAAACTTTGGGACAACATGCAACAAAGAAAATTGCTGTATCTCTTAAATTTTGATTCTTAATGGCCACGTTATCAAATAATTTTAATGCTGTGAGTTAATAAATAATAGTGTCCCTTTGGTGGTGTAGGCACATACTATCCATTAATTCTTTGCAGCAAAGAAACGCTAAAGGAGTCAACTGCATTCTTTAAAATAGAATGGGTCTCGTTGTAATCAGTTTCTATTTTACTGCGTAATTCACCTTCACTGTTTAAAGGAGCTTTGTAGTCAGTAATTGGGAGAAGACTCTTTCCTTTTGCATACTTACTCATTTTTTTAACTTCTGGAAAATTAATTGTTTATTAAATCAAATAACTGAATTACAAGAAGGTTCTTTCTATATTTTGCTTGTGCTTTTGATAGACTTCTTCCCTGAAGACAAGGTAACTTGTTTTTTCTCAAGCTAGTTTTTAATATCTGGAAATGGGAAGCCTTTTGTAATATCCAGCTGACAAAAAAAAGGAAATTTCTCCAACCGCTTTTCCTTTCCAAAAAATTGTGATGGTCACAACTTGAGTGGGGGAGATTTTGTGTCAGGTTTTCCAATCCATTCTGTGTCCTGCAGTTTGCTGACCTGAAGAGCCTTAGCTGAAGGGTTCTGAGAAAAAGGAGTGGTGCTGGATTGGAGAATACTCCCTTTATTGCCTTTGCAATACCTTGTGATGTATACAAATATGAAATTATTGAATAGCTTCTTTTTTTTTTCAACATGAAAACCTATTCTGAATAATCTCTCTATGGTATATTTTGTGTTGTCTGTATCATATATGTGAAAAAAACCCAAAAACCTACAGCTTTGATTGACTTTGTTTCATTTTTCTTTTCAGAGTGAAGGAATTAGTTTTCTCATCATGACCTCAAACAACAGAGTACAACATTCAAAGAAGCTGCTCAGCATATACTTTTTTGTTTATTTGTTTTTTTGTTTTTTGTTTTTGGTAACTGAAGCTGCTTAACGTTTACTTTTTATTGTTGTTACTGTTGGTCCTAACAGTTGCTTAACTGTTATGAGCTAAACCGTACAACAGATCTGGGAAGAAGGGAAGGCAACCTGCCTAATTCATTACCTGTCCATGGCATCTATGTTATCATTTTGCTGCTGTTTCAACAGAACTTGGAGATGCTCTTTAAATTATAGGAACTTTTCTGCCGGCCTTTTTAACTAATGGCCAATGCCTTCATTTTCTTTTTCTTCAAAGACAAACTGTATTTATTCTCTGGCATCTTAGGGGATTCTGTAACATGTGCTGAAGCAGCAAGATCTGGTATTTACTGGCATAATTTCAAGCCTACGACAGTACTACCTCAGTTCAAAGTAAAGCCGGATTTGCAGTGTTGGTGTACGACAGGAGCTCCTTATCTCTGTGCTGAGTTTCTCAAGAACGGTCGCCAGCCTTACTGAACTTGCGGCTTGTACGGCTGCTGCTGCTGCTGGGTTTTGAATCACTAGCCGCAGGGTTTACTTCTCAGACAAAGCCTACGTGGGGCACTGAAAAGTCTAAAATGGGATGAAACTCTGTGAATCAGACTTGGACAGAGGATTCAGAGTAGTTAAAAAGTATAAGATGTGTAACTGAAGCAACATAAGTTAAAAACATCAACCTGTATTAGGGGTATCTCTGTACCTTTGACACACTTGTTTAATCCTCTCTATGTAGGTGTTTATGTAGGTACTTCAGATTGCAAAAGCCTTTTCTTCTATTTACAAGCTCACTTTTGTCAGCTAACTGTTCTTAGCTGCATTTCTTGTAACCAAAAATCCACATAAGCATGCTAGGAATGCAGGGATGATAATGGGTATCGGGCAGATTCAAGAGCTAATGCTAACACAGTATTATCTTGCCATCTATAAAGTCCTGATATTTGCCTTTTACCAAGAAAGCACCATTGTAGCTGCAGGCACTATTACAGGGAAGAAGAACCATTGCAGTCACTTATCCTGAGTTCTTTTCAAGGCTAACTGTGCATCACATTTCCAGTGGCCTGAAAATCTAAGTGGTGTGGCAGCTACTGTCACAAAAGTCACATACAACTGTTGCACCAGACTAGCAGAATGTCATGCCACCTTGCTTCTCCTTTGATTGGAGTGTTTGTGTACATTTTAAGGGTACCCTGCCAGTGCCTGCTCTGATAGACATGTAAGTATTACTAAGTTATGAGTTATGTGAGGCTCTTTTTTTTGTTTTCATTAATCATTGTGCTTGGTGGAACCCATACTTCACTATTGACAATGCATTATCTTCTTTCGGGATTTTTTTTTTTTTGAGGAAGACAAGAGTCCACGTCTTACAAATACAATGAACGGCAGTGCAGTCTTCCCACTTACATGCTGAATTTTTAGAACTGAGGATTGTATTACAAGACAAAGATGAATGTAAACTAATTCCTTCCCTACTCCATGACACATGTTATTTTTCTGTGTAATTTTTGGGGTCTTAAATCACAGCAATGCATAGGTTAATATAATGTTAGATCTAAAATCAATTTAAATATCTGATCTGATTGAATTTTTCTCTAATACTAATGCTATAAATGGTTCTAAGATCTTCTAAAATGCTGCTTGTTCAAGTCTGGAACTAAAAAAAAACCTGCATACCTTTGACATTTTCTGTCTGACCCCTCTCTACCCCCTGCCAGCACTGAGTGTGGTACCTGCTGAATTCAGTGTTTTGAACACCTCTATTTTCAAATATCGTTCTCTATCAGTTAAGAAATCATGCCACTAAAACAAATGGCTAAACTTCATAAAGCAACTGAAAAAAAAAACCAAACCCAACCTGACAAAATAATAAAATATTCTCTATCCTGTATATTTCACAAAGGCATATGCAATACTTACATTCTTAATTTAGTTTACAGAATGGAACCAAAATGTATAAATGTTATGTTTGCTAAAACTTCACAATGTATATTGGGTCTTTGTACATTTTGCCTGACTTACCTTAAATTTAAAATATTTTTTGCTATATAACCTTAACAGTTACTAAGCAGTGTTTTCTTTTTTGGGTACGTATTGTTTCTGGATATCAAGATGTTAAATATATTTCTTGCTATTGTGATATGACAAGAGACTTATCTTGCTGTGTCTTCCAATGTACACGCTGTATATAAGGATAAATGTGATGCTGCTGGAGACCAGAATAAATGGAACTAGAGTAGTGTATTGTATTTAGTCTGTATTGATCATGGATGCTCTCCTTAATAGCCATATGCAATAAAATACGTTATTTATGAAAGGAGTGAAGTATTTGTGTGCCTATTTTCTCTAGGCTTGAAGTGGATTTTTCTGGTTGTTTACATAAAATCAGTTTATTCTCTCTTTTGAATGGAAACACACTCTTTGTGAATAAGTCTTACTGCACTGCACATCCTTGCTTTCCTTTTAGCTCTTGAAACACTATGAAATTTTAAATCCTAAGGATGAAGCAATTGGTTTTATTAAAGTGAAGTTTGTGCATTTGAGGAAATAACTAGGAGCAGAAATCATCTTTATTTTTTATTCCAGTTTTAAAAGTAAGTGGAAGACTGTGGGAGTCCTTCTGGCAGCCTATTTAGTGAGAACAGACTTGCACTGTAGAAGCTGTATAGTCACTTACACTGGTACAAAGAGAGTGGGAACCTAATGCTATTTGTAGTTATCTCCTGCTGCTAGTTTGTATGCAGGGAACCCAGGATCGCTGTAGCCTGATTTGATCAGTAGAAATGTCTCTTACACCTGACAGTAGACCTTTTTCAATGTTCCATTCACCCAGGAAAGTGATAGGTGTGGGTCAGGCTCCTGACAGGGAATGTGGCAGTGAGGGGCAGGGGACAGCAGTAGCTTCATGAAAAGCTTGATGTCTGTTTTGCAGCAGTCTTGGTGAGAGCTCCTTTGCTTAAGCTCAAGAGTGTCTGAGTGACATATCTTTGATCAGATGCAAGGCCTGCTGGTGCAAGGAGGAGACAGATCTCACTGTCTTTCATGTTTAAACTCATTTGAGGTGAAGTCCTGCCTTGGGATATGTATGTTATTATATTCTTCTGGCCACATCTGCCACTAAGTGACTGGTACTTTCATGGTTGCCTGATGCTTTGGGGATGGCTCAAGGACCATACTAGTAGAGCTTGGCCTTTAAAGGACAAAACCTGGCTCACTTGTGGTGAAGTTCCTCTGAAAGTGGCTTGAATGGAAAAGAGCAGTTCTCTTTCTTGCAGCAGTAGGATCATCCTGTGGCTGCGGGAGTGTCCATAAAAGCCACAAAGTGCAGAAATAAATGAGCGTTCTCTCCCCAAGGGAGAACATTCAGTTCCTTCCGTCATCTGTTCTGACCTTCTTATCTCTAGGCTTTTCTAGGGGAGAGAAAATGGCACACTGTGAGTTTCATAGTGCCCACATCTTGGCAAGAAAAAGCAATTGTTTCAATCTTTGAAATTGCTCTGGAGAAATACAGCTATTCGAAGGAACGTCCTCATTTTGCTGTCAAAAGGGTATGAGAGTGGTACCTTACAATAGCATAGGAGAAGAATTTCTTTGATAAGTTATCTGGAAATCCAGTATCAGATTCTCTGGAAGGTACAATTTCTGATAACCAGAAAATACAAGAAACTGTTGGATACTTGCTTCCCTCAGCAGTTTAATGTGATGTAGGATGCTTTGAAACACAGCAGCTTGAGAACCTGCATTTACTCTTTGTGGTACATGGTTCAGAGAAGAGTTGACACATGTCCAGGTGTCATCCCAGCTTGCTTTCCATTCTCAAACACCACAATAATAGGGAAGGGTTTAGATTCTTGGGAACAAATTTAGCTGGAGGTGCAAGCCTTAATGCTCTGTGGGAGGCAAATCACCAACCAAATCTTTTAGTACAGCTTCAGTCTTTTCCAGATGGCTTTTCCACCTGGAGAAAGTTCAGCTGCAGCCAACTCTTGCAGAGATCAAAAAGTAATAGGGACAGAAAATGTCATCACTCATTTTTGAAAAGATAGATCCCAGTTGGGCTTTTTCTTTTCGGGTTTATTTATTTATTTATTTATTTATCGTTGTGATGTGTCCTATCTATATATCAGACTAAACATATGTTTTGTAAAGATCAGTCTAGGGATGGGGAAACCATGGCCTGTGGGATAGATTTGGCACATAACATTGCTTCACATGAGCTATGGCCTCATTTTTTTTTCATTTAATTGGGCAACACAGTGTCATGTGTTGAATGCATGGCTGCCAAAAGTTTTTGAAAAGTCCACTTGATATTCAGTATTTCTTTACACGGCCTCCTTATGTTTTCTCCTTTCATATTCTCTTTTCCCCTTTGCTAAAAGTGAGAAATACAATCGTAAAAATGCATCAATAAGTGCTAGACTGAATGTAGGAGGTGTATCTAGAAGGTGAGCAACACTACTGCTAAAATACGAGCTCTTATGTAAGAAGAGGATGTAAACATCAGGCTGTATTTGCATGTCTCAAATGGAGGAGGCAGAAGGTGGAATTAGACACACCTTGAAACAGCCATTAATATGAATGTGAGGAGGGACTAGATAAAGGAGCAGGATTCCCTTAGTTGGAAACACGCTTTCTGCAGATGGACCAGTTCAATTTAACTCCCACATTTGACAGCAGTTAAGCACTAGTATATTATTCTGCCTCAACCTTTAAAATTTCTGCCACTGTTCATTAAAGTAGTTTTCCTTCTCATTAAATAGTGATCCTCTCTGAAAACATGGGTGTACCAAACAATTCATTCATTGGTGTGAGTAAGCTGTATTGCAGAGCTGAACATCCAGGCCTACCATTCTACCTCAGACAAACTGAGGAAACATGGAAATTTCGCTCAAGCAAAAGGATCCAGACTTAGGTTGACAAAGATTTAATATGACTTAGATTTCTCCCAGCAAAAAGCGAACTGAATGTGTGTGCATAATTCAAAATACAAGACCAATTGATTAAACTTATAAGAGATGAATTAACTACATCTCCACTAGAATATTATTGTGTAAAAGTCTGACCTTAAAACTGTAGAGTTAATATATGCTCTTATGCTCCTAATTACTTTTAAAAAGATTCCTTTCACCAAGGCATAATGGTTTTTTGAACAAGTACACTAAATGACTGTGGAAAGGTGTTGTGGTACCCCCTGTAAGGTCTCCAAGGCATAGTCTAATTATCTGATGTTAGAATATATTACAACTGCATTTGACAGAGCAGTTACTCCTTGGGGAAAAAGTAATTTCTGTATCACTGGCCCTTTACTGGCAATTTAGCTGATTTACATGCAGATGTGGAAGAGAAATGGCCATCCTGCAAAAGGACAAGAAAGTGCAGGGACAAGGGGTGTATTATGCCTTTACTTGAGCAGTGTGATAAACATGGGTGAAGGTGTTGTGGTTCATGTACATGAATATGCACTTAAACAAGCTACCAAGATAAAGCAGAAATAAGAGATCCAAGGCAACAACGTTGCCATATCTATTATTTTACTTAATCCAATTCAGAGGTAACTATGAGGTATTTTACCCTTCCCTATGGAGCAGTGATTGCCTTAAATCATCTCTCACTTGGGATCAGGTGGTGTGATGACACAGACACTGGGGAGTCAGTTCACACTGGTCAGCTACAACGTGACCACCAGTTGCCCTTTTACTGCTGCCAGTTTGTAGTTTAAATATCACAGGCTGTTGCACAAAGATAAACTCCAGAGCCCTGGTCCCAGTGGTCACAGATTAGGAATATGCCACCATTGCATTCATGGTGATTTACTGCAGCTGCAGTCTGGTTCAGAGTCATTTGGGAGATTGTTTATGTATTACATTTTTTTAAACCTTATGTCCTCTAAAGGCTGTTCTGCATTGTGGTATAAGATTGCCTTTGAGCAGTCTTTACCACAGGAAATGTAATTATAGTCAGTTATTTATCATGTCTATCAAGCTGTTCCGTATAAGTATCTTGGTTCTTAAATGGAATGCATGCAGAATTTTTTTTTTTTATCTAGAAGGCCAAACCTCCCAATGACTGCCCATTTTCTCAAGGCTAAACTGTTTTAAAATTACTTTTTAAAAAAATTCTGTTTCAATGTGTCAATGGAAGCAGAGTGGAATTTTCACAACTAGTCTTTGCCTTTAGCCAATGAATCAGTAAAGCAATCCAGTATTTATTTCAGCTGCAGATAAATGAATGTTTCTCTAAAGGTTTCATAAGAGTAAAGGTTAAATTTTAATCTTATTTATCTAAGAACAAGTATTAAAGTGTTTCTACTTTGAGTAGAGTCTTTTTTTAGTAACAGACTTGACAGAAGAGGCATAGTTTTCCTTCTTTGCCTGTGATGCATCATGTTTAATATCCCACTGTTGGATTCTATATTATTTTAATCAAATAATTGTTTTACTATTTCACAGGAAAGACTTTCACTGTATAAACATTTCATTTTTTTAATTGACTGTGCCTGTATTTCTCAGATGGTAATAGACCCCAGGATTTTTCTGTTCTAAGGGAATGAAAAAACAATGGAAGTTTCTAATTTGGCAGCTATAGTCCATTGCCTTCAAAGTCAGAGAGGAGGCACCACAAAACAAGATTCAAGGCAGCATAATTTTCATTTTGAAAACTTGCTCTTTTGTTTTTGGACAATCACACTTATGTGATGTACCTGGAGTACACCATTACCAGGTTATTTCCATGATCTTTGCTCTTCATTTACAGGCATGCAGAGTAGGAGAAAAATCCAGGGACCATGAACAGAAGAACCTAATTTATGCTTGGACTTACCTCTACACTTTCCAGCCATTGAGCTCCTTGTCAATGGAGGGAGCATAATTTGTCCTGTGACAAATTAATACATTCCAGAAATGCTGTTGTTCTACACTGTGATGGTCCTCAATTTGATACATCAAGCAGTGATACCTCCCCGGCCATTGGGAGCGGGTGAACTAATGGGCTGGATGCACTGCCAGCTCCACTCCAGCTGCCCGCGTTCCAACCAGCCACACCACTTGGGAATGTCGCAAAGCATCAAACTCAGCCTCGGCCGAGTGCAGAGAGAGGGCAGGAGAGGCACCCTGGAGGTGTTTTAGCACCTTCCTCAGCGGCGGCTGCTGAGGGAGCTGGTCCCGGGCAGCCTCCCCGGCTGGCTCGGCTCGCAGCTTCCCGCAGCTCTCCCGTGTGTGTGTGGCACGGCCATCTCTCACATCGCGTCTGCCTCACTGACAGCACTAAAGAGGCTTTGTCAGCTGCTCTGCTGTGCTTTCAGGGATCCCCTGCCTCATTTCCGTGCATGCCTGCTTGGCGAGAAGCCAGCATTTTGTTTACCTCTTAAAACAAGATTCATTAATATGTTTTTCCTGTTCAAATTTATCTGTGTGTCATTTACCCTGCATAGGCAATTTTGCTTTTCTAGTACTGCTTATTTTTTCTGTTGGCTAGGGAATATGAGAGGCTTGTTTTTATCAATAAGATATTGGTGAGCTAAGTAATTGTTGGCAAGATGAACCACATACCATTTGTGGTTAAAGGGGGTTTTTGTTTGGGTTTTTTTTGTTTGGTTGTTTGTTTGGTTGTCTGTTTGTTTGTTTTTATTTTAAAGTTTCAGAACTGAGTTTGGCTAGCAGTTATTTTTATGCAGCCCCACTGAAGTCAATACAATTGCATAGTTATAGCTGAGCATCATAGTCAGCCTGCTGTAGTTTTCTCTCAAGCCTTGTATGAAGCATGTATTTATGTGACATATCCAGGATTGCCAGCACCAGTGGCCCTGCAAAAGGACTAGATGCAATGTGAGTGTTAGCAAATGAAGCCCCATATTTCTAAACTGCCAGGATAAGATAACCTGCACTCTTTTACAGAGTGTGTAACTGGGTTTTTTTTTTATATTTTTAAATGATGAGACAACAATGAAGTTAGCAGAGTTCCTTCCCTTCTTGTTATGTGCATCAAATGATTTTTCAATGTTTCTGTGATGTATTCTTGATGCGCTGTGAAATGAGAAGATGCTAAAGAGTGACTCAGAGTGCACTCTGCTCCCTTCACTCTGCTTTCAGGGAAGGGACCGGTGCCTGGGGCAGTGAGACAGGTAGGGAGCAGTAACCTGTGGCTGCCTGGGCTCTGAGAGGCAAGCAGGGAATCAAGGAGGCCAGATGTCCAACACATTGCAGGGGTTTACAATGGTCCTCATGTGATTATTTAAGCATAGGAGTTCATCCAAAACAAGAAGCATAGCACAAGCTTTTTCATTCCTCAGTCCTGGAGCTTAATTAAGTTTGTCCTACAAACTGTCATTTTGGGATGAAATTATTTTAATCATTTAATCAAATGCATTCAAGGTCAGATTGAGAGAAGGAACTAATGAATACATTCTGAAAGAAAGACACTTTCTGTTCAGTGCCACTCTGTCAGAGAATAGCTGAGATCAATTTCCTCTTCCTATAAAGCCATAGCACTGAGGCTTAAAAGATTTATGTAAAAAAAAATTCCTCCTTTCAGGATGGAAAAAAAATGTGATTGATTGATTCCCTCAAAGAAAGGAAGTCCTTGTCTAATTAACTCCCCCATTTGCTTTCTTTTAAGGTAAGGCATTAGGCAATGATGTGTAATGATCTTTTGTTCCATATTCTTTTTCCAATTCTGCTAGACCAGTGAGTCAGGGTCAGCAATATGACATTTTCCACTGGCCTCATGACCACAGTGAGGAGAATTTTGAAAGCCAGCTTCCACATTCACTGCTCAAATGAGAGACATGTTCCAAAAAAGTGTAAGATCTCTGTCATCATGAATACCTATGTTTCAAGCTTAAAAACCTGTTTCCTTGGTAACTAGACTTGTTAGGCTCGTCTGCTCATACCATGCATGCAGAGGCCACCATATATCATACATAGCTTATTAAGCCATTTAGCAAAAACATGTAATGAATTAGAATTCTGTACTAATTTTAAAGAATTATTGAGACACAAAAGATAAACTTTCTCTGCTTCTTGCCTTGTGCTGTATAAAATCTTCTCCTATGATGCTGGAAGGTGTCATGACAGAGGATGGCAACAGTGACTTTGTGAAAGTCGTTCTTCTCTGGACTCGCCTCTCCATCACAATTCCTTCCTGGATTCCTTCCAAGCATGGTCAGCGGTGACACCCATTTACTGCATTTTTTCTGTCTATGAATGCTGCTGTTATGGAAGACATTTTAAACTTGGCTATTGGTGGCATATCTCAGTGCTGTCGTCACATAGCTGTGTGATGGGCATTAACTTGGATATCCCTGACTGGCAATTTGACTCCCCACACCCAGACAATGTACATTCATAGCATCTTGGTTGCCTGCCATTTAGCCCATCTGTTAGATTGACTCTTTGCCCATTTAAAAGTCAGTCAGACAGGGGTGTAGGTGCCAAGAAATGTGAATTGAGAAGGGGAGTCTGCATAACGCTGCTGGCAGAGCATCTTCAGTAAGAGCCTCCTCCTTTGTGGCAGCCATCACTGCCAGATGCCTCCCTACAGTGGGTTACAACTGCTGACATTTGCCTACCAAGAAAAGGATACACGAAGCAGAGAAAAGGAGGGAAGAGTTTCCAGGCTAGCCTTGGCAACTTGCAAGACAAGCTGTGCTCTTGCAGGTACCCAGATCACAGCACAAGCAAGAGACACATGGAGATTTCAGGATATGAAAAAGTTACTCAGTGGGAAGGAGAGCACATTGTTAGTGTGCTAAGGTGAACCTGAGGTAGCCCATTACAGTTAAGGAGAGAGCCAATGACCCAGCTGCAGGAGCCCAGTAAAGGTATTTCTGCTCCTCTTCCATGTAGGAGACCATACGAGAATGTTAGCCCTGCCTGGGGAGTGTTTCTGAATGTGGAGTAGAGATCCAAACATCCCTTAAGGTCACCCCTCTCTTATCCACAATTGGGTCGTGCAGTGAATTAACTCATCTGTGTGTAAAATTTATAATCCAAATCTGGAGGGTGTCAGGCACACACATGTTTGTAATAATGTCCATAAATTCATGTTTCACTTCAAGTGTGGCTCACTGGCATGACTTTATCTGTGAGACTAACTTGTGTATCTGTCTTTGCCTGGACAGCCCTTCATTTCTGCTGAATAGCTGTTAATGCTGTTGCCCTTTATACCAGAATCACAGGAAGCCTCTTTCTGTCATCATTATTATACTTGAATATCTCAGAGAAATATCTCCAGTCTGCACAGCTATGGTTCAGGTATGCATTGCAACCTAACTAGTATTTAATGGATTATTTTCTTTCTTGATCAAACTTAAAACATAAATAGATGTGTGAGGCCAGTCTGAACTTCAGATTGTTTTAGATAATTCTTTGTAAATTGCTGAAAAGAATCATCCCAACCCAGATGAACAGCTCTGTTTGATTTCAATAACTGTATTATGTTTCCAGACTTTTTTCAGTTTGTTGTTTGGTTTTTTTGTTTCTTTTTGTGTCAAACAAAGATGTGGCTTTCCCAATTACCTTCATGAAATAGAGTATGGCACAAGGAGCCCCTAATTAGTGCAGAGATGGTGTCTGTCTTCTCATGAACCTGAGGAAGAAGTTTGTGGAAGACACTGAAAGCAAAGAATTGTCCCGTGTTTTTATTTGAGGGCCTGTGTTTTTATTTGAGGGAGATTTCAGGCACCAGATGAGATTATTTTTTGTGATCATCCAATCCTTTTCCATCTTCTGTTATTTTCTCTTCCTGATGTCTTTTGCCCAATGTCTAATCCCAAGCAGAGAACCCCAACTTCTGCAAGCCTGGGATAATGTGCTGAAGAAGTAGCACACCAAAAGTGATGACTGATGCTGTGCTCCACTTCCCTGATGTCAGCAAGTAACACTGAGGAATCTGGTGTTCAACATGTCATCTCTGAGCCAAGAATTAGGGACCACTGCCTGGGGGGACAGGAAGCAGATTTAGTGTGCCTACTTGTCAGTTAATAGTCAGCCTTGTGTTGTACAGTAACAGCTCTACTTGCTCACTACAAGGGAAGATAACAACCAGTTAGAATATAAGAAAAATTCCAAACAAGAGCAACAATTCTCCACCCATCCCCTATTTACATCACTGTTAGGCAGCTTGCTGCAATTCTAAACACACATGGTATGAAGTAGTATCAAAATTATTAGGTGCTGATGCATATGTAGCTTTTGCAACACCAGTCTGCTGTTCTATGGTGTGCTAGGCACATGACCCACCTTCTATGCCTCTTTCCCCACCCTTATTCCCTCTGATCATAGAACCTTGATCTGTAAGATGTAGGCTCTGCCTGCATGGTGTACATGCATGATGAGGAGCTGAATGCCCTTGCTTGTCCCCAACAATGTCACTGATCCGTATCCCAGAAGGGTGCTGTGGGGGGCTAGGATGAGTCTGGAAAAGGACCAGAGCTTTAGGAATACAGGGACTGGTGGGGATAAGGTAAGCCATGTTTCCAGAGAAAGGAGAAAAGCAGAAAGCCAGACTGGAAGGGAAGAGTTCAGTAAGCCATGGGCTGAGAGGAAAATGGAGAGTTCTAAGGATAAAAGAGGAGGAGATAGGAAGAAAAAGAAGAGAAGGGATTGGAGGTGCAGCTATGATGCTACTTTCCTTGTCTCCACTCCAAAGTGGTCTGCTGGGAAAGTCCCATTGTCTGGAAAACAGATGTATTAAATATTTAGTGCAAGGTGCTGAACCTGGGTTGGGCAATCACAGACATGAGCACAGGCTGGGAGAAGTCATTGAAAACAGCCCTGTGAAAGAAGAACTTGGGGCTTCACATAGATGAAAAGCTGGCAATGAACCAAAAATGTGCTCTCAGAGCCCAGAAAGCCAATTGCATCCTGTGCTGCACCCATAGCAGCATGGCCAGTGGGTTGAGGGAGGAGATTCCAATGGCAACGTCTAAATCCAAGCAGTCGAATCCAGGTGGTTGTTTGTCAATAGATCAATTATCCTGGGAAAAGAAAGAAGCACAGAAGAATGATCAGCATCATAGGAAATATTTAATACTCACTCTGACTGGTTCTAGGAAATATGAAAATTGTAAGAATTGAAAAAAAAAAGTAAAATACCCTCCTAGTGTAAAAATGCTGGAGCCAAATAATAGTTCCAATCAATGAAAGCAGCCTTTTAAAATAGCACAGCCTAATTCCTCACTCTTCTTCCATGTACTCTACAGGCAGTCTTGCCAGCAGACTACTGCTTTTTTGTCCCAGAAGAATATTGGATTCTTTTTCCCCTTATTAAAAACTATCCAGAACTCAACTGAGAAAAACACATACTATTTATTTAAACTGTTTGTTAAAATCAGATTAATTATTTTGGCATTTATTTTTCACTAGGTCTTTTCCAGCAGAGGTTGTGAGGGTTCTGACCTAGGTCCCTTTGCCATTCTGGATCATGTGTTGGTATCCAGTGTTTGTAAAATGCATCATTTTGAGTTCTAGTGAATATCTAATGGATACTCAGCATTAACATAGTTAAAACCATTTATAAACCTGTGTAATACATGTATGCTGCATGTTCTGAATATTGTCTCTGTGTAAGCTTTATGCTGTCACTTTTATAAATATCCTGTGTAAGCAACAGCCTCTTAACACGTTTACAGAATGTCTCTGTGGAGGATGTACTTCCAAAACAGGTCAGTGAATTTAGAGGCTACAGCAAGAAGGAATGACTCTGATGCTGCAGTGATTCCCAGCCAAGTTAAACCAGCAGACAGCACTGCCACTGGAACAGGCATCCCTGCATTCTCCTTGCCCCTGTGCATATTTAGAATCACAAAGTGGTTTGGATTGGAAGGAACGTTTAAGATCATCTTGTTCCAACACCCTGCCAGGGGTTTCCCCCTTGTGCAATCCCTGGTGCCACCTGAGGTTTCATGCAGCTGCACAGCACTCTAGGCAGGGAAACCCACCCAGGAGAAAGCTGTGTCAGGAAAAGGGGCTTGGATAGCTCAGGTGTAGGTCTGGTCCCCACTCTGGTTTCCCTGCAGCAGCATGCACCTTTTGAATGCCAGAAAAAGGGAGAGGGCAATGTTGAATCAGAAAAATAATGGGATTGCTTCTTTTAGCCTCAGTGTTGGACCAAAGTGAAATTAAAGTCTCTGAGTGGTTAAACCAAGAATAAAATCTTATTCTGGCTGAGAATTTTCTCTGGTCAGTGGTAAGAAGCATCCATTTCATCAGGTTCCTGGAATACAAGCAATAAATCTATTTATTTTTTACTGTTTTTTTAATGTAACTTTGTGTATTAATGCTTGACTGCAGCAAGTCTTTTCCAGTCTGAATTAGGTTGTTCTCCCTTTGCTTGCACTCCAAACTGAGCTATTAGGGACTGATACATTTTTGGACTTTGGGAGAGGCCTTCATTTTCTCTATGACAACAGTGCCCTTCAACAGTCCCTGAGGGGATCTTGAGTACTTCCAGGCAGGAAGCCTACACTGTGGTGTTCTTGCATGTGTGTAGTCAGCAGGAGAAACCAGAGAGCAGTAGGAATGAGGACTGCCCTTCGGAGAGGTGAGCTGGCTGCTGCTGCTTCCTGGAGTCCTCTAATCCAAAAGGCAGGCGAAGTTAATGTAACAGTGTGCAATAAAACACACTTTTTCAGGTACTTGTGTAGGGATGTCTCAGGCACTCACTGGCTTTACCAATGGCATTTATGTGTGCAAGCTCAGCTTTTGCCCCACACTTAGGCTGCAGCTGTTTGCACAATGTGTCTGAGTGAGGCAACCACTTATGAAGCAAGGTCTAGCATGAGCAGCAGTCCTCAGTGAAGTATGTGCAGTTCGGCACAAAAATTGAAGTTTTCCAAACATTGCACAATCTCTCACTCAGAAATCCCAATTAAAAAAAAAAAAATCAATGCAGGTACCCTAGATTTAGGGAGGAACAATGGGTTTTATGGCATGCGTAAGGGCTTCAGAAACTAGCAAAGGAAGTCTCCATTCATAGGAGTGCCAAGGGTAGGTGGCAGAGAGCCCCCAACAAAACCAGGCTGAATGATGGGTAAGAGCATGGCCTGGTGCAGCTCAGCTGAAGCACAGGTATCTCAGGTGCTTGCAGGAGATCTGTTAGAAGGGTAATGATCTTGGGATTCTGTAGACAGCTCTAGGTGGACTGTATAGCAATGGGAGACTGGTTTTGTCCTCTGTCCTTGCTAAATAAGAGCAACATATGGATATTTGAGGTTGGAGAAAAACACTTCTATTGATATGCAAAAATAGTGGCATAGTAAGATAAAAATACAAGTTCTTTTATCAAACACAGCAGTCAATATTGTGGTTGTGAAATGCTGGGAATATATAAGTAACACTGAAACATCAGGAAATAAAAGTGCTTTCTCATCTTTACATCCTTTTCCACCCCTTTATAAACCTCTTTCTGTTTGTTTTCTTTTATAGGGTAATGCATTTCTTCCTTCCTTCCTTCCTGCTTCCCCTCTGCTCTCCCGACCTTTTGTTTTACTATATTTGTGTTGGGAAATATCTTCTTTATTGTCACTATTGCTTTCATTTGTAGTTCTACTTTGTTTCGCAAAATAATTCACGAATTCTTGATCTTGAGTCATTTGTTTGAAATCATTTCAGTGAAGTCTGTAAGGAGAAAGACATCAATTCTTCTGCTGTTCATTTTCTCTCTAATTTTTCTGCTCTCCTTGCCTTTGCCAATGACTACTAATTTGTCCACTTGGAATCCAAGCAAAAACCCACTTTTACATTTTCTGAAAAAGCCAGTGTTATCTTCTCTCCTTTGCAAGATGCCACATGTGCATTTTCCTTCCTTCCTGGAGGTCTGAAATCACCACAACAATGCCTTCTGCATCAAGGGCTCAGGGGATCCTCTGCAGCAAAACACTTGAACAAACCCTGAAAGTTAAGCCTCTTCATAGCCTCATTGAAGGAGGTGAAGAAGTATGAACGTACCTTGAAATGCACTGAGGCCTTGTATAAACATTTGGATGATTTGCATTCAGAAGTGAACTGATGAAATTTTTTCACATTGCCATTGATAACAAAATTATTTGACTTTTCACAAGAAGAAAAACAACAAACTCCTCAAAGCTAAGCCTCTAATGGGAATAATCATTGTTTTTTTAAAATTCTCACAAAACATGGAAAATGACATAAACTTTAGCTGAATTTTTTTTTAAACTCAGGAAGAAAAAAAAGCTAAGACCATTGGCCCTAGGTCTGAATTTTTAAAATGACATGAAAATGAAGAGAAAAAAATATGTGAGGTATTGTCTGTTTGTTTCTCCTGCTTTGCAGTATATAAACCAGCCTGAAAGTTTTGAAGATTAGATATGGTGACTCCTGAGTCAGAGTCCACTTCCCCATGTTCAGCATGATTGAATTTGACATTCAGGTTTGTTCGGTGTTCTCTTCTTTGCAAGGAGAGTTTGCAATCCCTGCTCTCTGGGGTTGTAAATGGCTGTGTAAGCTGTAAAGTGCTGGAAAGCCCACCTGAGATATCTATTCCTGTTTACCTGGCACAGTCAGATATGTGTCAGGGATTGCTGTACATCCCTAGAGGTGCTTCCAACATCACTATGCAGATTATGGTATCTTGAAATCCGATAAAATGTCCAAGGAATGGCCCTGCCTAATAAGGAACTGTAGATACTTACATCAGACAAATGCACTTGAAAATAGATGAATAACCTGTTTCTAATGCAGGGAATTAATCAGGAAGTCTTCACACAAAGAAGTCTGAAAGATCAGTCCCCATGTCATTTGGATTGAGATGTCACTATGTTGGTATCTGGGATGAAGTGTAGGATTTATGTAAACATCATCTTCCCTTGGTTGAGGATCAGCCAATTCAAACAACCTGTATTAAGTGGTTTCCATGTTAAAGAGGACTATGTTTACAGCTTGAGCAGCTGTTGCTGTGGTTTGGTCCTGTACAAACCCAAATCAAACCCCAATTTAATTTTACATTTGTTACTGTGTTTCCAGTCTTCTTGACATATTGGTGGTTTTGTTCATCTGTCAGCATAAGGCTCAGGCAACTTGGCCAGGGAAGGAGTATTCCTGCCTAGTGGGACCACCAGGTTTTGGGAAGTACTGTTGTGCTTCTTCAGCCACCATCCAGAGTTGAGAAAAGAAAGGAGAGAGAAGGGGAAGTGATTTCTTTTCCTTCTGTCTTTGTGTGAGCACTGTAGAGACATCCTCTATTGACATCCAGCTTCACCAGTGCAACTCATTTTCTGCCTCTTTGGTGATACAGGGAAAGAGGTGATGTGAGGCAGCCTCAAACAGCAGGGCTCTCAACTGACAATCACTCTTTTCATATTAAATGCTTAGTGGCTATCACAGCTTCATTAGGCACCTCCAATGGGATGACTTGAGGAGTGACCTCGAGATCAGGGACCCAGGATTAGAGACTCATAATCAGTAATTTCAAACCAGTTTCTGACAATCCTGATCAACTACACCAAGTTTCCTGAGAGAATAGCAGGGTCCTTATTTTTCCCTGAAGAATGAAACATTAAATTTTGTTCTTCAGTGTTTTTTCCCTTTGGTATGCAAATCTCTCCTTGAGTAACTCTGACAACTTTAGTACTTTAAACAAATACAAACATAAGAAAAAACACAGCTCTTTATAACTTGCACATTTTGCAATTCATATGGCCCCGACAAGAATTTTTTTGCTTTAAAATTTGGAACCTGTATTTTAATGCACTCTATCTTGCCTAGCTAGTTCAAGCCAGGTCTGATGAAAGCCACCTTTCAGTTGATTTTTTGTTTGCATTAAATGCCTGTTTGAACTTTGTTGTGGGTGGGTGACCTTTAGAATCAAAAGCTGTACTGGTGCAATGCACCTAGAAGCACTAAAACAAGTGTCCTGACAGTTAAATAAAAGGTGACTGGCTGGGCTGAGGTACACCTGTCATGTTAATGCTGCCAGGACAGCTTGGTGCTCACATGATGTTTTGTTGTTATTTTTATTTTTCCCCTATAAATCTCAGTTGTATTAACTTGCTAGGGGGATTTATATCTACAACTCTGGCTTCAGAGGCACCCTGCCTGTTATTTAAAGAAACTTTAGTTGCTTTTTTCTGGAAAGTAGGATCAAGAGAGCGCTTACACATTAAAAATGAAAAGCTAAATCAAATAGCAGTATTTTATTCTTTAACGTAAACAGAGCAAAGGCTATCGGTGTCAGACACAGCAGCAGTCAGGTGTGTGCTGACAAAAGAGACTGAAGAAATTTTTCCTAACAGAGGAAATTATTTGGGTTTATTTACATTTTCCAGGAAGAAAAAGATCATTTTTATAGGATGCAGGATATTACTACTACTTATAATAAATCAGAAGGCAAATTCGTTTGCAGCAAAACAATTGAAGTTATATCGATTTTGCCCCTTTTTGGGAAACTTCTGATCACTCTAAGTTCAAAGAGGTCAGTAGAAAATCAGGTAATGCTCTCAGAATCCAGCCCAATGGGAGTTCTTTGGGGAATAACTCTCTGATTTATCATTAATAAGCTGTAGGTAAGGAACTCTGGACTCACGCACAATTTTGCCAATAGATAAAAATTTTTTGCATAGTCATGTTAAAGCAGTTTTCTGGCACTGCTGCTGTTTACCTTGCTTCTTCATGAAAATAGAACTCTGGTTTGTTTCTTAGGCTGCTTGGATTCTTTTATCTATTTTGGATTTCCTAATGCCAGGCTAAATTACTGTGTGCTTGATTACTGTTTGTTCCATCAAGCATTAACTCCAATGCAATGGAGTACAAAAATTGAGCATGCCATTGAAAACCAAAGTCTCCTCTATGAAAATGGCAAAAAATCAGACAGAACTGTATTTTCAAGTATGTAACAGACAGAGATTTTAGTAATTTATCAATGATAACATTTCTCAAAGGAGACTTTGGAGTTGCTGATTTCAGGGTTCTTACTCCTTTTTCCTTGTAAGTCTGTTACTCTTCAAAAGAAACCGATCTATCCTTATTTTGAATCATGTAGGTATTGCAAAGAAGACAAACCCTGCCTCAACAGCAGCACTGCAATGACTTTTGGCAACGGCATCCTGTTATTATTTCTTGCTTTGGAGCCATGTGTGCAACCAGTGCTGCTGCGTTAAATAAAGTTTAGGAGGAGTTGAAGGAAGTGCACGTTGTGTGCTGGAGGTTCTGGAAAGAAGAGCCTAAAAGATGGTTCAGTTTCATAAAGTCGCTTCTCAGACAGTTTTAAAAATTATATCAGACAATGGACATGTTTATTTCATGCATTTAGCTTCGTTGCATTTCCTGCTCCAAAGTCCAGCCTGGCAAGATTGGGGTGCAGCTCCTTGTCCCCATCTGTTGAAATGCCAGTAGAACAGACACACATCTGTGAAAATAACACAGAGGAGTTTTGCTTGCTAATGATGATCCATTTCTATCTTATATACAAGAAACCTGATTGCAAGAGAATAATTATTATTGGTTGCAATGGTTATCTTATTATTGCTGTTTTTTGGTGTTTTTTTAAAGAATAATAACAAATTTTTCTGACACAGCTGAGCCAAATTAATGACTGCTGCCCTTGAAGGAACAAATTCCATCCTTTTCCTTCTCCACTTTTCTTTTTGCATCCTTATTCTTCCACGCTTGTAATTTCTTTTCCCACTCATAAGCATAACCATGTTCCTTTCCTTCCCTTCATCTTTAAGGTAACTCCATCATTTGGGGAGGAAAACCCCAAGCCCACAAGCCCAGGTTTCTGTTTCCACTGAATATTTGTATCATTTTGATGAACGGAATTCACTAAACTTCTTGGTTGTCCCTCTGTGCTGCGCAGCTGGCACAAGGTAAGTGACAGACGTACATGTCCAGTGCACCATGACAAAGGTGTGTAAGCTTTCCCTTTTCCTGTAGCAAAACAGGTATTTGGCTCATCCTGCAGAACAAAGCCATACTCCAAAAACTTCATCCCAGTGACATTCTCCAGTAATATTTTCACTATTATTAAAATCAGTTTAAGAGGTTCTGATTTTCCTATTTCTCTGTCTGTTCCCACTCTCTGCAATGTTTCTCACACTTGTTTCTTAGTTGTGCTGATACAGCTATTTGTAGAGATGTGTCGCTGAAATTATCAAAATCTCTTTTCAGAAGTTTGTGGTTTTGGTGGGTTTTTTTTGTTTGTTTGTTTGTTTGTTTGTTTTTAAGGAAAACTCACCTCTGATCCTTCTGGTGATTATGATCAGAGTGCAGCCCAAAGAGCCCAGGGCAGCCCTGCAGCCCTTTCAGTCAGCAGAGCTGGCAGGGCACTGAGCTGCAGCTGTCAACCAGGTGGATTTGCAAAGAAGGGAACCAAATGTCCAGAAACAGGGAAGCAAGAAACTATTTTACACTGCTTTGCCATTAGAGAAAACAAATGTCTAAGTTACATGGATTTAGGTTTTGTTTCCAGTAAAGGCTGCAGGGAACATGACAAGGTAATGTTCAGCAGCAGATGAAGCAGAACTTCTAACCACTGATGTAAATATAAATTTTTACAGTGACAGTGAAAACAAAAGGCTAAGGACATCAAGGTGACAGCTGTGTTTTCAGCTTTGATCATATTAATTGAGAACTGGTGCCAGCTGGGAATAGTTCAGCCTTTCCTGGGATCCAGCTTTAACAAAGAAGCAATTTTGATGTGGGAGCTTGTAGGCCTTATTCATTACACCAGACTGACCTATACTTAAAAATATATATAATAAAGAACATTTTCTAGGTTTGGAATGAAAGAAATGCTCATCATCATCATCATCATCATGGCTGTGGTTGCTTGGCATAGAATGTGAAGTACAGTGTAATATTCTGCAAAGTCCAAGTTGAGGAAACCTACTATTTCCTAGTAGATCTTTGTCTGGTGTTATGTCCAACCCCAATCAACAATACGTAATGAACACCTCATGCTGTAATTTACAGGCTTGTATAAAATACCATTGTCATCTTAGATGTATACATGGGATACAGATTTTTGGTTTCAAAGAATATATACACTGAGAGCTGAGTTCTTTGAATACCAGGCATAAGGGAACATTTTCTCCTCAGAGTGCTAATGACTTGTTTACATTAGGTACATAGTCCCTAGCAAGCTTCTGTTTATAGGGAGAGGACCTGAAAGGGACCTTATTAACTCCCCAAGTTAAATGGGGAGAGCAAATAACTCCTCAGTGTCACAATATTCAGTCTGATTAAATTACAGATCACAGGTGTCTGTGATAAGGTAAAGGTTTGAGCTTGAAGGAGAATTCAACAGTAATCTACGTTCAACAATATTTTCTTGGACAGCAAAAGGCAATAGTTTCATCCTAAGAAGAGTGTGCATTTTAGCAGTATTTGAAACAAAGAAGAAAAATGTCTTTGAGTGGATCTAAAGTACAGACACATATAATTATTATTTCCTATTTTATTTCTTGAAATTTGAATTTAAACCAACTAATCAGTGTGCCTCTGTTTGAACCACAGTAAACAGTTGTTTCCCATAACTTTCTGCATCTATTTCTGTACCTATTTTTTAAGTCTGTCTTGGGATGAAGTTGATTCGAGGGTAGCTAAAGCACCAAAATATTTTCTCTAATGGATGTGATGATCCTTAAATCCTGGATTGTTTGCTTCTTTTTTGTGTCACTGCCACAGTGAACATATCTTGACAAACAGAAATGTTAATGTTCCTTCCCTAATTTATAAAAAAATTTTGAACTATAGAACACTACCCTAAATAAAATCTCTTTCAATAAGTAGTGTTAACCAGCATTTCAAAGTCTTTCATTGATGCAAGACAGTGTTTGTGCTTAACTTTAGATGTAACTGGAAAAAGAGATATTTCAGAGAACTGGATCATAGATGAACCATATTCTCATAGTTGGATAATGTATATATATATTTTTAATCTCAAATGCATTAAATAAACAAATAAAAAGCAATGCAGCACAGGCCAGCTGTTGCTAGCATATATTACCATGATGTGGAACACATCAGATCTGTAATTGTGTGAATAAGAAACAAAAAGGAAGGATAGTTGTAGAAATTGCTGCCAGGTGCATGATATTTAGGATGCATTTTACCTAACTTAACCTCAGTTCAGCCTCAGAGTTTCAAGAAGGTTTTAGGGCCTGTGCAGATGGGATTCTAATCAGGAATGCAGGTTCAGTGCCAGAGGGGATAGAAGTCTCCTTTGTTTACAATCAGAGCTGCTTTCTGACCTTCACCCATTGAAAGCTCTCATTCAGCTTTGAAAATATGAATGTTCTCACTACTGATGCTTTCCAGGCTTCTTATTTCTTGTTACCATGGCTAAAGCTGAGCTGGGCATACGCTGTTTACAATTGCTGTTCGTGTTTTCCTAAGCTGGTACCAATGTGGTTATCTCAGACTCTTTCTAATGCTCTGTGATTCTATCTTACACTGGTCGATATACTAAGGTCTGTTACAAGCATCAAGATTAATTTTTTGATCTGAACCTCAACAAAATCCTTTTGGAAAGCTTCTGTGGAGTTTAGAATTTCGTTTTCTTCTGTTTGAACACGTCTGTCTAGCTCTTTCTTGCAGAAAACAAGAGCTTCCAAGGAGTCATAATAAGGTTTGTGATTTTTATGAATGATAGAAGCACAGAAGTGACATTACATAGGCTAAAACAGATGAAAGATGCATACTCTAATGCCTTAGGGTCAGTGTTATGTAGGTAGAATTCAGAAAAAATCAGTGTCTGTGAGGCTGTTTCATCTGTCTTACATGTTTTTGGAAGAATTTCTTCATCTGTTTCCAAAGATGTGTATGGTCTGCCACTTTGAACTGTTGTAAGGCATTCTGAGGCTGCGAAGACTTGTTTTTCAAGCCTCAAAATACTTGCAAGTCATAACCAAAAGCTAGCAAATTTATAAAGCTATCAGAACTTCAAAGCAAGGAGGATTAAAAAAGCAGGTGCAACACTGTGGAGTTCACAGGAGGTTTATTTTCCTAATGCTTCTGTTTTGACAAGGAGAGGACATAAAACACTGAGGCTGTAGCCACACTGATGGAGAGGTCTGTTTCTGCCACAGAATTACCAGGTCACATTAGCCAGCCCTGTGCAGAAATGCAATAGAAATGCAGCAGAATCAACATTTTTGGGTAAGAAAAGTGCAATATTAATCATGTGGATACAGGGCTCCTCATTTTAGGTGATACCTAATTTACTACAGGATTTTAGCAAGCTAAAATCTAGAGGTAATTTTGCAGAACAGTTGGTTTTAGAATGATGGGGGAGGGATGTGTTTTGCTGTTGACTGGTCAAAACAGGTTCTACCACAGCTTTATGGTTTGTTCTAGCTGACATCTTCCTGTGTTTATAAATATTCCATGTTTGACACCTTGTTACGGTGAAAGCTTTTGAGTTTGTGAATATAAATCCCCAAATGAGATAGGGATAAGAAGATTTAGCAAATAGAGAAAAGACTGAACATTCAGGAAATAAGACCAAATGTAGATGTGAGAGTAGGAATGCAGAAAAATTGTAGTCTATTTTTGTTTGTAGTTTGTAGATATCTTCTCGAAGAAGTTGTTCAGGAGAAAGCAGGAAATTGCAATATTGCTAATTAATTTTTTAACTAGTAAAAGAAAAACAAGAGATTTTGAAATTGAGTTATGTGTGATTTTTAACTAATTTCTATGGAATCCATTTGTCTTAATCCTGGGATGTAAACAAAGAATGAAATTGATCCATCATGTTTTCCCTTTAAACGAAAAGCATGATTTCTCAGTTTGTATACTGTCAGGTTTTTTTCCTCCCAAGGTCTAAAGAGCATGTTTGAAACAGTTTTCTATCTGTTACTAGTACTTTGTCCTCTTTTCCCTTTCCCATAACTCACAACTGACCCTGAATCAGGTTCCAAGAACAATTCGTACTGTTGTACAGAATCAATAGGAAAGTTTTATTGCTTGTTTTCCTTTCTGCTTTATTTCCTTGTTCCTTACTGTGCTGCTGTCCTGTGAATTTTATTTTTATTTAATTTTTAATTGGGACGCTAGTAACCAACTTGTAAATTGTCTTGTTAGTTCCTTTTTTACTTACTTAAAGGATAATTCAAAATATAACTTCTTAGGAAAATTTCTTTATGGAGATAACAAAAAGGACTTCTTTCATTATTCCTGGGTAGGAGGAGGATGGTTGGAAGAAAGGAGTGCAGGGGACTTTTCTTCCTTTGAAGCTTTGTTCCACTCTCTGCATGCCTAAAAAATACCCAGCTATGGAAGACAGGCTTTACTGCTGGTTTGTGAAGGACCTGTTCCCACATGTACAGAACATCTCTCCTATAGGGTAAGAAGATGCATTTCAGATATGCCTGAACTGAGACTAAGTCATAATTCTGGCAGTCATTGTGAATAGTCATCACTTCTGGGTGTTCATCATCTTACAAAGTTGGGCTCAAAGACACTTATAATGAGATAAGGGAAAATCTTGGCCTCTCAAAGTGTTTGGGAGTTTTGCTGCTGACTTGACTGAAGTAAAAATTTCTCCCTGAATATATTTAGCCTGTTGAATGTCCTACATCCCACTGTCAAGTAGATTTCCTGTCTTTCTCTAGTGGCTAATATCCCAAGGACTTGTAGATCCCTTCAGAAAAAGAATCTGGAATTTAAATTATTATGAGTTTGCCTTAGAGTCTTTTTATTCAGATTCATGACTCTGCACTCATGCATTGAAATCCAAGAGAGTAGTCATATTTTAAATGACAGGTGAACATCTTCAGATCAGGCATATGGTGCATCTCTATCTATGCACCAAATCTGCAAATAGATTCTTCCTACATAATTAACAGATTTCAATTCAGTGACACAGTGATAATAATTCATTCTAGAGTTCAGATACATACTTGATTGACTTTGATTTAAATACATTAAGATAATAATAATAATAAATTCTATAATTCAGGCATTGTAAGAGCTTAAAGGCAAGTGTCAGTTTGTTCCACACCTCCTAGTAGATTAGTTTTTTAATATATCTCCTTTATAATGAAATTGGAGTGGCGAGGCTGTAATTTGGGTTATCTGCCAAATGTTCTTATGCCTATTTACATTTTAAGCTTCAACTGGAAGTGACACATATTAGGTATTTCCAAAATACACACCAGATTTATACAGCACACAGAGAGAATGAGATACTTTTAATTTAAGATGGAGAGTCTTGCTGATCAGAAGTTTTTCTCTGTCATTTCATCACAAGCTTATTTTAATAAGTATGAACAACAGTACTGATTATGTAGAATCTGAAAATACCAAATCTCTTGCCACAAGGCTGAATGACCTAACTCCCTGACTAATAAGAGGAAAACACACAAATACGATTTTTTTCCTCTCAGGAGTCAGAGAGACATGTGGACAGGAGTTAGATTGTGTCCCAGAAGGCTTTGGTGCTTAGTCAAATGATCTCCAGTCTTTGAGAAGGTGTCAGTCATCACTACATTGGTGGCCCCTCTAGACATATGGAACAACAACATTTCAAGCATCTGAGCAAGCTGTTACCAGCAAATATGGATGTTTCTAGCTCTTATCTTCAGTACACAATGTGTTACATCCTGACCATCAAAATGTAATGTTCTTGGGTTTTTTGGCTAAATCTGCAATTTTATGCTCCACGTTACCTGCAATATCACTGGCAAGGGGCAGCTCTTCTGCTTGTGTATAACTTGTTGGTTTTGTCATCTTGTGTTCTGCCTTTTATGCAACCAGAAGTAAAGGGTTGCTTCTGGTGTGCCTGTTTCTGGTGACAACAGCGTCGAGGTTGGCTCTGTGCCACCGACTGCAGCTGAACATGGTGCTGATGCTGACCACAGCCAGGATTCCCAGAGCCACCTCTCCCTTTGAATGCCAGGATACGCCTCCATAACATGTAACAGCACGCTGCTCTGTTGCCATGGCTCTACCTCATCCCTTACCCTCCCTTTACCATGTACCTACTCTTCCTTACTACTTCAGAGCATCTTTTGCAAGTCTGTGTTGTTCTTTTTTTATGTGGTGGGCACCCTTTGATAAATTGGAGAACTTATGAGCAAGTGCCCTTTGGAAAGTCTTTATGTTATTGAAAACAGTAAAGGGAGAATACATGACTGAGGTGGAGAAAACCTTGAGGATAAAAACACGTCATGACAAGAATTTTTGATAAATGTGTCAAAATTTGGTGCATGGTTTTTTCAGACTTCATGCATTTCATCAATTTGGAGTCTGAACAGTCAAAACCTTTAAGAGAAAAGAAGTCCTATTAATTATTCACATTCATAACAGAAATTTATAAAATTTTTATATATGATCTTTATATATAGATTCTAGGTCTGGAATCTTACTGAGGACTGTTGTCCTCCCTTAGTGGGTCTTAGGGTTTCAATTTTCACCTCCCAGTTTGACCTTTAATATTTTGTGAAAAAAGTTTGGTCGTAAAAACCTTGGTTATAAAAAAATCTGCCGTTGTGAAAAGCTAGATATTTTCTTCAGATTGATGAATATATAATCTGCTCCTGATTTTACTGATGCTGGAGTAAACATGGAGAAACTTTA
Organism: Pycnonotus jocosus; assembly: GCA_013400435.1. NCBI lineage: Eukaryota > Metazoa > Chordata > Aves > Passeriformes > Pycnonotidae > Pycnonotus > Pycnonotus jocosus. Next base: position 56,374 of record VWYP01021590.1, on the reverse strand, counting down.
GTGAGGCCAAGAAATTACATTTATATTAATTCAAATTGAGGGAGAGATCAGAATCAATATTATACTTTTATATTTTAGAAAAGATTGCCAATATTGTCAATATTTATTGCAGTCGTATTTCTTAAGGAATTGTGCCTTGATCACCTATCTTTAGTGATTAGTTCAATGAGCTCAATTAAATCAAATAAAGCTTTTTAGCATTATGTTTACTGAAAATACATCTGATTCTTACAGCTTCAGACAGATTAAACTGTACTTCAGGTGATGAAAGGCTAGATTTCTCTGGCATGATGTCATTATTGAGATATTTCTCTCTGAAACTAAGCTTACTTGCAGGGGAAAAAAATAGATATTTATTCTATGCTGCTCAGAACCTTGAAAAAAATCTCTATTGTTACCTCCCTGTGTTTTCATGTTAGTTTTTTTCCTACCTTACCACCCACCTATAACACAAAAAGGATAAGCACCAAATAGTCTTTATTTCCCAAATTGTTAATAGATGATAGTTTTGTTCCGCCTGCCTTTCTTCTGACTGCATGTCAGCAAATGGTTGCTATTGTTTCACCAATCACATATTTTTGTACAGTAGATCTTATAGTCAAATTAAGCAATTTTCCTGTATAATTTTATTCTCGTTTTAGATTTTTAAAAATCTTTTTCTTAAGCCTTTCTGAAAAACACCAGTGTCTATAATGTTTGAGCTGAAAGCATTATCTTTCTCACTGCAGCAATTAAGCTTCTCTGTGATTAGCAGCAGGTTATGCAATAGAATAAAAGACATCTACTGTTTTGCCTTTTATCTAAGGGCTGGTAAAGTAACCTTTTATGCCATCAAGGACAGGAGCACCTTAGCACCTAATAACAAATAAGATTTATGGTCTTAGGGAAAATACAATTGCTATAAATACAACTTTTGCACAAACGAATGTGTGTGAAACTTATTACTTAGTCCAAAGTTTCCTTTTGGAAACAAAAATCTTTTTAATGAAAAACATTTTTTGATAGCTCCTGTATATAAATACTTATTATTAATGTCTTAGCTCTGCCATGAAACAAAATAAGCAATCAGAAACTAGACGAAGCACAATTAGGAGAGAACAGGTAGAGTGATGTTATGTTTATGATACTAGTGAACCAGAACTTAAGCTCTCAGATATTTAAGTGCATAACTCCTACTAGTTTCAGCAGGAATCAGATATTCAAAGACATTTTTAAAATGTGGGATTGTGCAGGTACTGTAAGGAGTACAAAGGATGTGCAAGAAATGAAAATTTAAAACAAAATTTTTACTTTGACACATTTATTCCTTTGACACATTTATTTCTTATTTTTAGCAATGTTGGGCTAAGCCTTGGGAGAAGTAAATATCAATCCAGGAACTGCATTTAATTTTTAAAAAACATCCTTAAGTAAACTCTCAAGAAGACCTCTAAGAGCATCAGCTCCAAGCATTAAGCCATGATTGCCAAGTCCACCACTGAACCATGTCCCTAAGTGCCACATCTGCATGGCTTTCAAGTGCCTGAATCTCCTCTTTCTTTTAGATCAAGGGGTGAAAAGGTGACATCAGTGGCATCATTCTGCTACCACCAGAGTGAAACCTGTCCAGCTGTATTACTGTCACTTCTTACTCTGATGTGCCGTCCTCCTCCCCTTTCATCCCCCTCTAACTCCTGATCTGTCCCTCTAGCTAAATGTTTGCAGGTTAGGCAGGCGATGAATGAGGTAGCATTTGCCCTCTAACACTCTCTGATCTGATTCCACAAATAGTTTCCCAGGCACAGAGTCCAGCTAAGATCAATGAGATCATTCACATAAGCAAATAAAGATTTGTAGGATCAGGCCCTTGATCATCTCATCTCTTCTCTTGGGACTAATGCCCTTTCCCAGCACCACCATAACAGCACTCCTCGGCATCTTTTTATCATACTGTTTTCCTGCCAGTTTGCCCATTCCATCTTCCATTTCATCCCTTAACTTTCTTGAAAGCCCCATCTGTCCTTTTTACCAAAGCCTCCAAAGCTGGGGGTTTTTAAACACTGAAAACTAAGGTAAAATTATTTTACATGGTTGATTTCTCTTATGCTTAATTGCTGGAACATGATCTCTTTTCTGAAGCCTCAGGTATCAGTACATGCTTTCTCTGGAGGCTTTCTATTCTGCAATGTTCAGCTCCCATGATTACTGTGCCACAGAAATATTATTATCACTGAAAAATCAATTCTCTGTTTCTGAACATTTGTACACACCAAGAGCATAATTTTTACAGTGGTTTGCATCAGGTGATGTCAGAGCTTTAACAAGGAAAAAAATTCTTATTGGGAAATATGGAGAAAACACCAAAGAGCCTAGGGCTGCTTCATTTGCAGTCAACAGAGATTTGGCCCTCAGTGGGAGTGGAACTGGGTCCCAAGATTACAACTACAAGGCCCCAGAGGGGCTGATTTGCACAAACACTCCTTATTAAAAGAAATAATAAATTCCCTAAAGCATTAGGGAGAAGGGATGAATGCCTAAATGCTTCCCACTGTGCCCCCGGTACCTTTATGCTTTGTTGCCCCCACTCAGTCCTTTTTATGATGAGCTGGGCAAAGGAGAGACTTCCTACCTAGATAGGACATAGAGGTGTCCAATTCATCCTGAGATCTTTTTATGGGAAAATAGGGAGAACTGTTTCCCTGAACAGCCCATCACACTTTCAGGCTAGTACCTCATCCTTGCTCCTGGTGTTTTCTCTGACATCTCCTGTGTCCTTTGCCCTTGTGAATGAAAATGTGATTGGATTCTATGAATGTCAATCCAATACCACGACAGATAAATAGAAACTTGTCAGTTATAAGCCACAGGCTTTGGAAACCTACCTAAATCCAATCCTGCCATTTACCCTAATGTATTATATTTTATTCTGTTGCATTATGCCTGAACTACTAAATAAGCCTGTATGATGGAATTATTTGTTTCTGGCAAAATATTGGCTGTGCAGCTTGTCTTTCAGTATGGTGAAGTAAAAAGTACAGAAACTGTGAACTAACTGTTCCTGAGCTTACAACCATTATATTCCCAATGGGCTTGTTGACAAAGATCTTAATGGTTGTGAACCAGATATTTCTGTGCTCATGGCTATTAGAAAGGCTCCACTGAGAAGCCAAAGGAGTTTATAATGGTCATGAAGCAGCTATTTCTGAGTTCGTGGCTATTACAGATTCCAGAGAAATGCTGGTGAAGTTTATCATGTTCATGAGCTGCGTGTTTCTTTCTCACGGTGCCTATAAACTCTGCAGAGAAAGTGAAAGGGTTTGTAATGGTCACACATGAGCGATTTGTAGGCTCAATGCTATTACTAACTCAGAGAGGAAGCCAAAAGTTCACAAAGTGCTATTTCTTTCGCCTCTGGCGAACTCCATGTAGGAACTGATAAAACTACTAATGTTTCTCAGAAAACCACACTCTAATTCACAATAACACCTCTCAGAGTACTACAGTGGTGCAAAGTCTCTGCTCTGCTCAGAGCCACCATGGCAACTTGCCAGGACCCTGAGGGCTGCAACTCATTTATATATGCATTTACATAAATTTACATGAATTTTGCGTCAATTTGTATTCCATCAATGTTGCGATGAAACCTATTCTGAAGAGAATAAATAACATATAGCTAACTAACACCAGTGCTGTTTTTCTTTGTTATTTTATTTTATTTATTTCACTCTCATTTTCTTTACATCTTTCTAATACCTGTCCTGTAGCTGAACTGACTTCCAGTCTTGACAACAATCTGTTTTGTGGAGTAAAGAAAAATCTTGTTTCATCTGTGTTCAATGGCAGGGAAACAGAGAGTTGTGGCTTTGGCAAATTGCTTATGCTGCACACTTAGCAATCTCCCCAGCCACCAGTGGCTAATATACATATTAAAGAGGGCAGTGCTAGCAGAGTCCCTTGCTGACCTCCACATCTGAAGCCCTCAGAATATTCATGAGATTTTAAACATACACATTAAAAAATCCTGAAAAGCAGAAGTAATAGGTCTTTTTAAATTTTTTTGTATGAAAATTACTGCTAAGGTAGAATTTTAGGGATAAAAATAACTGAGTGGGCTGAATTAGTTATTTAATAGTAGCAGTCCCCTTTTTGACAGGATCTATTAATATTTAAGGAAATTTGATGCCTTTTTATGCACCTTTGCTTTCTCTTAAGGATGCACAGTTTGTATAATGCTTTTTTATTCTTCAGTGCTGCTTTCAAGAAAGGTCGCTATGACTTCATAGAATGAATGATCTGTGTGAACCACAACCTCATATTCTGCTTTCTGCCATCCTCATGAAAACACTAGCTTTGAATTGAGCAGTCCCCCACTTGTTGCTTGAGAGCATGGCAATAGTTTGAAGTGGAGACAGATTTAAATCTTGTGTAGTTTTGCCAGGGTCAGGAATCAACAAATTGCCTTAAAGACTAAAGATCTCCCTGCAATTACCTAGCATGAAATGGCTTATAAGACTTGAGAAGCCTTGCTGGAGTAGGAGAAATCATCAGCAGAGGCTACAGCTAGCCCCAGACAGCTTCAGTGCTTGTCAGTGCTGAAAGTGCAGTGTATGTTGGCTGTTTAAAACCTATTTTTAGAGTGCTTTCAGCCCTCTGTTGCTATTTTGCAGTTAGCATGATGCTTGTGCTGGTGGACAGCTACAGCAATGAAAGCATTTTTTTCATAGAATTGCTCATTTGAATGATCAGGCATTCACACTGAGACCTGTATTACTGAAGTGCTTGTACTAATATACTGCTCTCACCAGAAGTGGAAGCTTTAAAAATCACATTTTAAATCCAGAGAAAAAGCATTAAACATACAAAAATTTATTGGTGAAGCCAAAATTTCCTTAGTCCAGGACCTTGTCTGGTGGTGTGGAAGTCTGTCAGATCTCTTGTTTTTTGGTGTAAGCCAACAAGAATAGTGACCAGACACAAGGAAAAGGAAAGCAATGTGGTTACCATATTGTGAGGTTTCCTGTGTTTGGTGTCTGACTGCCTGGCAGTCTTTGGAATAAGGACTGCCTGGTATCAGGTAGTGCTATCAGCATCCTGATGGATTTTTATTTCATGACTTTATTTTAGTTGCTTTTTGAACCCATTCACAGCTCTGTCCTCCCAATTTTATGTTACAAGGAATAATGAAGAAACCTTTGTTTCCTTCCTTTGCAGAGGCTGTAGGAGTGAAACACAAAGCAAGATATAGCCAGGGAGCCTTAAAGCCAACTGGACATACATGAGTCCATGGGACCAGGCAGGGAGCACCCAAGGGCGCTGTGGAACTCTGTGGTGTCATCATGGGGTCCCTCTTTGTCATCTTTGAGAAATCGTGGCCATTAGGGGAGCATCCCAGTGACTGGAAAATCTGTCCTTGTAGGTATTCAAAGCTCAGAGGTTTGGACTGGGTGATCTGCAGAAATCCCTTCCTGTGTCTGGGATTCTGTAATTGTGTGCCTGTAGAGAAGTGTGACTTAGGGAGTCTGTCAGCTTTTCGAAACACTTCATGGTGCTCCTCTGATTCATTGTCTAGGTAGAAAAAATTCTACAGGCAGACAAGGTGAATTGTTTAATTGTAAATTACATTAACACTTGCATTAAATGGAACATCTAAATAAGTTGATATGCAGTGTTAGATAGAGCTCTGTGTAAGATATATAATATATTTATATATAATATTAATATAATAATATAGATAATATTAATATATATAATATAATATAATACATATTTATAATATATCTAATATATATATATTAGATATATTACCCTGCTCCTCATGAACTCAAAATGATTTGCAGACATTAAATGAGTGTCACAGACATTCTGTGGGGACTGGATGCAGTGACAGCAGTTTAACACCATGTGGCTGCATGGCCGAGACAGGGCTGCAGAATAGCCAGGTTAGGGCAGGTCAGCAGGGAAGTCACAGCAGAGAGAGAGCAGAAGGAAAAGGTCTTAAGCTTGTTTTATGTGATTCTGTGGAATCTGCAAGCCGTATTCTGCTACAGTGTGTGCTTGCATCTTTGAAGGAAGAGTGAGAAGGAGGGGTAACAGGCCTCTTCTGCTTCCTTTCCTCCCAGCCCCCAGCGGAGGCTTGTGGGCTGCCAAGGAGCAGAGGCAGCACCTCTTCTGTGCTGCTGCTGGAGGTGCCTGCTTGTGGCACGGGGACATCGCGCCTTCTTCATGTGGAGTGCCCCCAGAGCTCCGGCTGAGTCACTTGTATGGCCACTGCTCTTGTCTGTTTAGACTGGCTTTTCCTCCTAAACCCAGCCCTCCGCATGGCGAGCCGTCCCCCGTTCTAAAAGAAGCCCCTCATTTCAGTGTTGCACAGGGAAAGATTGGATTAATCAGTCAAATGATCAGACCTCCACAGTGCAATGTTAAGCAATGTAAGTGCTGATTAAATGTTGCTTTAAGTGCAAAATTCAGCCTAGATAGATCCTTTAACAAAAAGTAACTGCCGAGCCTGGGAGAAATAAGGCTCTCCTTTTTGTGTTGTCTGAAGATTACACTGAATTGAATGCTTTGATAAAAAATATTCATGGATTTGGCTTCCTGATTGAGATTGCCGCTTAAAACACAATATTTCTTCACAGTTCTGCTTTGCAATCCATACAAAAAATTTCATGCAAACAAGGAAATGTATGGAAAAAGTTGATTGCTATGAGAAGAGCAAATGTGTGACACTCTCAGATAGGTGAGAGTCAGTGAGCACTGGGCACAAGGTACAGTTTTGACAAGTGGGGTCCAGATTCTTCGGTCAGAGCTGAGATATTTTAAGAGTGGGTCTTTGCTGGAGTTCTCTGGAATTCTTCAGCTGGCTCAGTAGCTTATGGCTAGAGCAGAACTGCAGCTCCTTGCTGAATCTGGAGCTCGGGGGAGAGAAACAGGCAGCCCTGCAGCTCCAGGCAGTGTCATAGGGAGGTTGACAGAGGATAGGCATAAAATTATGTGGTCAGAGTCTCCCACTTTCCAGGCTGACACCCTGTTCAAAGGCAGAAGGGTCTAGTTACTGCAGGGTGGGGAGCAGAGAGTAAGTCAGGGAGACACCAGGATTGTTCACTCACTCAGAGCAACATTTGAGTGGTTTCATCTAAGTTATCTTTGCTGAATGACATTTCATTAATCAAGGCCACATTATGGCTTGAAATCAAGGTCTGTATCTTGATAACAGCCAGAAGCAGTTTGGATCTTACATAACTCCTCTAAAACCAAAATCTGTTATATTTCTTTACAGACTGTACACAGAAATTATCAAATCATTGCTGAAGTATGAAAAGCTAAACTAGAATTGTAATGCCCAGAAGAATTGTGACTAGATTCCCCTCTAATCTCAGCTTTTGGTATGTGGAGTTTGCCACTTTTTTTATGTCTAACACAGGCTAAAACTTGCTGCATGGGAACAACACTCCCTGCATTCTGTATGTGTATTATCTGAGACAAACTGGTCCTGTGCAATGCAAAACAGATAAAAGTGTCAGGGATCTGAGGCCGGACTGAGGCACAATTTCTGTGTTTTTGGCTGGCTGATTTATCACAGTCTCTTGTGGACTGTGACTGACCGCAGGCTCAGTGGCCATATTTTGATCAAAAGTGGGGGTATGCTCACTAAAATGCAGAAGATGGGACTTTGGGAAGGTGGAGAGAAATTATTTTGCATGGATCAGGTAGTAGCGATTGCCATAGAACACATCACAACATATACAGAGGTGTCTCTGTCAGTTACAGCCGTCTGTCAGTTCAAAGCCTGCATACAAATGGAGCAGATGATAAAAATAAGACTGATGTGATTCCAAAAGAAATATTGAGGAAAATGTTGATAGTAAGAATCATGAAAATACAGTTAATAACATTTTTATTCCTGCAAAGACAACAAAAATATTTTCATCCAATGTCATGCCAATAGAACACTCGATTGTGATGGGAAATAAGAACTAGCTTTCCAGTTTTGTGTATAGCTAGAATTATGCATCATCTTGTGACAAGGCTTTATGGACTGCAAACACTATATTAGTGTTATTTTGAATTAAAAAAATTAACTAAAAACTTCCTTGAAAATTTGTTATTTTGGTTTTTATGTTGGGGATCTTTTAATTTGTTTGTTTGGGATTTCTTTTTTGGTTTGTTTTTTAATTGGTTGGTTGTTTTGGGGTTTTTTTTCTGTGGCCAAGAATGCCTCAAAGCCATGTAAATACAGGACTGTTACTGGTAGTTCTCATCCATATGCTACGGATGCAACTGCAGCACCATGGCATCACAGAAAAAGTTATGCAGTCACAACCAGGGGAATAATGAGATTTAGCCCAAAGTTATTGTAACTTTAAAGTGAAAAAATATGCTTTATATGTGCCCAAGTCTACGAGATGAAGTATAAATTTAAATAAAGAGCTGTTGATAGGTTTTTTGGTAAAAAATGTTGTATTTATATGAAGAAAAATCTTGACTAAGCAGAACAAACGGAAAGAGATTTCCCTCCCATGTGTATATTAGCACAAAATTTCCCAATTTCCCATTGAATTACAGCAAAAGTTTTGTTGTTTTGTCTTTCCCATGTCATCTGAAAGCTATTTCAGGCAACCACATGTATTACTGAAGGATTAGAAAATAAGATGACTTGGTATGGATTTCTGGATTTTTAGGATAAATGTTTTACGGTCTCAAATTATGTAAACTATGGGTAAGTACTTTGGGAACCAGTCCAATATTCCACCTTCAAATTCTGTTCACTTAGTTTTTTGAAATGGATGGAATGTTTATTCCAACTTCTACATCAGAAAAAGTTTTTGTTGGGGTATTTGGAGTTGAACCTACAAAAAAAAGTGGATACTGAGCCAAATGTAGACCAAAAATTTTCACACAGAAAGAATTTTTATGAATCAGTTAAAGTGAGCTATTGAAATAAATTCATACTCTCCATAATTCACATTTGAATAATGTGCTGAAACTAGGGGTAACTGCATTGCATATATGGAGGCAACTGAAATGTACACTAAAGAAGGCTGTCTTTTAGAATCAGACACTGTTTAGGTGGTGGATTTTCCATTCATGTATTTGCTCCTTAATTATCTTTCCAGTGTGGGAATACATAAGTAAATTAATTTGGGGGGGTTTTGTTTGTTTGTTTGGTTGGTTTTGGTTTTTTCCCTTTGTTTTTGTTTTTGGTTTTGGTGGTTTGTTTTTGGGTTTTTTTTTGTTTGTTTTTGGGGTTTTTTTTTTTTGCTTGTTGTTGATTTTGGTTTTATTTTGCTTTGTTATATATATATTTAAATTTAATTGCAGAGTTATTTCTTCTTTTCCCTTTAGAAAAAACTGTATCTTCTCTCTAACAAGAATTTATGGTGTTTAGTGTTTTATAGGATAGAGCCCTCTTGGCAAAATACAATAATTAGGATAGTTCTCTACAGTTCATTACTGATAGTGCAGTGAAGTGCTCTGTTTATTTTAGACCTCACATCACACTTGTCTCTAAAGTATCTCTGCAGCTCAATCTTTGAACTTATCTCTCTGTGAAAAGCAGAATTGCTTCTTTCTATGCATGTATTAGTTCTTTATGCAGAGTAGCTTGTGATGTGTCCAGACATGGAATTTCCATTCCTTCCTTTAGGAGACTTTTACCCCAGCCATTCTCTCTGGCCAGTGGTTATTGCCTGAGATCTGGGCTGACTGATTTCAAGCTGATACTCTGAATTGTTTCTTCATTATTCAAATGCTTTCTGGAAATCTCCTGTATGCAGTCTGAATGCAAAAAACTCATTTATTGGGTCGAAGAAGCATCTTAAGCAGCATCTTGTGTTGAACTCCCCAACAACATTACTAGGTCAGGAGAGTATGGAAATTCAATGAGTGGTGACTCACATGCCCTGAGCTCCCATTCTGTCAGCAGTTTCCATTCTTCTGCTTAGCTGATGTAAACAATCTGTACTGGGTTACCAAAGGAGAATTTGGTGCTGCAATGTTTTTGTCTTCCTAGATTTAATATTAATTTTGTTTGTTTTCTTCCCCTTTTCTTAGATCTCCTGTTGTGACTGAAACCCAGAAAGCAGCCACCCATCAGTAACTTCCAGGGAGGGCAGCTGCTCTTTTACTTAGTCTGAGGCACAGAAGCACAAGAAATATAAACACTGAGGATTAGGGAATCAGAGATTGCCTCCCACATGCAAGATCCAAGGATCTCAGTTCTACCCCAAGGGAACACATGGATGAGTAGCATCTCCCATTCGTTAGTAGGAAAAGAGCTATGGGCAGCTGAGGATGAGAGACTTGGGGAGCACTGAGTCCCTTCTCCTCCTGCCCCAGGTAGCTCTGGACCAGCCTCACTGTCTGCCTTGCCCCTGTGGAAGGTCAGAAGTAGCAAATAATATCCTCTAGACTTGCCTGTGGTTCTGGACATAAAGAAATTAAAATAAAAAACTGGTAAGCATGCTGTGTTGTTCTGCGGGTTTGAGCATATTCAAATGAGAGTATTGCAGTCTTGGAAGCACTGCTAAGAAGAGATCAGAGAGGATTACTGAGTATTTTGACATAATAATAGCTAATCAGCTGTGCAGACTCAGACTGACCTGATCAGTAGAAAAGGTAATGGGATTGCTCTTAAAATAAATAAATAAATAATGAAAGAAAGAGAAAGAAAGAATGAAAGAATGAAAAAAGAGAAAGAATGAAAGAAAGATAAAGAATGTTACTCATGTGGCCTATAAAAGAAGACATCAAGCTTTGGGAATATATGATAATAGCACTCGCTACAGACATTATTGTTTTAGACAATTCACCAACTATTTCCCTGTAAAATCAGAGGAATGTGGGGATCAAACTTGGGAAGTTCTTGTTGTTAAAGTATGCTCATCACCAAATAAATCCAGTGGTGACAGTCCTGTGCAGCAAACTGGTTTCAGTTTGCCCTTTTAGTGCTTGAGCAAAGCTGGAGGTGCGTGTTAAATATTTGTATTGATCACCAGAACTGGAAATAATTGGGCAATCAGTCCCAGTGCTGGTGAGATTCATTGTCACTCTGCAATGCTGCTGACAGATGTTATTGATTGTAGTTCAGATTGTTTATGTGTTTCTCTGAAACTGTTAATTTTAGCACAGTGGGACAGAATGTCTTGCTACACATGGGACAGTCAGAATGAATGGCTTCATGGAATTTTAAATTACTTTCTATTTTACTCTCATCAATTAATACAGGCAGGAGCAGCTTTGCTACTGTCAGAAGATACTTTCAGGGTTTGTTTGAAGATGACTACAAAAAATCCAATTAAAACATATACTTTAGTGAAGAAGGTTCTCTTCATGAGAGTGTAGCCCTTTTTTCCTTCTTGCCTTTCCACAGGGAATGAAATCTCTTTAGTGGTGCACTGCATGGGGCATTCCCTTTGTGATCTGAATGCATTGTAGCTTCTTAGAGATGCATTCCTGCATCCTCATGCAAGTGAAAACATGCTGATGTTTTCATTGTACTGCCAGGAGGCTCTAAGCTGACAGCATTGGTATTCTCAATTACTTTTACTATGCTTAGTGCATCTATTGTCAGTATGGAAAAACATCATACTTTTTGGTACCTCTATGCCACTGCTGCCTCTTCCCATTAGTTTTGTATCTGAGCATCTTATGATCTTCAGTATCTGGAGGCTCAAAACATTCCAGCAAAGTGCCACTATCCCTGAGAGAGAGCTGAAGCACGAGCTCCAACAGCCAAAGTGCATGTCTGTAAGGATGCTTGTCCTGCTGGATTGCTAGGGTGTTTCCTGCCCTGGCTCTGGCCTAAATCAGCTGGCACTTCTCCAATCACTGTGAACAGCTTGGGAGCTTTATGGACACAGTCAGTTATAGCCTCTTGATCTGGATGCCAGAGTACAGCTCATGGCATGTTTAATTCCTTACTACAGACACGGCGTCCTGTCACATCCCTCAGACCTCTGCTCACACAAGGATTCAGGTTGCCACTGATGTAAAGGAGTGCTTTGGTAAGTAAAAGCTAGTTTAAAGGTGTAACCGCTGTCATAAATTGGGAGATAACTACTGACACCTGTGACAATCAGTAGTACCATGATGGTATCTACAGAATATAAAAGTTATTAATAAAATTGTTAATACAAAGTCACCTAGGCTACAAAACCTTGTTACTAAACTTCCTGCCCTGAGGAAATGCAAATAAATGTCCTTCTGATTACTGAGTTACCTACAGTCAGTGCAGGCTGTGGCTACACAGATAAATGGCAGATGCCTTTCAATAATGACTTTGTTCATGCATATGATCCCACCAAAGAAGAGTGGAAACAAATACCTTCTAAAGCAAGTAAGAAGCCAAGAGGGTTAGGTTGCTATGATTTAGTAAGTATTTTCTCCAGAACAAAGAGACTTTCTGGAGCTTCATTTAGACTCTTAAGCTCTCTGGTGACAGTTTGCAGTAGGGGCTTGGCTTGTGTTCATAAAAGTGATTAAGTGGAATGGAAGATATCAGCAGTATAGTATAAACCTCTTGTGAATAAGATCCAATAAAGCATTTTAGTCCTATTGTGCTGACTTAGTTATGAAGTCCAATATTATTCACAGGGTTTAGTCTTCATAAACTGCCTGTCCTTAGTACAAAGGTTCATTAAAGAGGGATAGCGTTAACACTCTATTTTGCAGCTGATCCACATAAATAAAATGTAAACAAAGTACAGCTAGCCAGAGCTTATTTTCTCAGCTGTATTCTGGTGCCTTTTAATTTTGGAGAAAATTGAACTGAACAGGGAGATTACTAAGGTATTTTTTATGTGAAATCTATCAAGGTATTTATTAGGAGAATAAATATGAAGCTTTTTCAATGCTGATAAACACAATAAATCTAAAAATTACTTAAACCACTTAGGAGTGTCACAGTGAGGTATAATAATTCTTTCATTTTTGCAGAGGGGGTAATTGATGAAGATAGGTGTTAAGTGGACTTAAATTAGCCAATGTGTTGATGATGAATTCCATGTTCTCAGGGTTTGGTCCTGTTCTCTTAGTGATAGTAGTATCAATAGTGATTGAAAATATACCAATTCAACAAACTAAACTCTCCAACTCACAAAAAGGGAGTGGTTAAAGAAATTATTTACAAGTTCCAAGCTGTAGCTCCCCCTACTCCAAACTTTCATTGAAATCTGCCCTCCTCATAATGGAGCTTGATAGCTCCTACATATATCCTTCCCTTTGCTTTGCTGTGGCTACTTCACAAACTGTCTGTGGGAGCCAAAGATTGTGTTTTTTAAATATAGGCATATCTCTTGGTCATTTACTGTATTTATTGATACAGGTTCCTGCTAGGTCTTGGCTCATGCACTATAAAGATATCTCTTGTAAGGATGTAAGGAGCAAGCTATGCTGGGACAGGCCTTGGGGTCTGGGAAGTTCCCCACCCTGTGTCTGGCATGGATCAGTACCTGGTGATGAGGGGAGGGTATAAGAACAAGCAGAGTGTAATGAATGATCCTTAGCTTTACACCTTCCTATGGTCTACCAGGCCCAAAGGTGCTAACTTGCCTCTTGGTAACTCACAAAAGATTTTCCTTCTCCAAGGCTGCAAAGTTAGTTTAAAGATATGTATATTTTTGGCTTTCTACCATCCTGCAACAGCCGAAAGGCCCATAATTTAATTATGTGCCACATGAAAGAAATCCAAAACACCCAAAACCTCCTCACTTGTTTGGAAGAAAAAATAGATTCTGTATCACAACAATATAAAAATTCATACAACTCTTCAATCCTCCATGACACTCTTTTCTTCTAAGGCTGCTGTCATACTCTTCTTCTCACTTCCCAGAATGAGAGGCCACAGAAAACTTATTTCCCTGTTGTAGAGCAGTCTTTCCACACCCTTTCCAGTCCCTGTCTTCATTCTGCCAGCTTTTCCTGGGACACTTCTTCATTTTTCAGAAAGATGGCTTGGAATTGCATGGAACTTCCAAAATGCAATGAAGTAATGGATTTATGTTATTGAGCATGGAGGACATAGGAGGTTTTCATAGGTGGAGATTAATATTCAGGTGCAGATTAACCTGATGACATGTCTGCAACTCCTTTATTTTCACTCATTATCCATCTGCTGTAGCACTTTCTGATGTGGCCTGTCTTTTCTTGTGTCAAATAATGTGGACAGCAAATCGAAGAGACAGCTGTCTGGATCTGGCCCCAGCAGGGTTCATTTGATAGTCTGTGTTGATGTTTCCTAAAGGAGGACAAACTCCTCTTGCTGCTGACCCTGGTCAAAGATTTCTGGTAAAATAACATGAACTCAGCAGAGAAGCAATTCACCCTATCTTTTGCCTTCCAACTGGATGGATTTTTTCTATCCCATGCCCTCAAAAACAAAACCAAAGCAGTAGCTTATGAAGGACAGCTAAGGGAACAGAGACTTTGGGCTACCTGCTCCTGATATAACAAAGTCTGCCCTGCCCTGAGTAGAGGAAATCAATGCAAGGAAGCTGCATGCAAAGTACTTTTATCCAATGCCACAGGTGCACAGAATTCACTGTATCACATCACCTGACATTGTTAGATGGTACTGTGTTTCTAAACATGTGTCTGTGAAATCTCTGAATCTCACAAAGTCACCAGTTTGGGAAAGAGCTTTTTATTTTCCTCCTGGGGATGATTTTTGCAGTGTATCAAGAAGCATGAAATACTGAAAAGGCAGAAGGAAACATGCCATTGCAGATCCCAGTACTGCATTCGTTCTCCAAGAAAGTGCTCTAATTCAACTGCGTAGTTTTTAATTATATTTACTGATATTTCCTGATACATATTTCATTATTCTAAAGGCTTCAATAATATGAACATTATTGAAGTCTTTAGAATTGAATAATATAAGTATTCTGTGACTAAGGAATCAAGAGATGAAGTATATGTGAGAAAACACAGAAGCTGCCAAAAGAACTGAACAAATAAGTTTTTTCTTTATTGAGATTTGCAAAGCAAGCATATAAGTTACTTTACTACAGAAGCTGAGCAGCTTCATTCTGCACTTTGATGTGTTCAGGCTAATCTGCTATTCTGCTCTACAAATTTGATGTGATTTCAGAAGCAGATTTAATGCTCAGTTAATTAATGTAGGTGAACATGAATAGCATTTTTTTCTTGCACCCAGTGAAGTTGCTGAAAATAGGTGTCTCTGCAGGTTGAAGCAACATAGTAAGTGCCTGAAAAAACAGACTACAGGTGAAAATGCAGGCAGGAGCTAAATCTCTCTGTAGGGTGTTTCTGAGGCTTCTATCACTCTTATTTCCTCCCTGACAGAACTTTGAAATTCTTAGCAGTTTCCAGCTCTCAATGTAAGTAGTGTAAAGCTTTTAATGTATACTCTGATAAGAAGACCAAAACAATTATACCAGGGAACAACCCAGCATGCCTTCTAGAGTGCAGAGTAAGTGCAACCTTCACATGTTGGATCTATCAGGACACAATGAAGTATTTAATAGCAACACATTCCTGCTCTTTGTCTCTCTTATGTGCCTGTTCTCATACACAAATACCTACAAAAGACTTCTCAAAGTTTCCATTGATCAGCCAATACTTGTGAGAGTGAAATAGCTCTTGGTAATGTTTTTTAGGGGCCGGTTTACCATGCCCTTCTCCACAGAACAGGATAGACTAGCTCTACAGTTTCTGAAACGTTGTTTTGATTTGGCATTTTATTTAAATTTTCATCTGTGTCTTTACATCTCAACATTACTCTGTTAAAAAAAAGGAAAAACAAAGGGGACATATGGAGGAGGAAGAGAATAATAGATTTAAACGGAGAAAACCACAGTCATTTCCCCCACACCGTTTACATCTCTTCCTTTTACTGATCCTATGTGGCCAAGTTCTGGGTCCTGCATTTGGGTCATGTCAATCCCATGCATCATTACAGCCTTGGGGAAAAGTGTCTGGAAAGCTTCCTGGCAGAAAAGGGCCTGGGGGTGAACGTGAGCTGGCAGTGTGGCCAAGGATGTTGGGTGGCCAAGAAGGCCAATGGCATCCTAGCCTGTGTCAGCAATAGTGTGGCAGCTGGACCAGGGCAGGGATTGTCCCCCTGTGCTGGGCACTAGTGAGGCCACACCTCAAACCCTGTGTTCAGTTCTGAGCCCCTCACTATGAGAAAGACATTGAGGGGCTGGAGAGTGTCCAGAGAAGGGCAGAGGAGCTGGAGGAGGGGCTGGAGCACAAGTCCTATGAGGAGCAGCTGGGGGAGCTTAGATTCTCTAGTTTGGACAAAGGAGGGCTCAATCTTATCACTCTTTACAGTCCCTGAAAGGAGGCTGTAGCAATGTGAGGGTTGGTCTTCACACATGAAACAAGCAATTGAGGACAAAAATAAATGGCCTCGAGTTGCATCAGGGAAGGTTTAGATTGGCCATTAGGATTTTTTTTTCACTGGAAGGTTTGTCAAAACCTCTGGAACAGGTTGCCCAGACTTCCAGATGGAGTCACCGTTCCTGGAGTTATTTAAAAGTTGTGTACATATGGTACTTAGGGACATGGTTTATTGGGCAGTACTGTGTTAGTGGCTGTACTTGATCTTGAAGTTCTTTTCCAACCTAAATGATCCTGTCATTCTGTGATTCTATAGTCTGGATTGTGACAAGAGTTTTTCTACTTTGCCTTCTGCCAGTGTTGCACTGTTCCAAATATTCCTCAATATCTCTTTCAATCAACATCTTTCCTTAGTGTTTTGATTGCTTTCCGTGGGCTTTGGCTGCTGTGTGCGTTTTCAGGGCCAAGAGATGCACTCCTTTGAGCGTCCTCCTTCTCACAAACCAGAGGAGTTTATACAGCCTTTGATGAGGAGACCTGGGATGACAGCAATTGTACTGAGGCTTTCTGGGTGTTCTCCCCCTCCAGACAGAAGGCATTAATACAGCTGCTCTCCTGTTTGAAGCAAGGTAACAGCCATATAACCTCCTGTGGCAGCAGTATCTGACAGATACAGCTCTACCAGGAAACGTCAAGAAGACTGAGCATCTGCACAATGCTCCTGGCTAGACTTGCTCTGACTCCAGGCCTGAGGTGTACTCTTCCACTGTAACATTTGCTACTGCCTTGGTTCAGGGTAATTACAATAATCCCCTTCTAGCTGGCAGGGCATTGTAAATTTGGAATGAGTAAAAACTCCCAAACCTGACTGTCTTGTGTGGTGACCCTGTTGATAGGGTTCAGCCCCATCTTTGCTGGAACAGGGAGACTGTTGTCTTTGTATGCAGAATGTGCATGGCTATGCATGATAGATTTCATGCAGAACAGTTCAATCAGACATCTAATCTCGCCTGGAGGGAAGAATGATTTTACAGAGTGTGTATTCATGCTTTTATTCATTTAGCTCTGTGTTTCTGCACTAGTGGGTAGGAATAATTCTTTATATTCTATTCTTTGAATAATGCTTGAAATCCTGTCACCCGATTTTATCATGTCCCTTGATATTCTATAAACATTGGAAATTTCAAAACCAGACATGAAACTTGTAACAATTTGGAAATGTATGTGCAGATAGGTCACTGAACATGCACTACGTTGTAGAAGGTAATTTTAAATTTTTATTCTATTTATCAATGATTTCTTAGACTTTTAAATTTTTTTGTTGGGAATTATGGCAAACTATAATTAAAAAACCCATATAGCACTAACATTTATCCCGTATGATGCCTGATGTGACCTCATAAATCTTTGTACCTCAGTAGTGATAACAGTTCTCCAGGTGTAAGTCTTCCGACTAGCGGTAGCCTAAGCAAGCAAGAGAAGTGGGTATATTCTTTTTTCCAGCCTAAGTATCTCTGGAGTAGCCCTTCTGGCTCAGGATTTGTGGGGAGGTTGATCAGCTTCACAACATGTGGGGATGCCTGATGGTGGCATAACTGTCCCTTCTGCCTACAAACTCAAACTGCAATCTCTGCCTCCAAATCCAAACTTTCTCAGCCTTTGTGAAGCTGGGATAAGGCTTGGCGTTTGTTTCTGCTTGACTTTGGAAGTTTTTCATCCTTTCCTTTGAACTCTGCTGACCCCATCGGCTCAAAGTGGACACCTTGAACAGGAAAGCCTTAAAATTCTAATTAAACTGGCTAGCAAAGGAATGTGAAAAATCTTGGCAAGACTGTGAGGCAGAGATTGATAAAACATGGATTGTTTGTAATTTAAAAGGCAGGTTCTGTTGGTATTAAAAACTGAACCAAGTTCACGCTCCCTCAGACTTTGTGCTTCCACTTCCTTTAGTTGCAAGAACCAAGATAAATGAACAGGAGAAGGGAAGCTTTGTGCAATCCTCATTTAGGTGAACACAACTCTCTTCCTACTTATCTTATTTGCTCAGCATCATGTCGTGGCATGCTCGCAATTACTTGACCATCCTGGACACCAGGCAAGACCATTTCTTTCTTCTATCTGATGGAGGCAGTCGTAAAAACAATTCTTCTCACCTAAACCAGGAATTGCTTTGTTGCACATCATGGCTCAAGGCAGACCCACCCTACTTCCTGCCATAGACCAGTTTGGCTACGCTGCTGAACCCTGCACAGATTAAATTACAGATTGAAATATTGAGTGTTTCAGTGGGCCACTAAGGCAGGGTTTGAAGATGCAGCCTCACTTCCCTGTGGGAGACAATGGGGCATGAAAGGGCACACTTGCTCTCCCCTTTCCTGCTCCAAGGCTCTGACTTTGTGGAATGACAAGAAGCAGGCAGAAACACCTCCCCTCAAGCCTCCCAGAGCCTTCTGCCTTGCACACCACCCTGGCAGACAGGAGACTGTGGGCAGTTCTCATTCTGAGAGGGAACTCTCAAATGAATGTTTTCATCTATTTTGATGAGTAGCCTCAGTGAGCAGGGTTATGATGTAGGTAAAACCTGTCCGCCCCAGAACCGCCATTTTCAAAAGTTCAGTGTTTTATGTGACATGTTTCAGATTTTCATGTGACACACATGAAAGTTATCTCTGAATTCATGGCTGCTTTCACTTACCAAAGTCACTAAATCTGCTTAGTTTACATGAAAAGTGCAACCCTCAATGAAACCTTCTTGACACATTGGGATTCCCTCGAGATCTTCCAGAGAGCATTGGACATGCCAGCATCCCAGTCCAGATCACAGAATCATGGAATGGTCCGGGTTGGAAGGGTCTTAAAGGTCATCTGGTTCCAAGGCCCTCCTGTGGGCAGGGACATCTTCCACTAGACCAGGTTTCTCAGAGTAACATCATGTATTTTGGATGAGCATCAGTGAATATCTTATGATGTCATCTGATCTGTGATAACCAAGTCCCACCAAATTGCATTTCCCTCCTCTATTTCTTTTCCTTTTTGTCTTTCCTAAACATGACGTGGACAAGCAAAAGCTGCATTTTGTTCTTTGGACCCTGAATTAAGGTAGTTGCTGATTCCCCATGAGAAGCCCTGGGTGGCTGATGCTTTTGGTCTGTTGAGCAGTTTGAATCCCCAGGTCACTGCTTGGTTCTAACACTATTGCATTTAATCTCTGTTTCCAGAGCATGCTAGTGCTAAGGGCACAGTATTTGCCTCTGCAGACTACAGTTAATAGAGACTCAGCACAGAAGTCTTATGTGCTGCAAATTGCTCTAGCCCCCCTTTCTGATGCTATACATTACACTCCTTAGTCTCTAAAGAGTCATCGTTCATCTTCCTTGCCTTTTTTTAGATGTGGCTTGAGACCTTCCAGAAAATTGCATTTTATGTGACTTATCTCCACAGATTCACATTCCACTCTGGCTCTGATTTATTTGCTACAGGATATCAGCAAATCTGAAAGTGCCTAGCCAAGTATTTGTGACAAAATTGTACAGGACAAACAAAGTGCTTGGCATGACTGGGGATTCAGGGTTGAAGAGACTCGGGACTTTAGGAGCCGAAGGGAGAGACTAATAAACAAGAAGGCACCTGAGACTGTAGCCATGAAGCTGCTTCTCTGGGAGAAGGAATTGCCTGGGTTCTTACTGCTGCTCCTGATGCTTTTTAGCTGATGACTTTTAATTAAGAAATGCACAAGAACTGCTGGGAAAGGCAGTGGTGCCTTTACTTTCTCAACTGGGCCTTCCTTTCTCTCTGCTGTATTCCCAGGCTTAGGCTGGATGGATGGAAAATAACTGTTCCCCTGCCCTGCCTCCATGGGACTGGGCAATCTGTGGGGTACAGGGCAATGCAAGAAATAAGATGCAGTCAATTCCAGATCCCAGTTTAAAAGGTCTAGATCCCATGCCAGACCCAAGTGTGAAGGTGACTCAGAGCACCTCTAAGTGAGGCAGGGGGGTCTCACCACTGAACCTCAGTGGTAGTGAGTGAGTAGCATGTCTGGAGGCTTAGTTCCTGGAAGCAAGTTTTGATTTACTTGCTTGGTCCTGCCACAGTGCATGTCAAAATCCTGTTTCCCTGACGAGGTGGCTCCCACCTGGGTTTCCTTCACTTGAGAGCAGACTGGTGTCGCTATGAGGTGGGCAGTATTCAGCTGCAAGGTCAGGGCACAGCCAAGGCATGCTCCTACAGCTGGGGGCACAGAAGCTCCTCTGTCTCTGTCTGGGCAATAAAGCTGAATAAGGCTGCCTGGGCAATGAAGCTGCTCATTTGCTTTGGAGGAAGACTATATGGCTTCATCAGCTGTGGCAAGTCATAGACTCATAGAATAGTTTAGGTTGGAAAAGACCTCTAAAGACTGTTTAGTCTAAGCCCCCTGCATCAGATTGCTCAGAGCAGGATCCACCCTGACCTTGGATCTTTCCAGGAACAGAGCATGTATCATCTCTTCAGGAAACCTGTTCCAGTCTTTCACCACCCTTCCTATAAAAGTGTTAGCCTAGAAGGAGTGTGTTTAAGCAGGACAGTGGAATTTGTGCCATTGTTTTCCTGTATTTCATGACACTTTTTTATTTCCTAGGGTAAGGCACCCTACAGAACAGAAGATAGCTGTGTATGCAACTGAAGTCTCAGCTTTCCACAGCAAGAAAGGAAGAGGTTTCCTACTCTCAGGAAAATAACAGCATTTGTTTTTCTGTATTATTTTGATGCAGATTTGATTATTTAGTGTCCAGAAAGCAGAGGCTTATAGTCTGTTTTTACCCTTTCCTGCTGGAAGTCAGCCTCATCTTTGCCTATTCTACCTTGGATCTCACTTTCTCGGTTACAGTATGGCCCAGCTTTCCATTCCTAAAGAGGGATCAATATGGTCTCAGTTCTAACACGCTGCTGGTGTTCCCTGGGCATACAGGAAGGGAAAATCTCAATCTCCCCAGGGCTGAAGAGCACGCCTAGTACAATAGCCCATACCATCTACTGCTTTCATTTAGTACTCTGACCTGCTAATTGTCATCATGACCCGATTTTTCCCTCCTGCCTCCTTCACTGACTTGATTAAATCTGATGAGCAGTGACCTTCTGAGGCACGTGGTGGATTGTTTGGAGGGTTCTGTTTAGAAAGAGAAAGAGAAAGTTCTTGCTCTTGAAGTCTGACTTGGGATGTTTGGTGTCATGGGTGCAGTGGGTCAGGAGACCTTTCAGATAACCATCTGATGTAAGATCAGTTGAACAGCACCAGGGCACTGTAAAATCAGATCTTATGCTATTAAGACTTCTACCAGTCAACATTTTAGGCCTGCAAGTGCATTCTTTGTCCTTTCATTGAAAAAGCAGTCAATGCTTCTGGCCATTGCAAAGTTGGTCACCACAAATCAGCATCTCTAACTGTTATTATCAGATGTTGGGTTCATAGCCAATGGTCTTGCTGATCCTGATTCTACATCTCCATTACCTGTATATTTAAACTGTGTATGAAATATACATGCATTAAATAACTTTACATCTTGGGTATTACATTAATAAAATTCTTTCTGTCAAAACTCTAACCACTGCTCTTTTCAGGAGTGCATGACATGCAGAGATATGTGTCTGTACTAGGGAGGAGCCAGATACACTGGCCTACTTATTTGAAGGGAACAGATCTGAGTGCTAATCTCTGAGAAGGACTCAAAATCTCATTGTTCCACCTTACAACCAGCAGCAAGAAGATGGTGGTAAACAATGAGAGTTTGATTCTCTCTTTGGTGCTCCTCAGAAGCACTTGCTGATCCTTCCTTGGCTGTATGGAAGGTTTGAGATCCTGGTGTCCTGCTGTCCAAAGAGCAGGAGAAGCAAGGCCTGGATGGGGAGCACAGCCAGGCTTGTGGAGCTGCCAAGGCATGCCCCTGTTCACGTCCCAAAGGCTTCACCCTAAGGCATTTACCTAGGAAAGCTTCAAAATACTTCAAAGTAAGCTGGGTACTGTGCCTGCAACTTATTCAAGAGCTTTAAAAATTCCAGTTAAATAATTTAAGTACTCAGAATTTCTAACTTCTAATCTGGAGCAAGGTTGTACAGGTATTACAACAAAGTTCAAAATTTCTCTTTTTATCTGTTTTTTCAGGTGTGTGTCTATGCTTGTTCAGACTCTAGGGAAAATTCAAGACTGACCCAAATTATCTGCTGTTTGAAGCACAAACTTACTCATTTTTGAAACAGTGTTATAGTTTTATCATAGTCCCTTCACTGCCTATGGCTAAGAAAATCATCAATAAATTAAATTTGCATCATATATTGTTTCTGAGGGACATCACAATGCTATTATACTCTTCAAGTATTGTAGTTTTTCTAAAAAATATGGGGTTTTTCTTTGAATTTCAATTAAAAATTGTGTTTAGACCAAAAGCTCAATCTCATTTAGCAACAGATTCTCCCAAGTTTAAATCTTAATGTTAGTGCTCATTGCATAAATTAAATAGGATCATCTTTATAATAATATTTTTTTCCGTAATAGTGACAAAATATAACTGGTACAAAATATAACCTGTGGTATCAAGGTCAATATAGTTAGTACAAAGATTTTGGTTTTTTAAAGAGCAGTACATAGTAGTCCTATGAAATTCCTTGGAAAGGAACATCCAGACTTTCTTTTTTGCTTTTTAAAAAATTTACTATGACAATTTTGAAGGCTGGAAGTGCAGGGGTTAACTAGTTTGAATTTTGAATGTGGTCTAATAAGCCATCCGACTTAAAGTAAACAATGGCCTGAGTTACATCATTTTTGTTTTTATTAGCTGACCTTGCAAGCTAATAAATTCATCCTGTATTTTTCTGCTACTGCCAGTTTGCAGCATACAGGAAACTAATCTTGTACAATAACTACCTTCCTGTAGTCAGTTCTTAAATGGAGCCAAATGGATTGGTGGCGGAAGAACTCCCCAGCAGTTCCTGTGAAACAGTGCTGAGCACAGCAAGACCTGACAGAGGCTGCTTGCTATTATTGACTTTGACAATGTAATTATGTTCTCATTTACCTCCCTAGCACTTAAGGGAAAAAAAAAATCCCCCCCAGTACAAAGACTGCAACGATTTTAATGTCAAATTAGTAGTGAGATAGGTATTTGTAACATGCTAAATATACAGTAATTCCTCAGATTTTTTTTAAGAGGGTAAAATACACTTGCAGTGGCCATTATAGCACAAAAGTCTTTCCTATGTATCTGGCTGCTGCAGCAACACTTTAGTCCAGATGAAAAGGCTGATGCTCAGTAGTAAGTTAATAAAGGGTCTGTATTCTGATTAGAGGCTAGTGTGTGCTCTTCAACATTAAACACAGACTACCATTAATGTAATATCCTATAGGATACTACAAATGAATCTAGGATCACTTTTACAGGGGCTGAGCTGTCTCTTTCAGGTTTAGAGATGTCCATGCCTGGTTTGCCTGCATAGGAATGGTTTCATCTTGCATGCACTGAGATCATCTGCAGGAGCTGCTGAAGATCCCACTGTGCAAGGCCAAAGCCATGGGCAGACCCCCAGTGTGCTGTGGCACCTGACACATGCAGGTGACACAGAGGGCATCTGAGCGTACAACACTGATATCCTCAGTTTAACCCATCTAGGGGAAAAAACGCCAAAAGGGAGGTCTCTGAGTCAGTCGAGTGAGTTAAATGTCTGGACAACTTGAAAATTAATGTGGAAAAGCTTTGGTTGCTTTGATCTGCCATGAAGTGCTTTTACAATGTCACTTGTAGCACTTCATCTCTCTGAACCCCCATCCCCCATCAAAACAAAGACCAGAACAAACTATTTTAATGACTTTTTTTTTTTTTAATGTTTGATTATATAGTTTCCCCCTCTAGTTCTTGATTATGCCTGACTCCTACTTCATTTGCCCTCTCAGAAAAGGTTAAACACCAAGTATGGCTCACATATTGCTCTCCAGGGAAAAAGACCATGATAGCTTCCGAGCTGTGACTGTCATTATTGTAAAGCATTTATGAGAAATCACACATGCTACTCGACTAAAATGGATACATTTCCCTGCAGCAACTTTTATTTGGGCTCTATACCAGCTGTAGTTGTGAATACAGCTGGGTGGAAAGAAAGGGCTAGAAAAGCAAAATTAATTTCTCTGTTCTTGCTGAGTCTTCTAATCTCTGACTTTTTATTTTTAATTTTAAAAAATATAACTGAAACCTGAACTTAACTCCTGGAGTTCAGTATTCAATTTCAAATGAAAACAAAATATGTTTTATGCACATTTTATCTTGTGTGAAGGTAGCTGGATCTGTTAGGTAAAACAGTTTATTTAAGAGAAATGAGCAATTTGGATAGAGGTCTTCTTGATTAGTGACTTAATAACATTTGTTACTTTGTATAATGGGATATCCTCTTAAAAATTCTGCACAGGAACTGCTGCTGGCATGGCTCTGGAAATGAGGTAGTTAATGATGGTCAGGAAGACAGTCTGTAGATAAAACTGAAACATACACTGTTAATTTAATTCAAATATGGAAATGCTTGCTGTTAAGTAATGGTTTCTAGTATACATTGCTGGCTTAATCTTCACCCTTTAGCCCTCACCACTGAGGATCTTTAAGGTCCCAGAGCAAGTGTCTTGAATGCATGGCCTTTGCTTTGCAATCAGGGTAGCCTGAATCCACACTCAGGCACTAATAGCATCATAACTCAATCCCCACAGGGCCCAGTTCATCCACATATCATGTCCATCCTGACTGAGACAAGGGCTCTCCAGAAGATGATATGTGATCCTGTAATTAAAGATATTGCAAAAAATCAGACTGCAAAAGTGATAATCTGATCTTTCTCAGCCTTTGAATAGACTTAGCAAGATTAATATTCTTTAAAAAGTCTAATATTTGGGTTGGCTTGGGTTTTTTTTTTGAAACCTAAAAATACACAGATAAAATACCCATGGCAAAAAGCAGACCCTTTCCCAGAATAATACTGGATTCTGATCTGGGATCTATTCAGCTGGGTTCAGACTGCTGGCTCTCAAGGTTGTATCATTTAACAAAAGAGCCAGTGGCAACTGTGAAACCTTAATATCTGTTTAGACAGCTGGTCAGAGCAGCACAGAGTGGGGCAGTGTACTTTGCCCTCCACTGCATAGACATGTCCTCTGGGCTCAGCTTCTCGTTTTGAAAATGAGCAGCGTATGGACAATGCTCCCTATGCAAAGGGAATGTCTCTGTCCCTGGTCCCCTATCCAATGATCATTTGACATGGCTCCTGTTTTCCACCTCACTTTCCTTCTTCCACTCATCCTCCCTGCCTCTCTTCCCAGCCCTGGCTCACATCTCCAGGTGCGGATCTTTGCCTAGTCTGAGACTCCCTCTTGCTCCTCGTCTGCCTCTTATCCAGCACCGTGTTCCTCCAGGCTTGCAGGCCACCAAGGGAGGATGGAATGGGAGCTCCCTCTGTATCAGGGACTGCCTCTCACAGCTGAGTGCAGCAACACTCCTTGTGGGTGGAACTCTCCTGGTGATCCCAGAGGTAATATTGGTTTGTGAAAAAGTTCAAACTGTTTGATCATCTGGAAGACCTGTAGTGAAAATCTCAATGAAAATGGGCTCTTCAGTCCACTCAAAGCTGCCCAGCTCTGTGAGAATCCTTGTCAGCTCAGGGCAGTCCTCATAAAATAAAAAAATCCCAATTTTCTTTTTTGTGACGGTGAAAGTTTTCTTGGGGATAGAAAAAGCAGAACAACTCAACCCAACTGTGTTTCAAGCCTTCACTCTGAAGTGCATGAAAAACACTAGAGATTGACAGTAAAATTATTTTAAAAATATTTTCTAGGTAAGGAAAAGTATGTGTTTCCATGATTTTGTTCTTGGAAACTATCAAATCCTCAGCAGAAATGTGCCTCAATACTTTCATGGGACAAATGTATCATGTACATCTGAAAAATAAAAATCATGATACTCTGTATTTGAATGACTCATTTGGTAATTCACTGTAAACATTGTCTTGTAATGGGTGTTTTGGCAACCTTAGTCTTAATTAGTATTCAGTTTCTGCCTGTAATATTTAAAGAACCCTGTTATGGATGGGTGTGTTTTGCACTGTTATGGATGGGTATGGTTTGCACATGGCTACAGGAGCTGTATCATCACACCTGTCAGATTTATTGTACACATGTTCAAGATGTTGTCTGTTTTTTCTGAACCTTTAATGTCCCTGACATTTCTTGTTTACTTGTTTTTTGTACAATAAACACATGTTTACTTGGGGTTTTTTGTACAATCTGTCTTCATAGCTCACTGCACTTTTCCTCTGTACTTTTCAAATCCTGCAATGTCTTGTTTAATCTGAATAGACAAGAACAGAATGCTGTGTTCTAAGTGGAACCCTACCAGGGAAATGTATTATTCTCATCATTATCACTGTCTTAGGCACAGAGAAAACCTGCTGTGAGTGCTATTCTAGGGGCTTATTTAACTTCTTAGAGTCAGGAACAGAGGGCACTCCCTTCCCTGTCTATCAAACCAGATTCTGTTTCTCTGTTTCATCTGAAACCACATCTGGGTGCTCAAGTTTCTAATCCTTTATTTTCAAAGAAATAATACTTCAAATATCTGCTGGTTTGTGTCAATTTTGTTAGTTTAAGTAAACAGTTTTGCAGTCCTGTAGGAAGATTTCTGCTAGGATTTCTGAATTTCCTAAGTGAACCTGTGTCTGATTTGACTATAAACATGATCCAACTCCTGATTATTCATTGAATAATTTACATGGACTCTGAAACTCACTAATATTTACACACCAGTATGATATTTATTACTCCAAATAGCACCTCATTTATTTATAGCCATCGATAGCAAATAATTTAATTCCACTAACTTTCCTTATTTTATTGTGTTTACATCATACCACTTGAAAACAGTTTTACCTCCTGAAAGACCATTGAACACAGGGGATTTTATGGAAAGCAGTCAAAAGGCTATGCATAACAGTGAATAAAGAATAACTAAGAAATTCTGATACTCTGTGCTAGTGATTTCAGGTATTTAGCTTAATGTTTTGGACCAAAACTTTTATTTTTTTTAAACTTTGCTTTGGCACTACTGAAAAAAAAAATAAAAGAAGCCTGAAATGCTTCCATTCCAATTTAGTTGCATTTTAGCTTTCTTTTGCTGAGTTGTACATGATTCAGCAAAATGCAGATAATCTGGCCTCTGTACTTTTCCAATTGACCTTAATTTGCAGGTACTGTGGCAGGACAGATCCATGTTTCTTCCTCTGTGCAGCTGAAAACAAATCTTTCTTTGAATGCTGAAAGCTGACTCCCTCACTTTCAGACTCCTGAGCCCCACTGTGAACTTAGCAGTCTGTGGTGGGGAACTGATCTGTCACAACACACGAGGATAAGCCCCATCTGTGCTCCCTGAAGCCATCAGTTTGGGAGTTGCTCTAAGTTAGTAGCTTTCTGCTTCCCTACTCTGGGAGTTGTCCAAGATACTGTACAAATAACTGTTGGGGGTGGGGAGAGGTGCACATTTTTATGTTTGTCTCTCTGATTTGGGACTACATTGTTATCAAGTTGGCATTTCACACGTGATCTCTGATGGTGTCCTGCACTACCCTTACCTTTTGCTGCTTGGGAAGAGCATGGATTTTCTGTATCTCACAAAGGAACGCTTAGAAATGTTGTTTCAGTATTTGAAGACTTGTCCCACACTAAGTCAAGCCATTATTGTCAAAGATAAAATGTTGTCCATCTCAGCAATAAAACTTCCACTTAAAAATTATTTTTTCTTCTGATATAAGCTGCCATCTTATTAGGTTTATTTTTCTCTGTTGCTGCCTGCAAAAAAGGGTGACAGCAATATTTCTTTAAATTCATTTCGGTTTCAGGCGGGACCTGCAAAATCTACTTTAAGCTATTCCAATAACTCACAAAAATGGAGGAAATGCCATTGAAAGTGACAAAATCCTGGGAACAGACCATGTAGTAGCTTCAGATTGGGTGTCATGGTTAAAAAAATGTTAGCTGTGTGTTATGCAGAAGATTAGAAGGAAGAAAATGCACAGAAGCACACAAGCATTTTTATTAATGTTTAGCTGAACTGCACTTACTCACCAAGACATCACAACACTTTCTAGAAACACAAGGATATTCCCTTCAGTGCTGAGCACTGATGCAAATGTATGATAAGGTGTTTTGACTTTCTGGAATCACTGCAGTGGTTGTGAATTATTCATGAAATTAAAATTCTAAACTAATTCACAGCATCAAACAGTTCTGGCAAGAGGCATATAATGCTGGAAACAAAAATGTATACTACATATTAATCCAGAAAAACTCTCTTATCCCTTACATCACTGGACCATACTGATTTCCTCACCCTCAAGCTTGCTGGTACTTTAAGTCTTTAGAAGTGGATTTTTTTTCCCCCTCACTTATCAGGATTTAGATATTGTGATTCTGTGCCGTGAATAGGTTGCATTATAACTGACTCAGAAATTAGAAAACAGTCATGAGGGGAAAAAATGTAACTAGTAGAGATGCACAACTGTGTTTGGTTTTTTTGTTTTCTACAAATAAGGGGTGAAAAAAATCATTAGTAGGTGCAATATAGGAGTAGAGCAATCATGTAAACAGCCTGATCAGTGAAAAATCTTATTTTTCAGGCAAGTACTTGCTCAGATTCAGTTTCAAAACTCTCAAGAATACTGGCATTTGTCTAACATTGCAATTGAATTTCACTTTCACATAGTTTGCATCCCAAAGGTGGATAATTTCCAGTAAAGAGGGGTCAGCTCCCAAGTTAAACCATTATAACTGATCTTTTGACTTTGCAGGGATTTCCAGGCAGTTTGCTGTTTTGTGAATGTTTGCTCAAACATGAAAATTCCAAAAGGTGAAAAACAGATCTGGGAAAATGTTACGAAAACTATTCAAATATTTACACAGCCCCACTCTCCTCGAGGATCTCTGCCCTGACATTTTCAGTCCCTTCTGGATGATAAACAGTACATACTCTGGATCTGTTCTGCACTTGTCTTAGTCGAGGTTGTTATCAAGTGCTAGAAAAATTGGTGGAGGTATAATATTGTAAAACTGGAGCTCTGCAGTAGGGAGTTAGGCTCACTTTTCATCTAACATGTGAAAGTAAGGTATACAGATGCGTGTTTCTATGATGCCAGATCTTATAATTCTTTATGGAAAAATGACCCACCATTATTCCAATTAAAATAGCACTTACATTTACACAGTTACCCCATTCCCTAATTTTCTGACCTCATTGGGAACACAAACACACCTTCTGAAATCACCCTTTTGCAGCTCAGTGTACTCTTTCATTTTCATTTTTCTTCTTTCACACTTTTTCT
This sequence comes from Pycnonotus jocosus, assembly GCA_013400435.1. NCBI lineage: Eukaryota > Metazoa > Chordata > Aves > Passeriformes > Pycnonotidae > Pycnonotus > Pycnonotus jocosus. The sequence continues at coordinate 26,722 of VWYP01021590.1, read as the reverse complement.
CCAGAAAGAGGCACTTCTCTGGAGTAGTACTTGTTTATTTCACGTCAGGACACTGGAAAAATGAAGAGTGGTATATGATTCGATGACAATGTCCTTATCAAAAGTCAGATCTCCAGGAAGAGCTTCAGAAGGGAAATACCAGTTCTTGAACCTTCAAGACTTGCTCCTTCAAGGGTCTTTTTACAGCAAAATGCTCAATTTTGAGTAGAGATGGGAAAAAATAAAAGAAAAAAAGCACAACGTACTAACTGGTAAAAAAGAAAGGAACCCAGGACTCACAGATAACAATGTACAGCTGCCAACTACTTCCCCTACTTCCCAGAAACCCTTTATTTTTTTAATATAATGCATTAATGAATTCCTGTGTGCTTTGACTTAGTGTATTTTGAAAGCCTCAGACTTCTGAGAATTGTTCATTCAGTCCTACCTGGTCCAGAATCTGCAGGCTGTGGATACTAACACATTAAAGGAAATTTAGATATGGAAGCACCCCTGGATTTAGGCACACCTTGTAAGGAGAGGAAGGAAAGACAAAATAGGAAAGACCAGGAGCTCTGATAACATGCCTGTTATGAGGAAATTGAGGATTTTTTTTTTAGCAGATGCTGCCATCTGTAAAGCAGAGTGCTGTGACAGGGACACAGGGACTGTAGTCAGCACCCCGTGCAAAATGTCTGGCTTCAAAAAGCTGCCCTCAGCTTTCTCAATCTTGTTTATTCAATATGGGGAGCTAAAAGGAGAGAATTTATCTCAACAGTTAAAAACCACATCCCCAGCAACTACAAAGATGCAGAAATATTGCCCACAGGCAGTCACACACAACCCAGAATAGACTCTCCTTGCAGCTCAGTTCCTATGGCTTCTTAGTCATCTCCTTTTGTTCTCTTCTTCTAGAAGACATTTATAACATAGCAATTCTCACCTTTCTCTTCAACAGGAAACCACTGGGCAAGGCTACCTGGTCCCTATTTTTCTTATAGAGTTAACATGAAAACTCCACTATCTCCAAAAACTGCTGAAAAGGAAACCTTTGAACATTATGTGCTATTTCACAGTAAAATTGCAAGGAAAACTACTTCTGTTAAACATTCAGACTATTTTGGGGAGAGCTGAAAGCCTTGTTTGAATATTTTTACATTTTCTTGGCAATGAATTTCTCCCTGCAGAAAGGCAACTTACATGTCTATGTATGCAGCTACTGCCTTGGTGCTTCCCAACTATTTCATCTACCTAAAATCAGCAGAATTTCCCAAGTGCTTAATCTACCCTGGAAGAATTAATATGGAAATTGCCACATCTGGAGTCTACAGAAATGAAAACTGTGATCACAGCAAAAGGACAAGGGAGGTGTGTGCCCTGCAGCAGTTGGCGTGACCTGGGCACACACAGCCCAGTGTGCTCCATGGCAGGAAAACCTCATTGCACCCTGGCTACAAGTGACTGCTGGGATGAAGTGTTTCCATGAGATTGGTACCTGTATTAACTGCTTTCATCTGTATCTCTAAATGCATCTTTAACCTTCAATGCAAATATTCCTGTGAAACACAGGTTAGGAAGGTAATTTTCCATCACTGTTTTACTTGCCATATGTCAGCCAGTGCAAGAGGAGCATTGTCATGTAGAGAGCATATAAAACATCATGAACTGTAAGGGAGAGAAAGATGCATAAAAGAAAAGCAACTGAAGAGCTTTTTTAGAAAATTAGGTGTCCGTGTTTGCAGATAGCTGTGAAAGCGAAGTTGTGAAGAGGTACTTTTCCAGGGAATCTGGAAAAGGTGAAAAATGCCTGCATCACTCTGCAGAGAGAAGAGACTTATATAAACTGTTGGTTTGAAGCACCTTTTTGTGCATGAGACAAAACCTACTGTATATTTTACATTGACCTGCATGGTACAGAGAGCACACCTTATAGAATTGTCCCACAGGATATTTATTTTAGAATCAGCCCCAAACACTGACCTTGTGGATACTGAGAAAGATATATTAAAGACAGAAGCTTCCAAGTGGTCTTCTGTATTTCCCCCCATATTCCTCCTATGTTTTAAACCTTGAATCATGTTCTTGTTTAATTCTTTAAGCTAGTGCTGAGAAAGAGACACTTTACCTCTGCTTTTTGTTATCAAAAAATGTATGTTCTCAGAAGCCCTAAATGCTCTATCCAGGTCTTACCAATGATTATGCTGATAATGACATTCAGCAGTGTTATTTTTCAGGATTATTCAGAAGTTCAGAAATTATATTGGCAAAATAATGGTAACCAAGCACTTTATTACCTCAGTTTATTGCCTCAGATTTTGCATAATTTTAGATACCTGTGGGACAGCTAAGGGCAAGAAATAGCCAAAAAGTGATTTTTGTGAGAACCAATATAGTATTGCTGTTGGGTTTTTAGGAAAGGACTTGCATTTAAGAAGCTTTATCACAAAGCTTCATTGACACTGTGATTAACAAGGAAATCAGATTGAATTAGGGAGCAAAGTGAAATGACCAGTTTATTAGAGTTGAGCTGCCACAACTGGATTGAAATAAATGGATCAGCATGACATTTCTGTGTAGATGTAGACTAAAATGTCAGAGATACCAGGCAAAATGGGCCAGGAAAGATGCAGGCTTGATAACTCAAGAGGATAAATATTACTCACCCTTCCACAGTGACTTAAGGTCTCTTAGTAGGTAATATCAGCTTCTTCTCATTCTGGTACTCAGCATCTTCTCTTACTTACAAATTTGACTTTGAAAATCTTTTTTCTAGGATTTAAAAAAAGAAGTTATTTTTAAAATTTATTTCAAACTTTCTTAGTGTTTCTCTCCCTAAGCAGCATAAGCTTTTACCTTCACAATATAATCCTTGGAACCATACCATTTTTTTTATTAGCAATGTCCTTATTTACTGGAAAGATGTTCTTCGCAACAGAGCACGATCAGTCATTGAATGGGCTCCACAGGGAAGTGGTCACGGCACAAAGCCTGAGAGAGTTCTGAAAAGAGCCTTGGACAGTTTGGACAATGCTCTCAGGCACATGGTGTGAGCCTGTGCAGGGCCAGGAGTAGACTCAATGATCCTCATTGATCCATTCCTGCTTGATATGTTCTATGAAATAAATGTTAACCCTGATCTAGCTGAAGCTACTCAATATGTTCCTTTAATTTCTTTCCTTTCAGGCCTTTCCTTCCATTATAGATCAGTATAAGAAATTAACAGAACCTTCTTGGCACAAACACAATGTTATTCAGCAGTTTGTACTAATTTAAATTTACATGATTTGTGACATACCGCGGATGGGACTGGGCTGTTTCACAAAAAACAGATATGGGCTACCTTGGTGGGTAATCTGGAGGTCCAATTTCTGACATCAGTTAGACTGTTCCCTGGAAAATGAGCCATGCCTCAGAAGGCTGTTTTTATCTTGGAGACACTTCAGGTGCTTAGTATGTAGTAAGCTGTTAAAATATTTCATTAAATACTTCTCTTCCTTCTATTCCTCATTTGTTAGTGCCAAAATTTCACAGCTGGAGAAGGTTGTTTCCTTTTTTTTTTTTTTTTTTTTTAAATCATGATTTTTGAAAAATAATTCAGCTCTGAGCAGGAATAGTCAGTGTATCCCCTTAGCCATAGGCTCAGATGTTCTGCATTGACTGCTATTTTGACATTCTTGGATGGAAATCCATCCCTTAATACTCAAACATGAGGCACATACTGGTTCTCTGGCATGCCTTTGCCTGTGACCATCTGTTAGGGTGGCACTATGCCCACTCAAAAAACTCCCTGCCAGTTTCAAGAGGGCATAGGTATTAACCAAATATAGATTTAGAAAGACAGCCAGTAAAATGCTAGGGGTGTCATTTTAGCTGGAAGACTATTTCTCTTGTTGTTAGGCAATCCCAGAATGGGTCCATACGTTTCAGAAGAATGCTTGCAGGCACAATATAAGCTCACCTCAAATTTGCGTGTTTATGCACATATATAAAAAGGTAAGCAAATGTTATTGGAAAATGTCTACATACTCAGTTTTCCCTGAGAGACTGGCTTGAACTTGGGAAAAACTTCTAAAACCAGGCATTACAAACAAACAAATTAGTGTCTTTTTATACAGAAGTAGCTGTTTCCCATACTCATCTCCATTTTAAATATAATGTGTTGACATTAGACAGCTACCGTAATAAAGGAATTGGGAATTTTTACTTGAATAGCAATTAAGGATCACTTGAAAGATACCTGTGGCTGGGTTGCTCAGAAAAGAAAAAAGAAAAAAAAAAAAGGGTGTTGGCCTCTTGGGACATTGGCACTCTGGGGACAAGCACTCTCTTTGATGACCCTCTCAGGTGGATGCTGGCAGCTGGGAGCAGGGCTCCTTCCACCCTTGGCCTTACAATAAAACCACGTGTCTCAAGAGCAACCCTGTTCTCCAAAGATCTCGTCATTGGCAGCTCTGTCTGCTTTTACAAAACCTGAATCTAATGTGGAAAGAAGGAATGTTATAGAAAAATGGGGAAAGCAAGCTTGCCATTGTCAAGACAGCCACTGCACTCAGAGTGTTTCAGTAAAACTTCAGAGGGCTTCAAGCATCAGCACTTTGTTATCTAAAAGTCTCCCATACCTTTTCTCTGTAGCTTCCCATGGGCAGCTCCACACAGCTCTGGCTCTTTCTCTCCTTCTTCTCTCCTCCTTCTGCAGTTCCAGCTCGCTCCTTCCTGTCCCTGGCACAGCCACCTGACCCTGTCTGTCCCTCGTACAGGGGCTCACCTGATCTGTCCCTTGGCCCATCTCCTGTCCCTTCCTCCTCACAGCACGGCCAGCAGACTCCAAGTGACTCTCTACCACCCAACTCACTCTTTATCACACCCAGAGCTGGGAGGGCAAGGCTGTTCCCACTCTTTGGTGATTAACACAGCTGCAATACATCAGGGGCAAGATTGCCTTTAGCTCTAGCTCTATCCACACACAGGATCAGGTATATGTGAGTCCTTGAATATCTCCAGAGAGGGACAATCCACAACCTCTCTGGCCAGCCTGTTCCAGTGCTCTGCTATCCTCACAGTAAAGTTTTTCCTCATCTTCAGATGAAATTTCCTGTGTTTCAGTTTGTGCCTGTTGCCCCTTGTCCTGTCAATGGGCACCACTGAAAACAGTCTGGCCACATCCTCTTTACACCTGCCCTTAAGATATTTGAACAGTGACAAGATCCTCTCTCAGTGGTCTCCTCTCCATTGCTGAAGTGGGCTCTGATTGAGTTTCAGTGTTTTGCTTTCCATGAGACTGAAACCTGTATTTGTTCTTTGGGATGTAGCTTCCCTCTTCCCTCTGATTTGCTACAACCTGTAAAGTCAAGAATATATACACAGCCAATTCCAGAGCCTCTGACCATCCCCTGGGTGCAGCAGGGTATGGGAAAGGAGAAGATCTACCTTACATGGAGAAGATCATCTGGCTGTGGAGAAGGATATTACAGAGAAGCCCCATCCCAAAAGCAGCATCTGTTGTCCTTGAGTCCAATAATAAAGATAATAAAGAATTTTGGCAAAGCAGCACATGCAACTGTTTATTGCTGTACTTACAACTCTCCCACTCTACAGTCTTCAGAGAGGGAAATATTCAGCACCAATGAAAAAATTCAATAACAATAAATGCTGACTTGTCTTCCTTTGAGTAGAACAAGCAGAAAATGTCTAGAATGTATGAGGTGATTAATTTTTCTTGATTGCTGATAGGCAAACATGGAATTTATCTATGAGAACAGGTATCATTAATCCAATATAATTTCTTGTTAACATCTATTTGTCTTGACCTATCATGCTTTCATAAACCTATATTGAAATAAGTGTGTGTTTTAATTTCCATTGAACATGTTTGATAAAAGGGTTTATCAACAGACAGAATCAGTAGCTGCAGCTGAGGAGGACGAAAAAAAAGAAGACTGTATCAAAGCTAGAATGTGTAGCTTTTTCCTTTGATGGTGTCTGAAAATGTTTACAAAAAGATTTGCAGCTTTTGGAAAAATAATTTCTCTGTAAAGAGTATAAAGTCAATGTGAATCCAGTGAGATCTGCCCTAGAATGATTACACATGGAAAGTGTTTTTTAAAAACATATGTGTGCATATCAATACCTTTTTCTATACAATCAGCATAGCTAGTTCTGCATAAAAATATTTATGATTTGTTTAAATATATATTTGATTGAAATGTATTTCTGATTTATAATTTAGAGTAAAATAATTTTACATTTTCTCAAATCTTGAAAGGGAAAACTCTCTTAAAGTATGTTTCTCTCTGTTTTTGAAAGATGAAACCCTTTCCAGGAAAAAAGGCAAGAATAAGAATAACTTTTCTCTAAATTGTCTCTGTGCCTTCTAAACCCTGCACAAATTCAATTCCCATTTGTAATTTACAAATACTTATTCTATGTCCAAAGTAAAGTATTAACTACCACTCTAGAAACATGTGCTGACAACGTCAGAAAACTGTAATTAATTCAATTCATTACAATATTCCATCTATAGCATATAGTGTTACAGAGGGCAGTAGAGTTTTTCACGTCATGTGAGAGGGCTATATCCTTCAGCAATCTTGGTACATCAAAAGTTGGGAAAAAAGGACATATAGTTCTCTCTGAATGAGCGCTCATGTGTTACACAACCACTCCCTTAATGTTTAAAAACAAACTAAGAAAAACAGATCAAGAAAAAGTGGTTGCACTGCAAAGCAGGCCGAGTTGTAAAGCCCAGAAGTGTTTCACATGGGTATTTGTGGGGGGGTCAGCACAGTGGTGGAATATACTTCAGACCCTGGGAACACAAAGAAGGATATATATTCCTAAAAGCATTGCAGACTTTAAGAGCGCTTAAACTCCTGTAAATATGTTGTCAGAGAATGGTATTCTTTGTTACTAGAAGGTGGCTGCCAAGCAGGATCACTGAGCACTTAATCACCCTTGTATTAAAGCTGAGACACATGAACTGAAACAGTTATTATAGGGAATAATTACAGATCAAATTAAAAGCATTAGAACTGGCAAAAAGATCAAAGCAAAACATTCCCTGCAAGAAATGCACATGATGTCATTCAGAACAGGTAGAAGTAAAGGTTTGCAGTGAAGATTGTATTTCTTAAATAAAAGTGCTTAGGAACAGTCAAGGTGCAGCTGATAAAACACACGAGAGTCAGGAAACAAGGTCAAATACCTGCTTGCAATAAATTTGAGGGCGGGTGCATAATACAACCAAGAGGAAGTGATTCCATTTTGAAAAAACCTGAATTTTTGCCAAGAAAAAAACAGCAAATCATAAGCAAACCTTGTACTCTTAATCCAAATAAGAAAAATACATACCTAATTACCAGAAAACCATATGCAGAATATCACAAAGATCATCAGTTCAGAGACTTGTATCAAAAGAAAAAATATCTGAGGATTCCCTACCTTGTGAGGAAAGTGGCTGCAAAAGCTGGTGATGTGAGGGTATCAGAAGACAAGGAATATCTGGTCAAGCTGGTTGCCCTTCATGCTGAAACTAATAGTTCTAGGTCATGTACAAACAATGCTAGTTTTCAAAGACAGAGTTACTGGCTGTCAAGATAATACCTCTCTCAGTTGTCCCACAAATGTAGGCATAGCTGCTGTGTACTCTCATTTCATAGATATGATAACAAGAGGACAATTGAAAGATATCAAATTTCACAATTTGCTTGTTGTTACTCTCCAGAATACTGTGCAAGTGTCTGTAGAAATCACATTTCCCTCCCAGCCTCCGAGAAGGCAAAGGTACATGAATAACCAACATGTGCAGGTTCAGGGGACAGATTCCTGGCAATAGTCAGTTTGGGGTGGGGAAGGTTTTCAGAAGAAGACCAGAGGAGACCTGGGATTTTGAAGTGTTTCGAATTGAGACCTGGGATTTTGAAGTGTTATTTACCTGATATGTCCCACAATAGGGGGAGAACATTGTCTTATTTGATACTTGCAAGTTGTTTTCCCTGCTCTATCAGGTTGTAACTGGCTGTATCAGCTGGTAATGAATGTGTGATTTCCATTTGATTTCCAAAAGTAATAAGGAGTTAGTGTAGCAGTGGATGCTCACTGCTGACTTTCAGGGTAGGGAACAGTAAGAAGCATGGCATCTGATAACCCTGAGTCATGACGTACCACTGGCTCAGGAAATAAAACCCAGTATATTATGCTTGCATGTGTTATTCCAGTAGCATAATGACTGGTATCATTAAAACAGTAAAAGTGTAATCAATCAAAACAAATTATTTCAGGGAAACAGTAACCGCAGTGGCACATATTATGCTCAATACCTAAATCAATACTATTGAGCTGAGCTAACAATAAATCAAATCTGCATAATCAATTCTTCTACTAGAAATTAAATCATTAGCATGCAAATATGAACAAATATACAATTTCTTTTGGCAATTTCTGTTTATTTGAACTCTAAAATATTCACTAGCTGGTATTCAAACACACTGTCTCTTTATTTATGCTTAAGTGGTATGTGAAGCAAAGTATTGTGGATGAGGTTCAACCCATAAGATTTCTAGCACAGCTCGTGTTGCTGCTGGGTAGATTTGGGTATAGAAAGGATTAACAATATTTCAGTATGTTTGGAGCTTCTGAGGTCAGCAGACACCATAGTGGGGTAGGCAAAAAAAGCTAAAGAATTAACTCTAGACTGAGTACAGACAATCAGGCACATTTTTGGGTTCTGAGTTTTTCCTGAAGCACAATTTGTCATTTCTACTTTGCACTTCCCTGCTTAAAGGGATAGGAGGATGCAGCATAGATAGAACAGATACAGGAAGGGCCAGAATGTGGCACAGAGGTGTCTTCTCACCACAGAGCTCAGGGGCCAGGCACAAATCTGTACAGTCAGCAAGCCAATAGCTATGGGAAGACTGGCGAGGGAAGACTGTGAAGGAAGGAAGGGTCAAAACCAGATGGACAATAAGTCAATAATAACCACAGTAAACAAACTCTTGCTATTACCGCACAGCGTTTTATTTTGTGGAAAGTCTGTCTTGGTCTGATTGCACTGCTCATGGGAGCAATTAACTGCTCTAGAAAATCTGAAATATTTTTGGTAGAGATACGCAGAGAAAGCGGATCATCTGGTATGACCTCCAAATCTCAGGATGCATGAGACATCCCATGTCAATCTTCCAACACTCTCAACAGCCATGATCCTGTTTAGGACTGTTGCCTTGTACTGTGAGAATAAACAAAAGATGAGGGACATATTTAAGGAGGAATTACTCTGTGTATTATCAAGTATCTCAGAAATATGAGAGAACTTAGTGGGACTTTGCATGTACCTCTTTCCTGGAATTCCTTCTTCCTATAAAATCACCTATTTCTAATGGAAGTTATATGCATGTATCTAAAAGCTGCTGTCAGATCCTGTGCAACTGTTTCAAATCAAAGCTTTTCTTCAGTAACCAAGTCTTTTTTTCCCAAATCATTGTTTCCAAAACTGCTGTGCTCTCTAGTTTCTTTAAAGTGATGGGTCTCTTTTAACCAAATAAAAATTTGGTTTCTAGTCTAGCAGCCATTCTTCTATTTTTGTAATTGATAGAGATGTGAATTTTCTTAATTTTCTTTCTTTCTTTAGTGCTTTTTTTCTTTTTCTTTCTTTTCCTCTTCCCCCCCACCCCCGCCAAGGACAGTAAAGGGAGATTTTGCACAGGTAAAAATTGAGATTTTATAAGCCATTTGGCTACAAAGGTAGCAGAACTCACGGAAACATTCCCATACTTCAGATTTACTAAAATAAACTACTGGTAGAAACAGTCACACTTCTAAAACTGAAGCAGTAGCTTCTACAAGTTAAAAAAAATTACTCTTGAAAACATTTACAGAGACACTCAAGGTTTAGCTAACAGAAAAATAAAAACCTTATAATATATTGTCTTCTTTGCAACAAATCCACAACAAATCAAGCTAAAGAGTGTTTCCATTTCTTCACTTTTAGAAGAAATAAAGCAATAAAATGAAAAGATAAGCTGGAGAAAAGAAAGAGAGGCGTAGTGTATTCTATCTTTTATAAAAGCTGGACAAATTTGATGCCAGTAAAAGTTCAGAAGGCTGTTTGAAACCTTGCTGTATGAAGCTTAGCCTAGAGTGACCTGGAGTAGGCAGCTCTGGGAAGCAGGCAGTAGGAGCTGCACACTCCTTGGTGCCTTGAGTTTCTGTGCTGCAGCAGCTTTGACGCATATGGGAGGTAGGTGGTCTGAGTGTGACTCCTGCAGCTTTTCTGGATGCCATCCATATCTGCACTGCTGTTTGCTCCCAACTGCATTTGACCTAGTACACTTCGTGCTTTTCAATCTTCTCTGAAGAAAAGAGCAAAGAAAAGTAGATGCGTGTATTAATATGGGGTTGTAACACAACACAAGCCACAGGGTTGGTATCAAGAAAAGACCATTACCATTTCTCCTGTCTTTTGCTAAAGGATAAAGATTGTGCTTTACCAAAGATTCTACCTTTGCTAAAGGTTTGACCTAAGCAGGAGACAAGGCTGGAAAAGCCCAACATTGTGAAACAAAATTAACTCTCTGGAGAACAGAAGCAGGTACATGCAGACACTCATGTGGATTCTCTCTCTCATCTCCTTCCCCCCACATCCCCCACCTGACTGCGTGTTGCTTTGGCCTCTCTCCAGCTGCAGCAGAAGGGAGAAGAAACAAAGGATTCCTAAATGGCTCTGGACTGCCTGGTAGGTCCATATCTGCTGCAATTATTTGGACAAACTCTCCTGAATTTCAAGTGCTCCTTGAGCTCTAAGGCTTCAGACACACGCAGGAAATGCCCAGCAGCTAGAGGGATTGATACTGCTGTTGCCAAGCATTCAGCTTCTCCCCTAAAAATGTCCCTCTTGCAGCTGAGCTATCCTTGTTGTTGAGCTATCCTGTTCCTTGTTGGACAGTTGTCTGTGAGGAATGCTCTTGCTCAGAAGCAATCCAGCTTGGATAACCAAAGAGTTTAAGCAAAAAGCCTGATATAGGAAAAAAGAAAAATTTAAATAGAAACCCTCAAAATATTTCTGTTTCCATGTAAGTAACCTTTGGTAACAAAATAAAATAGGAGAAGAAGTATGGAAAATACATATGATGATGTATTACAAAAGAATGCATTAAAGTAAGCATTTCTGGAATGAGAATAAATCTCATTTGTGAGCAAATGAAAGAAAAAATGGCAGATATGGCTACATAATTTAGCCATATCTGTCTGTGTGCATTCTTGAGTCAGAAATGCTTCTACTGGCCTGCCACTGAAGAGCTCTTCTGCCCTCCTCATTTAGTATTATAGTCATTAATGATACTTGGGATATAGTTCAGCTCTTTACTAAATGAAGACAATTTATGGAAGAAAAGCAGGTGAAGTAGTGTGTGAGCATAGGCCTTGTGAGCATTCAGGTAGCTTAACTGGCAACTCACCCTCTGGCCCTGGTTTGGATCACTCCAGAAAACTGTCACAAGGCAATAGTCACAGCGTGCCTCTAAGGCTTCTCAAAGAAAAGCTTTATGGACCAGTCTGTCCTTCCACAGCACCCCAGAAGTCTCTAGCAAGTGTATGCTCTCTTACTACACCCTGAGTCAGCTAACAACTACCAGCTCCAGCCATCCTGACAGGCTGCAGCAGAGCCCTCACACCATTTTAGAAACCTTGGAATGAATAGACACATTTAGAATAACATTTATGCCTTAGGGTCTCAAGGACACCAGTCAAGAGCCAGAAGGGGTGCTGGGCCAGCTCCTGTGTGGTGTAGGAGAAGTCATCCTGATACACAGAGAGAGAGCCTTATACAGCAAGGGCAGGAGTCAGGCCGTGCCATTTGATTTCAGTGCTGTGGATCTCTCCATTTGGCACCACTGACACATCTTTCCATCCTGAAGTCCTTTGTTGACTCTTGTGTGTCCACATGGCTTGAAAGGGTGATTTATCCAAGTCTTGTTAGCTGAGGGGACAAGCCATCCACAGGCTGAAATAAGTGAAACTAACATTGCAGCCAAGCAGCACATCCCTAACTATTGACAGTGGTTGAGTATCTGCTTTGGTCAGTTCTGTTCTCTCCTGGTGAATCCCTCAGGCTCTGCTGGAATGCTGAAGTGCTCTCTCAGTTCAGGTCCAAGGGCACAAAGTGTTCAGCTGACAGTAGGATACTTGCATATTTCACCTCCATCACTACTGAAACCAGCAGATATTGGGAGTGATCATTCTGAAAATCAAGCCTGCTTGCTGGTAAGTGTATCTGCAGTTCTTTTAAACATACCAACCTCCTACATAATATCCTCCTCCAACTCAAATTGCAGAAAGTACTGGAAAATTGCTATTTGCCAGGTTTTTGCTAGCTCAGAAATAAGAATACATAAAAAATAAGCTCTTTCCAGGAAAGATTTCACAATTTTCTGGTCTTTGTTTGTTTTTGCGGGTTTTCGTTTGCTGCTTTTTTTTTTTTTAATTTTAATGTCACAGAATGGATAGCATGACCTAGGATATTATTTTGTCCTTTTGCATTGCTGGTTGTATGGTTAATTCCTGTTTAATGCACCATGAAAATGAGGAATTCATCTCTCACAATAATGTTACCCTGCTGCACTAGCAGATGTCCAGTTACAGCTGTGTATCTCCCTCTGTATTCCCTGTTCAAAAACATCCCAAGTCTTTCTGTTGCTGTTACACTTCTTTCTAAACAGTGCAGCATCAAGAAACACGTCTGTAGAAACTTTGACAAAAGATTACACTGTAGTCAGCTGTGAAGTTTGCTACTGTGAGACAAGTTAGTGACAGCTCTCTAGCAAGTGTGACTGTAGGGTTACCGGTGCCAAAAGTGTCGAAAAGTGAGAAAACCAGTTAAATGCACTCATGTATTCCCTCTGTGCCAGGCTTTACATTCTGCCTTACTTTAATAATCAAACATTTCCTGTAATATTTGAAATATCGTTATTTGGAGGATTTCAAAATGACTTTGCAAATTTGTGGCCAAATTGATACATTTCCAAAGGAACAGAACTAGCTAAAAAAAAAAAAAAA
>VWYP01021590.1:0-13661 GCA_013400435.1 Pycnonotus jocosus | reverse complement strand
AAAAAAAAAAAAAAGGAATGCTATCAATTTATTATATTGGCATAAATATAAAATCCCATGTATATCTAGGTGTGAACACTGTCTTTCTTGTACAAAAAATAATGCTAAAGCAAAGAAGTGTGGAATTCTGTGGTTTAAATATCCATGCATGCACATATTCTGATACCTGTTCTGCTCATGTACTTCAGAGTAATTTAATACATTAAGGATAGAGGAGAGAATTTGCCCTGTGCTATGTTGATTCTTTGTCTGCTTGGATTTTAAGCCTCACAGAAGAGGTTAAACATTGCTTTTAGCACCCACAGACCCCAATGAATTGTTGTCTGTCCACATGAGGTCTGAGTCTGGAAAGCACAATCAATTTTTATTAGGCTCTTGACAGTACATTTTGGTGATCCTGTTGGTTACTACGAGCACTAGAGCATATGGTAGACACATTCCAAACCACATGTTCTCTATTTACTGTATAGCACAAAATATGCAGTCCAGGATTGTACAATATCGATAATTTAAGCCACATGTAGCTCAGTGAATGTAAAGCTTGGAGTATTTGATCTCAAAACCCAATTAGAGCAGTTTGTTTTCTTTGATCTGAGTGGAATGTTGTAGTATACACATTATAAAACTGACTTCCAAAAGTTATTGGCATAATAAACACTAATAATCTGGATATTTTTTCTTGAGTTCCAAAAAAGAAACTGCATGTAAGAATTGCAACAGGTTATTGAGGGTGTAACTTCTAAAATGAGCATAGTTCTCACAGAAATCCTTGAAGAGGGAAACTGATGGGAAAAGAGTAAGATGTGAACATTCACAGCACCAACACCTTTGGAGATGAGTCTGCTTCCCCTGGAATTCCTCTGTGACAGTTGGGATATCCAGTCTGCAGTTTTACTTATTAGTATACTTCATAGGAAACTGCATTCTGAGCCTATATTGATGTAGAGCAATAAGGATCTTGGCTCTGAGAATATTTAAAAGGGGGAGAAACAGAGGCAGGCAGGTGGTTTAGATTGACCCAAGAATCTGCATCATTCAGAAGTCTGCTTTTGGGGCTTGGACCATAAGACTACCTCTCCCTAAAAGAGGAGAAAAACTTCTTTTGGTTTTCAAAGAACACACCTGAGTTGCCAAAGTACCTCAAAGAAACCACTGAGGAAAGGTCATGCTCAGCTCTTTCTGTATCAAGGAATCTTTCAGGGCTGCTCCTGGCAATGCAGTAGCATTTTGTTTGTTTGTTTGTTTTTGCCCTTTTTTTTTTTTTTCTAGGAATGCTTTCCTCTAAAAACCCCCAAAATCTAATATGTATAATTGTAGATGAAGCTGCTTGGGAAGAACAGATATAACAGAGATGCAGATCTGCTTAAAGTATAAACAGGGTCACTGTTAAATGTGACAGCCTCCACAATTTTTGGGGGGCTGTCTTATGCAGAGAAGGATTTACAAATCCATGTGGTAGCTAGCACTCAGTATTTTTTTAATGCATGATTCATATACTACTTATGTACCCATGATAACTATAATATGAAAACAGTTTTGTGTATATGCTTGGCACTTACAAATTGTAATGGAGAAAAGATGATTAATTGCACAGCAGAAGTCTTTGACAATTTGCTGAACCGGTGCATCACTGACATAAATCTTTCTCCAAGTGCCTTGACTATCATTAACTTGAAAAATCAGGAAAGCAAAAACCTTTATGAGTGGGTTCATGGAAATAGAGAGACATATTTTGTAGCTATGGTATGCAGCAGACATGTGGGAACAGAATACCTGCAGCAGGATAATGTCTTGCATATTTAATACTAATCCTTCATTTCTCATGGTTGTTATTTATCTGGACCCTTGCATTATATTTAGTAGGTCTTGATTTACTGGGGTATGGTGGTCTGCTATGTGGATTTATTTTTCTCTCATTTGCAAGTATCCTTAAATAAAGCAGAGGATTTAATTTCCTTCTGTGGCCTCAGAGTCCTGTGCTCTCACTGCTGCTCCTCAGGAATTCAGCATCCACAAGCTGCATTCACTTAGCTACACTTCCACCCAAACAGCAAATGCTAATTGCATTTGTTTCCAGCCTTTTTCCTCACTTGAGATCCTCTGTTACACAAGAGGCTGGGAACCTTCAGCCCATGCCTTGAAATATACATTCAAGAGATTGAGGGTTTCTTATTTTATATTTTAAATCTCTGTGAGTGCTGGAACAGAAGCTGTTGTCTGAAAAATGGCCAATTTGATAAAGGTTGCCTTAGTATTGAAAATCTGATTTTATATTTGGATAGATTTGTCTGGACCAAAACTCTCTGAAATGAAAAGGACATTTGACACTGATAACCTGTGCATGAAAATAGACCAATTTGAGTGAATTAAATTATATTAATAGTTCAGATGAAAAAAATCTAGCAGTAATTGCAGCATGTACACCATTCGTAGAGACTTGTAATAGGGTTCATTCATAGCATTTCTTCATGTTTTTATGTTCATGTGCAAGGATACCTAGATTCAACAGAATCATCTAAATCTTGGTTAATTTCTGTTTTCACATACTCTCCTGCGCCACCTGACTTGAGAACAGGAAACTTTTTTTGCTAAAAGTGAATTTTTTTTCTGAGATGTCAAACAGAAATTATAGTATGCTCAAGCCATTCAAGTATTTCAAGAAAATACCAACTATTTTTTTTGAAAATACATAAAATTAACTTTTATCTGATCTGCTTGAATTGAAAAGCCAAATTAGGAGCCAAATCTTTTGGTATTCATCCATTAATTTATAAATTTTGATACAGCTCCATTAATGTTCTTTAACACCATATTATTATGATTATTACAATCAGATCAATTTCTTGAGCAAAGATTACTCAGATCTTCAGCTGGTTTTGGAAGGCAAATATTTGCCCAAAGATCAGTGCAAATCCACCAAAATATCTCCATATATAGGTGGAAAAACAAAAAGCTAGCATGTTTTCCTTTTGCATATAAATCCCCTTGATTTAAGATCACTTTCTTCCAGAGTAAAGGAGACTGTCATCTACAGCAGCAAGCATATGTAACTAGTACTGGTCATCAATATGCTGTTGCCAAGTCTTAAGAATTTCATTGTTTTCAGACAGCATCTTTCCATCATGTACATAGCTCATGTACCAGAGTGACTTCTCTGTCTGGGTATTTACTCACTTCTTATATACACTGAACAGCTTAGATTTATACATTTTTATGGGGTATCATAAGCAGAAACCTGGTAAGAGGGCTGGGAATTGTTTTTAAAATACAGAACATTAAGTAATTAGAGATATCTGATGGAAAATATATAATTACTTCAATAAATTTTGCTTTATAATAAAATAAATTAATTACATGATTTTTAATGAGGCGTATTTCCTGCCACTATGAATTAAGTTTAAAAAAATCAAGCATAGAGGAAAAATTATGAACATGGACACATTTCCATTATTTCCACTGAAATAATCTGTAAAACTAAAAAGTTCAGGTGAATGTAACAGTCTGTCATCAGAGGTGGTCATGCGCCACAATTTTCTTAGTGTAGATGTTATTTGACTTTTTTGTAAAGATTCAGGTAACAATTTTGTACTCTTTTATTTTACTTTTTTCCATCTGATCACAATCTGCAAACAAATATTTACTTCAGTATTCATCCAGTTCCACTTGCAAAAGGCTGGTTTGTAACCAGTAATAGTCTGATTTTATGGTGAGAGGTGCCCTTTGTGTGGATGTGCAGACATGAAAACATTGAAAGCCTCCCATGAGAACCAGCCTCCTAAACTTAGTATGAGCCAGCACCTATAATTTCCAAAGCACAGTATGAACTTCACATCCACCTGAGGCTGGTCTGTTTAAAGCTCCAGAATGCCACAGCAACTCACAACATGTGAGTTGTAGTCTCAAGCTCACTGTTTACTGTGTAGGATGAGATATGGAGACCTGTCAGACAAGTGCTGCTGCAGAAGGGCCATTATAAAGGTTAGGCACAGCCTCATGTTCTTCTTTAAAGTCATAGCTGAGACATTTTGGAACCTGGAAGATGTTTGCTTTCCTTCCTACCCATTTTCTTACACTACTCACTAAGACCTCTTTCCATTTTGTGATGCATAAATAATGATTTGAATGATTATCATGGTATCAGACTCATCACAAGATAGATTCAGCAACCTGTCAGTGCTGGTTTACTAAAGCTAGAATGCAAAGAGCCAGCATTCACCAGACACCTTTATGTTAATAAACCTTAGAAGTAAACAGGAAGAGAGAAAAAAATTACATCGAGAATAGAAAAAGAATGAGCCTGATGAAAATGCCCGGATGCAATATAATAAAAATTTTTGCAACATCTGTTCCTTGGAGTTTAGAGGGCAAGGAACATAACCTTGAATATTCAAGAAGGCCTATTAAAAGCTAGTGATTTTAGAAAGTACCTAGGATTTAAGGATGACTTCAAACAGACAGATTTGGAGGAGCTGAATTCAGGTGAGGTGGCAAATTTCAGGCTGTAGGAAGATGGAACTTCTGACGAGAAGTAGCAAAACATTTACTGAAATCAGGCTTTCAGTATGATGACAAAAGGAAGTAATGAAGAAAAAAAGCTAGAGTTTTACTTTCCATGATAAAAATGTCCTTTGCAGTGTCATTTGTCCCACATATGCACAAACTAATATATATATGTATATATACATCAGAAGTCCTTGTTTGACTAGAATATATTGGCCTCTTGAAGAGTGAATAATATACAAGTCATTTACAGTATTGAAGTCCTTTAAGACTTCAGGGAAGCAAACCCCTGAGCAAACTAGATGAATTAGAAGACAGCCCTGTTCTTTTGATCTAAAATGTAATTTATTGATGGAGAAGCATGTGGTAATGAAATAAAGCAGTTAGTTTCAATACAGTCGATGCATAGTGCAAGTGCACTTTCAACACAGATAACTGGAAACAGATATTTTACTGGCTTCTGCATGCATTTCAGTAAAAAGGTGGAAGAAGAAAGCAAAAGGGTGTTACACGTTTAAACTCATAATCCTCTTTACCCAG
Organism: Pycnonotus jocosus; assembly: GCA_013400435.1. Lineage (NCBI taxonomy): Eukaryota > Metazoa > Chordata > Aves > Passeriformes > Pycnonotidae > Pycnonotus > Pycnonotus jocosus. The sequence continues at coordinate 8,621 of VWYP01021590.1, read as the reverse complement.
CAGACAGGCCCAGCTAAGCCTCTTAGGGTACAGATCACCGAGTGACATAGTCTGCAATCACCATTGCTACCTGGGGCAGGAGCCACACTGGAACTGCAGTTTTCTGTCTGCCTTTAACATCCCCCTGCAGGTATCCCCACCATGCCTGTGCCTTTGCCAGCTGGGAGTCATGGCTGTGCCGTGGCCTGAGGCCCTGTGTGCCAATCCCAGCTTTGTCAACTCTCTGTGAAACGTTCAAACCCTCGCCATGCATGTTACTGTACGCCAGGTACAAAGGCTCTAATGGCCCGGGTAAATCATTAATCCTTGTCTTTCGTAAATAAAAGTGTTCTGTATTTTTAGTAAACAGATCTGTAAAATTCAAAGGTGGTATGGTCAAAAGGCTTCTGAACCCTTTGAACTTTGTCATCTTGGGTGTGGAATTTCCTGTCTCTGCCCTATGCCCTCATGTGCAAAATGGAGGTAATAATACTTAACACAATTAGTTACCTCTTGCACAGTGTTGTAAGCGTGGCAATATCTGTGTAGGTGCTTATCTATTACTGATATGTTGCAATTAAATAGCTCTTACTACGCAAAAGGTTTTTCTGTTCACTACAAACTTCATATCTGGGCAATAAAAAGCAGCCCTCTGAATGGAGCAGCCTGCGCATCCAGAGAGTGACCTGGGGAGCAGAACAAGAAACTTTGAACTATTTGAATAACCTACATCTGATAGTGAGCTTAAAATGATACTGGCCTTGAAACTTGGCCAGTCACTTATGTTTATTTTTTAAACTTTTCTCAGCTTTAATTAGTTGAATAAAAGCAGTCGCACTTGCTCCCAGATCCCTTCCATGCTCTCATAGCTGGTTCGTTGCCATAGTTTGCTGATCTTTCTGCTTAATCATTGTGGCATTCCTGATGCCCTCCCTTCCCACCCCCTCAACCCCCAGTTGTGGGGCCTGTGGCAATGTGTCTGACCATCATATCTCTGTAACCTTCTGCTCTGTCTCAGCCCCTTGTCTCTCAGTGTTGCCTGTGGCTGCTGCCACTCGTGCCTGGGCCATGGACATCCCCCCTGGCTTACACTATGGTGTCAATAACCAGGCATCCTGCAGCTCAGGTTAGCTGTAGGTTGGATGTTTGGACTGATGTGTTTGAGATATTCCCTGTGACTATTCATAGCCACCCCTGAATCTCTTCCTGGAGCAGTTGTCCATTATTTAGGTTCAGATATCTGTGTATCTGAAGTCTGAGATTTTCACATTTAGAGTGTATTTTTTTTTTCTTTAATTAGAAACAGTTCACAGATGGAGTTGTGAAGTTAGTTTCTTCTGAATTATAACTTCTCAGAATATTTTCTTCAGCAGGTTTGGTTTTCCACTCACAAAGGCTTTGCAAACCTAGGCCAAATAAACTATTAATTGGGAGATAACTGGAACAGAGAGAAGACATGAAAAAGAATGAAAGTGAAGATCATTAGTACTGTTTCCTTGAAACAGTGTAAATTATGACAGTGCTCAGAATCTTGTTTTTTCTAAGCAGTGTTTCAAGACAATTAAATTTAGTGCCAATGAAAACTGCTGCTTTGGCAGTCAGGTATGTCATTCAGTGGCTGACACACTCAGCTATGTATAAACTAGTAATCCAGCTGTCAGATACATCGACCTTTCCTTAGCAATCATTCCTTCCAAACCCATTTGTTGATTCAGGCTTAGGGTGCTTGCCCGGGAACTAGTGAACAGATATTTCTTGCCAGGATACTGTCTGGAAACAGAAATGTTTCAATTTCATAATTAAATGAGAAAGCTGAAAAGTCTTTACTGAAAAATAAATTTCTTCACTCTTTGTGAAGGAGAGGTTTCTAGAATGAATTATTCAATACTAACAATGTATACTTTGAAAGCAGGATGATTTCCACCAATGTCATGCCTATCTATCTCCCCACACAGAAAAAGACACATGCAGATGCACAACCATGCATGCAAGCACATATGTACGCGCTTTTTATAAAGATAACTAATATATCACATATTTTGGCCCGCTAAAGAAGTGGTCATTCTTAAGTATATAACAAAAGGGAGAAACTCCAAAATGTTCAGTGAAATTCTGTGCAATCTTTAAATGGCTTTTAACATTCGCTTGGTGTTTCCTTATGCTTCCTATGTATTACAATTTCTCGAGATAATTGTGCTTGCTTATACTAAATTTAAATGAACCTGCTTTGGCAATATATATGTAAACGAAACAGCACAAAATAGCTATAAGGTCAAAATTATCTCCTCTGATTCTAAAATGGAATGACATCCTTATGCAGAATCATGCTGGAAAACCAGGTATGATCAGTTTTAATTTAAAATGGGTCAAGATAGCCAAGTGTTTCTCTCTTTTTTGTCAAATTCACTTGCCTTTTCTCTGACAAAAGTAAAGCCACACCAGTTTGTCCTAGGATGCAGTATGGTCTGCTTTGCATTTCTCAGCTGCCTCTTACAACAATTTCAGACGAAACTGACAGTCCCCTTCCCCTTCTTTCCCTAGACAACTTGACCTTATTTGTAGGAATGCAAGTGGAAAGATACCCTGACAAGATGCCTCAGGCAGCAAGGAAGCTGAATGTTTCCCTAGTGGGAACATGGTGAGAGGAACAAATAGGCACATGTGGGATCAGTTAAGTGACTTAAAGGAGGTGGGTGATGTTGAGAAAAGGTTTCTTAGAGAAGGGAAAAGGTTAAGTAGCTGGGAGAAATTTTTAACAGTGGAGGAAATAACAGGGAAGGGGATCTGAGGCAAGAGGTGAAGGACAATGGTGATCCTATCGAACTAGTGTGACAAATGAAGCGAGAGCAGAACGAAAAAAATTGTAAGCTGTTTGATGCAGTTTCCTTACATTTAGTTCTCTGTAAATTTTAGCAAAATCTTACCATAAAATCAGAGCAAGACATAAAGCTGAGCTCTATACTACGCTCTATGTTCTGGACCCAAACATCCTCTAGTGTGAAAGCAAGCATTGTTTTTGAAGCTTCAGTTGGATCCACGTCCTTTACTACTCTTACTATTTTAACTGTCTTATTTTTTGTAACTTGGTGATTGAGAAAGGCCTTAAGAAGTTGTTTGTCTAGTCCATTACCGATTTGTCTGACATAAGATACTTCTTCTGAATTCAGATCCTTACTTACCTTTAGGTCCTGAATAGACCATTTACCCTTTTATGTCCTGGCTTCCACATATTTTGAAATATGTTTAACTATACTTGCCTACCACAAGGGAATATTGCAAGGATTAGCTTGTACAGAGCTTTGAGAATGCTAAGTATGGTAGTTATTTTCTTTACATGGAATAAAAGCAAGCAGAAGCAAAGCAGTTTCCTTGCTACAATCCCACACTTGAAACCACCACCCATCAACAAGCAGTGACTCACAAGCATGATGAGCCAAGGATATGGTGTTTACTCCTGCAGGTTTGTTTGCACAGGAAGAATGATCTTTGCTTCCAAGTGTGCCTGGTGAGTACAGAGAGGAGAGAAGTGCCTGTGTCCAGAGGTGTGGCCCATGCCTGATGGGCAACCCATGCTGCTTCCAGTCTTTTCTCTAGGGAGCAGAGCTGAGCAGAAAAATGAACCACTGCAAATGGCAGGAGACAGTTGCAGCAGTGCCACTTGAAAACCACCTTCAGTGGCCTGTGCTGAGTGAAGTTCAAGAGCCAAAAAAAAAAAAAAATTGAGAAGGAAATAGAATTGAAAGATGACATACCTCAACTATTATACACACATGTATTGGCAGACTAGAGTAGACATCACAGGGCCCAGATTATCATTAATAAACTAGAAGATAAATTTCCTATTATTGTATGACATAGCCCTGCTAATCATGGTCTGGGCAAGCCTCATTACTGCATTCCAGCAAGGTCAAGAGCAGTGGCAGTGGGATGGGGGCTGTTTTTGGGAATGGCTGCTGGAAAATGCGCTGCTGCCAGGAGCAGTGTCTGAGGCAAGGTATCTGAGCACTGTGGCAGCTTCATCTCTTTGCACAGGTTGTGTCCACACCTATGCTGCCATCAATATCAGATCATGATCTCTTCTTATACTCTCTCACCCACAACCAGATACTTGGCCTTGGGTCATCAGCTTCCTCTGTACCTGCCCACCTCTAAAACTAATCCCTCAACCTCCATGCAGCTCATAAGAATGAGCAACTCAGCACCATTTATTCAACTACATAATGAGCTTCCTTATCCCTCAGTACGCCATTCCTTTCCTTCTTTTGCCCAACTTCTGAAAACTGAGATCGTGCCAGAATCTGTTGTGATCTTGGCTCAAGCACACACTGGGGATCAAATACAGGAGCAAATACCGCTGTTGTGTTAATCAAGTATCTCCTCCAAACCCTTACCACCCTGACACACAGGTGAGGTTCTGGTACCAAAAGTTTCCTGACTGGTTCACATCTCCAGGCAGCTTCCCCTAGATCCCGCTATACACTTTACAAGGATTCCTAATACTTTGATTGAAAGATTCAAAATTTTCTTTAGAATTTACTAATTTATAATGACAACTTGATTATGCCTGGCACAGTAGAGGTGGTCATTTTACTTAACCTCATCAACATGTGGTTAGAATAAAGTTTTGCTTTGTTTGTTCTTAGTTTATAGCAAGAGAAAGTTTTTGCCTCCAGGTGAAGAATTATCCCATCACCTATGGGTATGCCCACTTTTCCACATAAAACCACATTTTCCATGCTATTTTTTTTGCTATTTTCCAGTACAACACAGGTAAGTTATAAGGCCTAGTCACTCCTGGATTGCTCTTTATTGGATCTAAATCATTCTAACTGCCTTGAAAAGCAAGGCTGTGTTTGCCCCCTGGAGCCTTTATGCACTACAGTTCTCTTAATCAGCAGACAGACAAAAAGGCCTTTTAATATATATCAGAAAACACGGTATATCCTAAGAGAAGGCCATGATATTTCACTAGAAAATGCAAAGTCAGTATAAGTGCTGGAATGGGTGTCTTTGCAAACTTAAATCTTAAAGGTGTTCTATTTTTATGCTCTCTCACATGCAAACATAGAAATACACTTTCAAGGCCTGTGGTGACTTCATTGTGACATTATAATAGCTAATAGTACGACTCTAATGTAGGTTAAGTATCAGCCTAATCCTTTACGAGCTGGATATTTATAAATACGATTTTACTTCAAAATTAATTTTAAAAAATTGCTAATTTGAGTTATTAAGGGTCTGGGCTCTATAACATGGAATGTATTTATTCCCAGGAGAAAAAAATAGCACTAGGGAAACTGGCAGATCTTGGACTTCTAGGAAGAAAAAATATTCTTCTGAGTACTATTTCCTTCCTCCATTTTCAAAATGAGAAGTAAATAGGAGAACATTTATATGCTGCTTACTGGACCATGCACTGTCACTAGAAAAACACTCATGGTTCTAAAACGGAGAGAACTAGTGCATTGAAAATGGATTCTCTTTCACACTTGCCATTTTAAAAAAAGGACAGTGCTTTCCAATTAAAGTTTGCACTACAAAGCATGCAAATTCACAAATGAATAGTGAAAAGAAAGCCCAAGCAGCGTGCTGCTTTGCAGCCTATGTTGAAGGAAGGGAAGAAGAAAGACACTCCAGGCAGTCAATACAATAGAGACTGTACAGACAATGGCAAAAGGGGGAAATAATAGTAGTGCTGCCCTAGTCTGGGGAAATATGAATGCAAGAGGAAAGAGGAAAATAATAATAGGATCCATATTATGCATAAGAAAAGAGAGTTTTGTGTAGGCTGCACAACCAAAGGACATTTGGCTGTGATTAGCTGCTGCTCAGCGTTAGCACATGACTGCTGGTTTAATAAAAAGGGGTTTCAGCTTAATCTCTTTTTGCATCGAGGTTGTTCCCTGCAGTCTACAAAAGCAAGTTGTCCTGAATCTGTATGAGTCCTGTCATGAAGAGAGGACATTCATTGGAAATCATCAGATCTTTTGTTTCAGATCAACTTCACATTCCTTTTCAGCAATATTTTGACCATTTTGTCCCTTGTCACTATGACTGATGACCAATACCCCACAGAGAAAGGATAATTTGCATTAGTTCACTTGCAAAAAGGAAATGTTAGCTTATCAAATGGGGCAAAAAAAAAAGCCCACTGAAGAAAAATACCCCAGAATAATCCCCCCAAACTTCACTGGTAGTGCAGAGAACTACAGTAACTCAAGAACACCCTCTGACTTCTGTTTCTGCCTATGCTGTACATGAGGATAAAAGTATTCAGTGGTTGAATAAGATGCTTTCCAATTTAAAACTACATTCTCATTCAATAGGTTGCCATCGATCTTTAACAAAGCAGAAAAAGTGACGTCTCTGGTCTTCCAAAGACGAGTTGTTATCCATAAAGAATACATCACTTACCAGGTGGTATTTTTTAGTGTTCTCTGTCTGGACAAAGCTGTTCTATGTCAACTTGGTGATGTGTAACACATTTTTTTAAAAGCCTATTAACACAGTTGTCAGTTGGGTGAAGATGGCTGTGTACTATTGTCTGCCAAGTCTCTCCCCTCCCGCCCAATTAACTTCCTTATTGAGATGACGGAAATAAAAATTCAGAATCATTATGCAAAACACGTTTTAGTATTTACCTGGAAGCATTGGGGCAGCATGTTCTCAGAGATGGATGCAGTCCTAGAAACTAATTAAAATAGGTAAATTAAGCACTGTCTCACACAAAGGCGAGACAGAGGAAAGACAGTATTTCAGAATAATTGTGTGCCCAGGAAAACATGATTATTTTGAAAACATGTGGAAGGCGGAGTGTTATTTAGACATTGTCTTCATCAGTTCTCAAGAAGCCTGTGTAAACAATGTTAGCAAACTTCATGTGGAATAGTGTCAAACACAACAAGAAATAGAAAGACAAAAGCGTTAGGGTTAGGGGTGTCAGGGTCAGGGCTGCTGCGGGTTTGGGTTAGGGGGCTTTTGGGGCTGGCTAGGGTTAGGGCTGTAAGGGTGGGGGCCACCGGGGCCTAGGGTTAGGGGGGTTTTGGAGCTGCCTAGGGTTAGGGCTGTCAGGGACACCAAGGGATAGGGTTAGGGGAATTTTAGAGCTGGCTAGGGTTAGGACTGTCAGGGTCAGGAACACCAAGGGCTAAAGTTAGGGGTGTTTTGGGGCTGGCTAGGGTTAGGGCTGTCAGGGTCAAGGCTCGCAGGGACTAAAGTTATGGGGGTTTCGGGGCTGGCTAGGGTTAGGATTGTTAGGGTTTGGGCCACCTAAAGCTAGGGTTAGGGGAATTTTAAGGGTGGCTAGGGTTACGACTCTAAAGGTAAAGACCAATGTGGGTTAGAGTTAGGGGGGTTTTGGGGATGGCTAGGGTTAGGGCTGTCAAGGTGAGGGCTACCTTGGGCTAGGGTTAGAAGGCTTTTTGGGCCTGGCTAGGGTTAGAGTTAGGGTAAGGGTTAGGGTTTGGGGTTAGGATTAGGGTTAGGGTTAGCGTTAGGGTTAGGATTAGGGTTAGGGTTAGGGTTAGGGTTAGGTCTTTCACAGTCAGGGCTGCTGGGGGTGATTGTTATGGGGGTTTTGGGGCTGGCATGGGTTAGATGTGTCAGGGACAGGGCCACCTTGGGCTAGGGTTAGAAGGACTTGTGGCATTGGCTAGGGTTAGGATTAGGGTTAGTGTTGGGGTTAGGGTTTGGGTTAGGTCTTTCATGGTCAGGGCGGCTGAGGGTGATTTTTATAGGGGATTTGCGGCTGGCATGAGTTAGGGCTGTCAGGGTCAAGGTCGCCACAGGCTCGGGTTAGGGGGGTTTTGGGGCTGCCTAGGGTTAGGGCTGGCAAGGTCAGGGTCACCTTGGGCTAGGGTTAGAAGGCTTTTTGGGCTTGGCTGGGTTAGGGTTGTCAGGGTCTGCATCACTGAGGGCTAGGGGTAGGGGAATTTTAAGGGTGGCTAGGGTTAGGGCTCTAAGGGTCATGGGCTGGTTAGGGCCAGTAAGGGTCACTGTGGGTTAGAGTTAGGGTGCTTTTGAGCCCGGCTAGGGTTAGGGCTGTAAGGGTCATGGGCCACTGTGGGTTAGGGTTAGGGGGGTTTTGGGGCTGGCTAGAGTTAGGGCTGTCAGGGCCAGGGCCCCTTGGGGCAAGGGTTAGAAGGCTTCTTGGTCTGGCTAGTGTTAGGGCTTTCAGGGTGAGGATTGCCAGGGCCTTAGGGTTACATGGGTTTTTGGGCCAGGCTAGGGTTAAGGCTGACAGGGTCGGGGCCCCAGGGACTAAAGTTATGGGGGTTTTGGGGCTGGCTAGGGTTAGGGCTGTCAGGGTCCAGGAAGCTNTAGGGTCCGGGCAACTGGGGTTAAGGTTTAGATGGTTTTGAGGTTGGCTAGGGTTGGGGCTGTCAGTGTCAGGGCCACTGTGGGTTATGGTTACAAGGCTTTTGCGCCTGGCTAGGGTTCTGGCTGTGAGGGTCAGGGCTGCTTTGTGTTAGGGTTAGAGGGGTTTTGGGGCTGGTATGGGTTAGGGCTGTCAAGGTCAGGGCTACCTTGGGCTAGGGTTAGAAGGGATTTTGGGCTTGGCTAGGGTTAGGGCTAGGGTAAGGGTTAGGGCTAGGATTTGGGGTTAAGGTTAGGGGTAGAGTTAGGTTTAGCGTTAGGGTTAG
>VWYP01021588.1:65073-118286 GCA_013400435.1 Pycnonotus jocosus | reverse complement strand
CCAGCCGGGCTCAGCCCTGTCCCCTCTCCAGCCGGGCTCAGCCCTGTCCCCTCTCCAGCCGGGCTCAGCCCTGTCCCCTCCCCAGCCATGCTCAGCCCTGTCCCCTCCCCAGCCGGGCTCAGCCCTGTCCCCTCTCCAGCCGGGCTCAGCCCTGTCCCCTCTCCAGCCGGGCTCAGCCCTGTCCCCTCCCCAGCCGGGCTCAGCCCTGTCCCCTCCCAAGCCGGGCCACCCCCAGGCGTGGCTGATGGTGACCTGGCTCACGCTCTGCCAGCTGTGGATGCTGCCCGCAGCTGTTGGATGTGGCCTCTCCTCCCTGCACCATCTGAGCTTGCTGGGCTTGGAGCAAGCATGGACTCAGATAAACAAAACCAGATACAGGAGGAGAGGAACCTGTTTGAGGTTTGAGGTGACAATTCTGCCCTCAGTTACACTTTCTTGAACTAGAGCAGATTTGCTTAGTAACAAGATACAGACCTAATTCTGATTATTTTTACACCAGTGAGGCCAATGACTGTGGGAGAAGGACGGTGCTTTACACTGGCACTGGTGCAACACCAACCACCGCTGCTGTTCAGTGCCCTGGATATTTTCTCTGCAAGATGGTTTCAAACGCTTGCGAGAGCTGAAAACAAAGAAATGAAATACCAGCCTCGTGCAGACTTTAAAATGAAAAATAAAATGTCCAGGAAATCCCTGCAAGGTTTTGGACTGAACAGGAAGATACATTACAGAACTTTTTCAACCTTTTTTTGATTTTTTTTTTCAACTTCCAAGCAGCAGAATGCCAAAATGCTAACAGGCAGGGCAAATTGAGCAAAAATAAAATATTTTGTGGACTGGGTTAGAGAGTAAGGCAGTGTTTATTTTTTTATGCTTTACACTTTGGCCAGCATTTATCCCGAATGAAGGCAGCAAATGTTATTAGATTTCATGGAATGTAAATAAACAGTTATTGGTAAATACATTTTGGTGGTCTGCTTGTTACACTGCATGTCAGGAAAACTATAGGGAACTGGCAGGAGTTCAGACGTCTTCAAGGAACACAGAAAACAGACATATTTTACTAATTATAGCTAACAAAAACACTCTGAGATTACAGTTAAATTACATTAAAACATAACTTGTTGGCAAAGGCTGTGAGCATAATGCTTTGCCTATATCTTTCTGTCTAATGTTTCATCGGAACAGAGCAGGACCATCGGGAAACCCTGGCACAGCCCACACCGCCGTGGCCCTCGGGGCTGGGCCAGCCGGGCACCCTGTGCCCTGTGAGGGTTCCTGGAGCTCCAGGGGTTCCTGGGAGGGTCATGACCTGGATTTGTCTGCAGCAGGGACTGCAGAGGGCCGAGCCCACACCTCCATCTGCACCTTCACGGGTGGGAAGGACAAAGAGGCACCTGCTGAGCGGCCCTGGAGCGGGCTGGAGGGGCAGGAGCAGTGGGAATCCTGCATGGCTGGAGCTCCCAGGAGGGGCTTGGATCCCCACACCACCGTGCCTGGAGGGTGTGAGGAGCCTCCAGCCAAATCCTCGTGGGGCTGTGAGCTGGGTGCCGAGGCTGCTCCACAGCAATGTCCCTTCCCCCTCTGGATCTGCTCTGCGGCATCTCCGGGATGGGAAGGAGACAAAGGATGGCTCCGATACGGAGCAGCTGTGAGCACAGGGACGTGTTCTGGCTATGGCAGGATCGGGCACCTCCAGCAGCTGATTGCAAAGTCAAAATCAGAAACACGCCTCGACCCAAGCCCAGAATTCCCATTCAGTGGGTCCCCATTTCAATGAAGGGTTTCCCTCCTTACAGGAAGGGAACTGGGCTGGCTGTCCCCGTGCCCACGATGCCCAGGAGCTGCTTGGGGCAGGGCTCTGAGGGGCTCTGGAGCCCTGCTCACGCCTGGGTCTTTGGCTGAGCACCCCTTTTGCTGCTCCTCAGCTCCCCTCCCACTCCCAGACCTGTCCCGTGGCACTCCTGCTCCATCACCACTACAAACCATCCCTGCAGAGGCAGAGCCCAGGAGGGAAGGGAGGTCTTTCTGCAGAAATCATTATGTTTGAACCACATCCAGGGTTTTCAGGACAAATGTGCTGCGGTGAGTGCTGTCCCCCACCCACTGGAGATGGGTGCAGGGATCCTTGCATTACACTGAGTTAGATTGCAAACCATCCACTTCATGTTTGAAGCAGTTTGTGTGAAATAACTCAGTTAAGAGAGGATGCTCAGAATTGCTGCGTGTAAGCAGCATTTGGGGCACAAAAACCCAGGTGAAGTATCTGTTCTGTTCTCCCATGGCTGCACATCAGGAGATGAAATTATTGTTACATTACAGAAAGTCTCTAAACTAGAAAACACTCCTTCCTTTAGCTGGTGGAATATTAAGACTGAGTGGTCCCTGGCAGGGTGATGCAGCAGCGCTGGAGGCTTGGCTGGGCCACAAGGATGATCTGCTTTAAACCCAGGTAAATCAAGGTGGTCATTGATCTGACCCCAGTTTATGAGGAAGATATGAATCATTTTATCTGCCAGGTAAAGGAAGGGGAATGCACAGGCTGATCTGCCCAGAATATTAATAACACTCGTGCCACTGTGCACCACTCCAGAAACACACAGGTCCCGGGGACTGGGTTATTCTTGCATCCATGCCTGTGTGTAAAGAAATCCTGTAATGAAATCATACTTCACCATTACCCCACGGTAATCTCTTCACTTGGTCTGTCTTTATGTCACATTTATGGCCTGTTCTTTGCTGGGAAGATTTTTACAGGGGATCTGAAGTTTAAAAGAAGACAGATGACAAGCTGTGATCACGAGGAAGAGAGGCTCACCATATGGAAATAGAAAGCCCTGGCTCCCTTCCCCATCCCTCCTCCCCCTCCCCTGCCGAGTTTCTGTACTTCACATGATGCTATTGGGATTTGAAGATCAGAATACAGATTAAATTATTAAATGAGGAACAAAATAAAACCCAACAAAAACCCAAAACTCGGGCCTTTCCTCTCCATCCTTCCATGTGATCTGTAATTAAAAATCAGAGTGGGGAAAACAACCCTGCTGGAAGCTGGCATTTGGGACCCAGCTCGGTTGCCAAGAGAAGGATGCAATGCTCAGGCAACATGTCTGTGCCTTTGCATGCTATGGGGGTTCATGCATGAACTGCTTCTAGAACTGAGGCATTCTTCTGTGCCAGGGCCTCCATCCTTTTAATGGAAGACTTGTTATGGGGCATATTTATGGCATTATTTATTAATTACTTACTGGGAAAAGCAGGAGTGCCACTCCTCAGTCCAGTGCATGTCTCTAACACTGGACTCTTTGTCACCAAAAACCACTCTGTGTCCCCAAAACCAGGAGAGCTGAACCCCTATCAGATGCTTTTTAGCCATTAATCCCTACAGCTTGAATGCATGGCAGCAATCCTTTAAAACCTGGTCAGTGAAAGAGAAATGAATGAATCCATCTCAGGCAGACAGAACTCGAGCTGTGGCAGTTTTCAGGTTTATTTTGACTGGGCCATTGTAAAGGAGCTGGTGATGTGGCCAGAGTCACCCATGGAGGGTGCCCAGCACAGGTAAGGGCCAGGGCCCATCCCAGGACAGGACACGTTGTGCTCCAGGAGCATTCCCTGTCCCTGGGTCAGCTCTCAGCCCTCCCACCTGCACCCCCTGGGAGCTAGTGGGGATTTTGCATTCTTGAAAAACCCTAAGCACACACAGCAGGCCCCGAGTTTGTAAAATCTGAGCCCATTTCCAACACTGTCCTTGCAAGGCTTGGGCTCAGCTGTTGGCCTCAGTGGGCAGACTTAGAGAATAAGCACTTGGTCCCCTCAGTGCAGCTTTGGGCTATGGACATCCCATTTAGGCACCCATGTTTGAACTCTGCTTCCTTGTAGCCAAAATAAATAACTGAATCAATGCTACACAGAGCTAAATCTAAACAGGTAATGGAGTCCAGCTCAGATATTCCCTGTATTCCATCAGCAGGTCCTGGAGATGGCAAACTGAAGCCTGCTTTTATAGTGTGCCAGCTCAGGGACCTGTTCCCAATTTGCAGATTTGGCCTGTTGCATTCTAAAAGATGTTTAATATACTCGATGCCTGTTTGTGTTAATGTTTACCATTGAAGTTTTTCATTATTTGATGTTATATTTGGCCATAGCATTAAAATTCCATTGGACTGACTGAAATCTAGTGTCAAATCAAAGGCAAAGAAGCATCTTTGTGATAGACTTTCAGCTCCCATCCAAACACTTTTAAAACCAAAAATCAATTGTAGGTGTTTGTAGCTTTTCCTCCTTTTGCCAGAGAAATAGCAAACACTGTTTATGAGCTGAGTTTTTATATTCACGGCTCTGGAAGAACTGAGCCCAAAGCTGTGGACCAGCAGAGAGGCACAAGCTGCTCTGCCAGGAGGGCACAGCTCCATCCCTGCTTGGCTCAGGAGGGAATGGGGATGGCTGAGAGCCCCCTGAGCCCTTCTCCAGCCCCCAGCATTTGGGATAACAGCATTACCTACAGCCCTTCACCCCTAAACCTCAGCGCTGCAGGGGCACAGCTGATGGATGGCACAGTTCTGCCCTGTGGAAATGGCCCCTTGTCATTGGGGTCATAGAATCCCAGAATCCCAGAATGATGGGGTTGGAAGGGACCTTAAAGCCCATCCAGTGCCACCCCCCTGCCATGGGCAGGGACACCTCCCACTGTCCCAGGCTGCTCCAAGCCCCAATGTCCAACCTGGCCTTGGGCACTGCCAGGGATCCAGGGGCAGCCACAGCTGCTCTGGGCACCCTGTGCCAGGGCTGGAGGCAGGATTTTTCCATGGGAACTCAGTGCTAAAGGATCAGGAGTCAATCCCAGTGTGCCATGGGGAGTCACAGCCTTTGGGGGATGCTGAGGACCCTGGGCTCTTACAGAGTTGGAGCTGTAAATCACACAAGGCTCATAAAGCCCCTGGCACAGCTCAGCAAGGCCACAGGGAAACATAAAGAGAGATTTGCCTAAGTCTGTATGTTCCTGAACTCAAAGGAAAATATGATGGCCTGGATTAAAAACTGGAAATCAGCATTTAGACATAAAGCTGGGAGGGTAGGTTTGAAGAACTGCCAGTGGATATTCTCTCAGCCAGTTAAAAGGGGAGCTCTGTGAAAAGTCCCTTCTGCAGCCCACCAAAAAACTGCCAAAATGGACAAGGGTGTTTCAAACTGTGTCCCTTCTCCAGAATATTTCCTCCAAATTTTTAATCAAAATTAAGAAATTTGCATTTCAATGAAACTTTTTCTTTTTTTCAGAATGATTTTTTAAAATTTTAGTGATAATAAATTAAATTCTATAAATGTCATCTCAGTGCATACATTTCTTTTGACAGTATTAACTGGCATATTTTGATTAATGCAGAGTGCCCACTTTGTTCCAAACTGAATTTCTTTCTGAAATGGGGAAAAAAAATGCCTGCAAAAGTTTTCTCAGATTTAGTTAAATGCTGAGAAACCAAGAAAAAAAGATCCACAGCATTATAGTGAAGTAAGAATTCAACACTCCTAATATGCCAGCAGGGGATGGAGACAGAAGACTTCTTTAGTTCTAGCAAACAGCCTTGGCCACCCCCAGCTGTGTCACCTTCTGTCTCCTGAGCTGGACAGCCCATCTCCCACCCAGCTCTGACCCCCAGAGCTGTTCCCTGCTGGATGCAGGTGAGAAGAGAAGGGTCTGTGCAGCTTTATGTGTACTAGAAACTTCTTTCCCTTCCAGTAAAACAACTACTGGCCTTACAGGGGGTTGAAGCAGCTTCTAGCTTAAGTCAATAAAATAAAAAAAAAAATCCCAGAATCCCAGAATCATTAGGGCTGGAAGAGACCACCCAGCCCATGGAGCCCCAGCTGTGCCCCATCCCCACCTTGTCCCCAGCCCAGAGCCCTCAGTGCCACCTCCAGCCCTTCCTTGGACCCCTCCAGGGATGGACACTCCAAAGCTCCCTGGGCAGTTCCAATCCCTGAGCCCCCTTTCCATGGGGAAATTCCTGCTGCTGTCCAAGCTGAGCCTCCCCTGGCCCAGCCTGAGGCCGTTCCCTCTCCTCCTGTCCCTGTTCCCTGGGAGCACAGCCCGACCCCCCCGGCTGTCCCCTCCTTTAGGGAGGTGCAGGAGGTGCTGTGGCCTCCTCTGAGGAGGACTGAAGGGTTTGGATCTGACCATTCCAACAGCTGGGCCAGGCTCTTCTGTGTAAATTGGATTGTTCCATTGGCTCCACCGAGCAAACCCATTTTTTATTAGCAGAGGATCCCAATATCAGCACTTGCTGAGCTATCCCAGGTCTTATCAGTGACAAATCTGGCCTCCAGACACATTTATCACATCTGCCACTTCCAAATAAAAGGGGCTGGTTGTATCAATGAAATGGCATCAGAGGAAACTTAGAGCTGAGGCAATATGTTAAACATTAGCCACAATGCTCACAGGCCTAGGAAGGCCTGATAAGCCATGATTAAACTTAATTATGGATTATTTTATATTACCTACCTCCAAGCACTGTGGAAAATTGCTTCCTTTTAACTGCCTTGGCGGCTCTCTGTGACGGTGCACATTCTGGGGGAGATTTTCCCGTGATTGATGGATTTGTTTACCGAGCTCCCTGCTCAAACACGGCTGATCCTCCCTTTAATCAGAGGTGTGAATACCTTAATAGTTGTCAGAGCCCACATTAACCTCTTGATTAAAAGACATCCTCACACTTACCATTAAAGAAATACATGAAACAAATTAAATTTGTAATCTCATTATAAACCCCACAGTGGGCAAACAATAATTTGGTGTTCATGTACTTGGCTTGCTGGTATTTCATCAAGTTGTACCTTACAAGAGAAATGGGTTTTTTCCTATTTTTCCTCTTTTACCAGTGAGAGGGAAGGGTTTTGGTGGGCTGGGTTCTATTTTTGCCTTTGCCTAGGGGCAAAAAGCTCCATGAACATAATTTTTCACTCAGCTTCCTTTGCCTGCTTATCTACACTGGCTATTACTCTTGTTGGCTACAGCAATATTACCAATAAAATAAACATGTCAAAATTCAGAAGCACAAACAAGTTCATCTGTGACACTAATTTTGCCTGGCAAATAATTCTCCTTGTTTCTGTAAGGGCTTCAATTTCTTGTGGATTCAAAGCAAATTCATCTTAAATTTGATCAGTCTTATTTTTCTTTCCCAATCTCATTAGAGTAAAAATAGCAAGGATATCCATATGATTAAAGACTTCATGTGCAAGAAAGCAATCTGGCCATAGTGCTCCTTAGCTTTATGTACTTCTTTCTATTTGACAACATTAATTTGCCATCTGTCAGCTCAGTTACAGAGTTTACTTGCTGCTTGCCTGGCGTTCACCTCCCCCTTTTCCGTTGTCAGCTGTTTTTAATAGTTTGGCCTCCTTGAGTGGGCCATTTATGCAGATTTGAAACAGGATAAATCCTAAAAACTGACCATATGGGAACACACTTTGTACTCCCCAGGCTGGCATAGCCATGCACAGACCTCCTCCCCCTTCTAGGCACCCCCAGCACTGAAAAAATCCAATTTTTCCATACCTCCATAGCACCTTCCATCTGGGGGACTCCAGATCATCACACCACGGATACAAACAAGTGAATTTTGCTCTCTTGGGCAGCTCAGCTGAATTGTCCAAGATTTCCTGGGAGCTGCATTCAGCCCTGACCATGCAACCAGATAAAGGTAAAAACAGAACACTCTTCCTTTTCCTTGGAAAAGCCCTGGGTTTGGGGACAGGAGGCTTTTGGAACAGAGCATCTGGAACAAGGGACTGACGTGGGAGGTGAGGCTGGCTATCAGACTGACAGGATTCCATCAGCATTTTTTTTCCAGATCCCAAATATTTTAAACTGCCAAAACTCATATATGAAGTTAAGAGTTACTCTAATGGGAAAGAAAAGAAAAAAAAAAAATCAGCTTATATGTCTGAAATCCTACCCATTCATTTGAATAGGCGGGAAAAAAAATTTTGTCCATTTTTTTCCATGTCATTTTTCTGCCAGTTGAAGAGATTCAGGATCCTCATGGGCACTGAAGGGAACTTTTCTCCTGAGAAAAGCCAACATGCAGACTGATCATTGCCTCGTTCTAAAGGAAGAACAGAGCTGTGCACTGGCCAGGGCTCCATGGCTCCTTCCCTATGGGCAGTGTAAGCACTGCCAGCACTGCCCATTGCCCTCAGGGTGGCTCCTGCTTCTCCACCTGACTTGGGGGAGGGGAGCACTTGGAGGGTTTTCATGCTCAGGAGCAGTGGAATCACCTGCAAAGAAGTGAGTTAAACATTTTGTGTTAGCATGAAAATTCCTTAGCTTGCTTTGCTTATGGCCCATTCCAGGAAAAAGTCACATTATCAGGGCTCCTGATTGGTTTGCACTGGAGGTTTGCTGTCTTCTTTCCTGGTTGCTTTTCCAAAAACTCATTTTGAAGTGTTTAGAGAAAAATGTAAAAGCTCAAAACCTTTTCAACTGAAAAGCTAGTAGCAACTGTAAAACAGGATCTCAGATCTACAGAGTTTAAGCAGAAAGGGCCAGGGTTTGTCCTCACACCTGTGCAGGAAGGACACAAGGACTGGGAGATGTTGGTCTGGGGGACCTTCACCTGCTTTGAGCTTCTTTGCTGAGATCAGCCCAGCAATCCAGCACGAGGGCTGAACAAGGTCAGCAGAGGTGCCTGACCTCAGGGGGCACCTGGAGCTCAGCTGAGAGTGTTTTTGGTGGTTTGGATCCACACCCTGGGCAGAAAAAGAGCCAGTGTTGAGGCAGATCCTATGAAGGAATCCTGAGGAGAGCTGCAGGTGATGGGGACAGAAGGGTGGTCAGCAGGACAGTCGCCATCAGGAATTCCAGCACAGAGGCTGACAACACTTTACATCAGGACTGCTATTTCCAGCAAAGAGGAGATGGAAAAGGTTTCCCAGCTCTGACAGCACAAGCCCAGTTGGAGCAGCCATGAGAAGATCGCCCCAAAAATGAATTCTGACTGAGCCAGAGCAACACGTCCAGCCCCGCTGCCCCAGTGGGAGCCCAGCCAGATGTATGCCTGCCTCTGGGGCTGGGGCAGCCCTGTAATTTATAACAGTCCCCAGGCTGCTCTCATTTACGTGGGGGCAGTGCTCAGCTCGTTCAGAGTTCAAAGGCTGCCCTGAGCAGCTCTGCAGGCAGGGTGGCCATGGCCAGGCCCAGGCCAGCACCTGGCCCCATCCACTCATCACACCCCGATCCCCCTGCAGCCCCAGGGAGGGCTGGTGGGCAGCTGATGGCTCAAACAGGCTACAAAGGTCCATCCCAGCTCCTCCAGGTACCTGGCAAGCTCTGCTCTGCATCACCTTTCTGTAACGCACAGATACACCCAGACTGATGCAGGGTGCAAAAATGCAGCCCACAAAGACACCCCACCAGGGTGTGATGGAGACAAAGCTCATCCCATCATTGCCTGCCAAAAACACCACCTAAACTTGGTACCAAAGGCAGCATTTCATAATTCTGAAATGTAATCCCTGCTCCAAACATTTCCAATATCAGCATACTTTGGATTCAGGTGTCCAAACATTTAAGAGTATCTTTTGGGGCACCATTGGCCAAACTCTGCCTTGTGTAGCCAATGTGCTGGTATAGATGACAGAACTTATAATGGCAAAAGAAATCTATCAATGTTTTGGCCAAAACAGAAATACTGGGGGAAAAAGAACATCAGCATGGTGTTGTTGGCAAAATGTGGCTGAAATGTTCTGTTGAAGGAAGCTGAGCCATTTTTATTTGTAATAAGGTCTGACAGCTTTCAGGACACACTGTCTTTACTGGATTCATTCTAGAAGTTCATTCACTTGCATGAGGGTTTAGTGAACCAACCAGAGCTCCTCCTTCTCTTCTCTGGGAAGACTCATTAGCTGCAGGGAACTCAGTGTGAATGGGAGGTGTGTGTGAGGTATGGGTAATTACACCAGCACCTCCAAAATAAATCACCAGCCTACTGTTGATATGACTGCAAACCTGGAACGGATGCGGATTTGGGGCTGGGAGAGGGTCTTCAGCAACACTCTATAAACTACAAAGAGAAGAAAAGGAAATTGACTTTAAAGGCAACATTTTAATAATACTGAGGTGTTGACAAAATCCTCAGAGAGCAAAGGAACTCCATCACACAGGATGGACTCACTGCTTGGGAAGTGGCTCCTGGCATTTCCTTGGAGCCTTGCTGGGGACAGGAGTTCACAGCCTGAGGGACTGCTGCTGTCCCTTCTGCCTAGAGGAGATGCTGGGGTGGCAAACAGGCTGCAGGGGTGTATGAACTGGTACTGGCTGCAGCACGGACTGTCCGAGTGCTCTGATCCCATAAACGTCCATGGTGCAGTAACAGACATCAGCTGTGCTCCACACCTGCACATCCTGTGTAACACCACAGGTGCCTCTGCTCCCTCCTCTGCAGCTGTGACCACCACCAGGACAGCACAGGACACCTTCCAGTCCCTCTCCACACCTGGGCAACAGCCACACCTCCAGGACTCGTTTTTAACCACAAGGAAAAAAGAACTGCATTACACACATTTTGGTCATGCCCTGCTATTTCAACCTACTAAAAGGGAAATTAAAACCCTCTAAGTAAGTGAGTTTTACAGACCTTCCTGTCCTGAACTTGTGCTGCTGTCCTGGGTCACCTGCAGAGTGAGGTCATGGCTGAGACTGCAGGAGAGAGACAGCAGAGTCCAGCACTGCTGCTGTGCTCTGCTCCTCCTTGCCTGGCTTCACTGCCCTTGTCTCCCTCCCAGCTGTTCTTTCCTTTAACACTTTGAAGCTTCTCTTGCATCGTGGTTGGTTTTCAGATGCGCCATAAAAATGCACGTGCTGGGAATGCTGTGGTTAAGACATGGGAATGGAAAAATTGTGGAAATAACTTGGCTTTTGTTTTTCTTTTCCTTCCCCATTTTTTCCTTTTTATAAACTAACTTTTCCACTTCTTCAGTATGCTGGCACTTAGAGCTTGCTTGGCCTGTTAATAGAAACAAGGACTGAAGGGGTCACAGAAATGATCTGTTTAGAGAAATGAGCAGAGGCTGTTGCAAGCTCTCAGCCAGGACTCCAGCAGGTAATTCCACGTGGATGGACCTGCACATGCAAGCATGGACCTGTTGGGAGCTCAGTGGCTGTGACCAGTGACCCAGCTGGCACTGCTGTCATGCCCTGTGTCCTTTATGGACATTTTTGGGGGAAGGTGTCAGATGCTGGTGAGTGCAGCCATCCAGGGACATCAAATCATGGACTCACAGAATGTTTTGGGTTGGAAGGGATCCTAAAGCTTATCCCATTCCACCTCTGCCATGGGCAGGGACACCTTCCACTATCCCAGGCTGCTCCAAGCTCCAGTGTCCAGCCTGGCCTTGGGCACTGCCAGGGATCCAGGGGCAGCCACAGCTGCTCTGGGCACCCTGTGCCAGGGCCTGCCCACCCTGCCAGGGAGCAATTCTTGGCCAATCTCCCATCCAGCCCTGCCCTGTGTCACTTAAAAGCATTGCCTGTGTCCTCTCCCTCCATCTCTTGTTCCCAGTCCCTCTCCAGTGCTCCTGGAGCCCCTTTAGACACTGGAAGGGGCTCTGAGGCTCCCCAGAGTCTTCCCTTCTCCAGGATGAGCAGCCCCAACCCTCCCACCCTGGCTCCAGAGCACAGGGCTTCAATTGCTCTTCAGTTTTTCACTCTTCATCAAAGTCTTGGGGACATCTTTATGCTGTTCCTGCAGTGCTTTGGACACTGATGGCTGTTCCAAAACTCTTCTCAAAAGCAGAATAACACCAGGGCAATTTGCATTCCTTTTCGCTGGCCTGTTGCAAAGTGCCTGGGGAAGTGCTGTAATAGGGACATCATAATTAATAATTAGCATTATTTATAGTGGGGCCTGCAGAACAGAATTGAAAGTGTCATCAGATTTTACATCCAAAATATTGTCTCAGTCAGTCCTTTCTAATTCCCAGGCATTGCTGTGGGAAGATACAATTGCACATGTGAATACTTTCCCATGCCTCCTCTCCATGTGCCTATTTCCATGTGTAAAGCATCTGGGAATGCTCATAGGGCCTCGTTGGAAATGCAGTGTATGTGTGTAAATTGTTGCTTGTCTACATCTGTGTATCTAATTGCATGTGAAAATCACTACTTGAGTTGCATCAATGAAATACAACTTTTTGAAAATACAGCTTGCATGTGTTTCTCATTCATTTTAGTGAGGCACAAGATGATCCAGTTGAAAAACAGTAGCTAAGACCAGATGTTCTTCTGCTCCTACAGCGTGAGAGAAGCAGCTCAGCCTTAAGAAACTCAAAGCTGCTCAGCTTATAATACTTGCAGTATCATGGGAGAGAAAGATCATCTCCTCCAGTGGCCTCCCTTCCCGAGGACCTACTGCCAAGGGAAAATGGCAGGAGTACACCTTTGCTGCCAGGAACGTAGAATCAAGCACCAAGGCTTCTTCAAGAGCTGATGAGCAATGGCTGGAGATGTACTCTGGTCATTTAGTGGGTTTGGAAGCAACCAGGGGACACTGCTGGCCAGTTAAGACTGGACATAGGGCAAAAGTTTAATAAAATATATGATGGGAAGGGTAACTTACACAGCTTTGCCAAAATGTCATTTTTAAACTATGTGCCTAATTTCTAAACAATTGAGTTTTAAAGATTTAGTAACTCCTTGAATTTTCCACAGCTCTGCTGCTACTGTGGTCATATTTCCAAATTCAATGTACCTCTTACTCCTCCACTTAAAACATTCACTTTTCATTTGGACCTGCAGGAAAAACAAAATCTGGATTACTTTCAAATTATTGGCCAAGCTCAAAGAGACATCCCAGCCCTTTATGGGGTGCAGATAAAAGAGCTCAGTCTCTGCTCTGCCAGGAAAAATGTTCACTTTCTGTGAAATGCATTAAGAAATCAAATGAAGCGCTTATTACACTTTTAGATGCAAGAATCTGTGAATTGGACAAGGATGCGTGTCTGTGTCAGACCCTTGAGATGAGATGGAGTCTGTCATAAATTGCTGCTGGATGCATAAGTGAGGCTCCCCGTGCCCTCCCTCAGCTGCAGAGTATCAAAGCAGGAGCTGGGGCTGAAAGCACTCTTTGTGAGGATCAGCCCCAAACCCTTCCCTTTGTTTACCAGCTTGCTGAGACTGACAAAGTGTTTGATATCTTGGAGCCTCCAGCCTGAGAGCCTGGCTTGCAGCCATATTTCTCAAGTGATTGTACCTGCTTTGCCATTTACTTTTCAGTGCCCTGACCTGCACGTGTCCTCCTGTCCTGTTGATGAAGGACCTCAAGTGAAAGGATCTGCTCCACGCTCTCTTCCCTTCCACCTCTTCCAAAATCCTCAAATAAGCCCATTCTGGGTGCTCTCTTCCAGGACACGTGAACCTAACCCTTCACTTTTCAAAGCAGCATTGGACATTTCATGGCTATTCCAAAGGATTAGTTATCCTTCTGACAGGAGGTGTTTGAGTTGGCAGAGGTGCTCCCTGCCCGCTGCAGGTGTTGGGAGTGCAGCAGCTGAGGGAGTGAGGGCTGCTGAAGAGTTCTCCTTCTGCCCATCAGCTCTGAGATCACCTTTGCAGACAATCCCAGGCTGTACAGGGGAGTCAGGTCCTGTCTCTGCTGATCAACTCCCTGGGCTTTACTGCTGCTGGTGATAAACCCACGAGCAGCTGGGGCTTGCAGAGCCCCCTCTGAGTTCCAGCAGCTACAGAAACCTTTTCGCTTCTCACTGCTAAACTTCCTGCATTGGATCTACAAATGGAGGCAGGACAGGATCTCATTTATAAATGCAAATATGTGAATGGGGCTGCTGCAGGTGAGGGTGGATGTGACCCCAGGTTTACACCCAAAGATGCAGCAGAAATCTGCCAAATTACCTGGGAGCTCAATGAGAAAAGCAGTTTGTACTTTTGCCTCGTTTAGACAAATACAAAACAGGCACAGCTAAATGATAGTAAAAAGAAATATTTGTTTTGCTTCCTAAATGACCATATTAAATCATGAATAAAGATTTCTGTTCATATGGTTTGTCCTCAAAGTAAGGTGTTTGGGTACCAAACTGAGACCACTTACCCTGGAATATGCTGCTTAAGATGCTGCCTGCTTTATTCTTCCTTTCTCCTGGCAAGGTCATATCCATCTTACTGATGAATTCTGTTCTAATTACAACTTAAACAGAGGATTTGAAATATTTGGAAACCTTACCTGCACATTTGGGCATATAGTTTTGGTCCTCTATTGACTTTTGCCTCATGTACCAGCAGTGAGACTTTGAAGAAGTAAGATATTAAATTTTTTGATTAGATCAGCAGGGATCTCAAACCCTAAACCATCAGAGATCAGGATGCTGCACATACACCAAACTCCTTCATCTGTTGGGTCACTCGGGGTCCTCTCAGCCAGCTGGGCCCTGCAGGACCATTTGAGCTCCCAGGGGCTCCTCAGAGCTGGCTGCTGTCCTCCTCACCTGGAGCACTCTATGTTCCCACGTTTTGCCATGTATTTCTTTTCTCAGCTTTATGTGGCAGTTCAGACAATCTAAAATAATCTTTACATGTCCTGGAACATTTTCCATTTGCTGTGGGTGACTCAGCAATCCCACAATGATGAGAAAAAATGCCTTGAAAGTCCATTTTCTCCAGATGCCCACCTGGCTGACTCCGTCTCTCTGCTGCTTCCAGTGATGGAATGAAATCCTGACGATGCCACGTACCTCAAAGGACTGAATTAATTCCTTTCGGATTGATTTCCTAAGACTCAGCAGTCTTCAACCAAGCAGGCTCTGGCAGAATGGTGGTCAGAATCTCCCTTCACTCATTCAGAACATGTTATTGCTGGTGTGGGAAGCAGATCCAGCCGACCAGTGCTGCCTGCTTCCAAAGAAAACACTCACTTTACTGTATCTGGTGTTTTGAAATGTATGAAAATAAATTATTTATTATCATGGCTTTTGGGTTGAACCTGTTTATATGGGCTTGCATCTGTCTGATCTGAAGACTGAGTCACTGACTGACAGACACCCTCTTGGCTGGTTCCCTTACTTACATTATGTCCATACTGTTCCAACAGCTTAAATAAAAATAGCAAGCTTGAAACTTCTCCTCTGTTGGCATTTCTTCATAGGGACAGGGTGTTTCTTAAAGAAACATCAAATCGCTCTTAAAGAGGTCAGATGTGCAGGGTGAAATGGCAGAATTAATGGTGAGATTCCCTGGCTGCAGCTTCCAGCCCAGCTTTAGCCCCCTCAGCTGCTGTGCTGGATGCCAAGAGAATGGCTGAGGAGGTTTGGACATTCAGAGCTTCCCACAAATATCAGTCAATGACAACTAAAAAGCTGCTCTGGTCCAAAACCTGCTCCAGTCCAAAATCTGCAGCCCTTCAGCCCCTGCCAGCCACTCCTGCATCTGGCAGCTGGGGCAGATTCAGGAGTAGTATTTCCACTGACACCAAGTTAATTCTTTTTCTTCCTTTTCACTTTGTACCCCCTGAGAGCAGTGAAGACTGAGGTAAGAGCTGCAGAGGAGCCCCTTGGAGAGGGAGCATGAGGGAGGGGTGGGCCTGCAGCAGAACTCTCCCATCCCTGTGGCAAGGATATCACATGGAACTGGGGAAATGTGACTCAGTAGAAATACAGTTTCTTCACTCTCCCCTCCAGCAAGGTGCAAATGTCTCAGGACATTCCAGGCCCTCACCTGGCTTCTCCTCTGATGACTCCTTTGCAGTGTATTTAGGCCTCAAAGAATTGATCACACAAATGTATGCTGCAATACCCACTGGAGTGTCTGTCTGCCAGGCACCAAGGCAAAACCAAACCACAGTCAGGCCTTACTACTGCTGGTTTGAATCCGTCAGCATTTTTATTCTAAATGCTCTGCTCAGGATTAGGAGCCCAAATATTTCAGCTGGTCTGTGGTGAACACCGTGACTGGCCTTGTGTCCCAGAACTCTTTAATTCAGTGAGTGGAGCCACTGCTGGGCTGGATGTACAGGTCATCAGCCAGGGGTTTTCCACCTAATACTCATCTTTATGTATCAGAAACAAGTGTCTGATCACCATTTCTCCCTGCGTTCACAGATTATTTTTAAAGGAGAAGAAGCAGTTCAGGGAGTCTGGAATTCTGCAGCCAAAGGAGAAGGTGCAAAGATGAAGAGGATCACACACCCTGGAGCTACAGCCAATATCTAAGTGAGTACAATATTCTCCACTCACTGTGTGTATGCAAGCATGGAAGACCATGAGTAGGATGTGTATTTGTGGTGGAGGAGGAATGCAAGCTATGCTCTGTGTGGATGGAATATGCCTGGTGCTGAAAGCTGTGGGATGGAAGAATGAATGCAGTTGTATTGGAAGAAGGAGGAATGCTTACAGTATTTTGTGTCCTCAAATGTGGATTAGCTTGGAAAGCGATGTAAGGTGGGAAAGACATATCCTGAACACCTGTTTCTACATCTGTATGTTTTTGAACTCATTTTGGAGACATCGTGCCTTGCTGCTCACTCTCTGTCCTTATTCTGCACTAAGGTCCTTTCCATCTCACACAAAAAGAGATCCTCCTCTCATGGAAGCCACTTGTCTTTCCAAGAGTGCCGTGGTGTTCATGTGAGGGCTGTGCAGACTGGGCACACATCTGCCTGTGGAAGCACTGGAGAACTGGAGCAGCAGAAATCACCCATCCTGGAACCAAACCTCCTCTTGCTGCTGCTGCTCTGTGTGTGCTCCGTGTCCTCTGACTGCCCTGGTGCTGGGGGGCTGCTGCATTCATGGGGTCACACAGATCCCAGAGTGGGTGAGGCTGCAGGGCCCACAGGGGCTCACCTGGTGCCACCTCCCTGCTCCAGCAGGGCCATCCCAGAGCTCAGGGCACAGGAATATCTGCAATATCCCCAGGGAGGGACACTCCACAGCCTCTGGGCACAATCTGCTCAGGGCTGGGCACTGCCCAGGGCACAGCTTCTGCCTCCTGTGCAGGGGCAATTCCTGGGCTCAGGCCCTGCCCGGGGCTCTGGGGCCATTGCTGGGCCTGGAGCAGAGCCTGGGGCTGCTCTGACCCCCTGGACACAGGGACAGACATGGGGACAGGCAGGGACAGACAGGGACAGACAGGGACAGACATGGGGACAGACAGAGACACTCAGGGACACCCAGGGACACCCAGGGCTCAGGGCCCCTCTCCCTGGGGCTCCTCTCCAGGCTGAGCAGCCCCAGCTCCCTCAGCCTCTCCTGGGCACGGGGATGCTCCAGGCCCTTCCTGAGCTCCAGGCGCTCCTGGCCCTGCTGTGCTGAGGATCCAGAGCTGGACACAGCACCCAGAGGTGCCCCCAGGGCTGAAGTCCCTGACCTGATGGGAATGCTCTTCCTGATGCCCCCAGGATCCCACTGGCTTTCCTTCCATAACTCAACCTGCTGCTGAAGTCAGTGGGAATTTGGCCAAGGCAAGGCACACAGGATGGACTCTGGTGGGTGCAGTTCTGGCAGGCACATCCCCCATGTCTCTCACAAATAAGGGATGAAATAAGTTTGCAAACAGTGCTATTCTTATTTCTGTCAGCAAAAGACATTTAATTGATTTATCGAGAAGCCAGGGCTAAAAGTCTCTCCAGAGACAATGGAAATATAAGCACTTTCACTGACCTCTGAAAATACATGATTTATGGGAATACCCACTTATTTACCTAAATTCCCATAAAGTGACCTGGAAAGATTAGCCCTTGATCTGTGGTGGCAAGGGACCCCACAGAGGTAAAGTCACTGAAGGAGAAAGAAGCAACAACAGAATCAAAAGTATTATTGAAAACCAGAAATGCATTGAAGGCATAGAAATTCATTTTTCCTAAGCAGTGTAACAGAATCTGCCTTGGCAGTGCTGTAGGGCTGTGGATGGACACAGACTTGCCTTCAAGTGAGTTTGGTTTGGCTGTTGGTAATTAGGAACTTGAAAGGAAATTTGGAAACACAGTAATAATAATTTCAGCTCGGAAATGCAACAACTCCCCAGACCTATAGCCACATTCCTGCTGTCTGTTCCCAGGGAACCTCCACACACACCCCTCCACAGAGTGCTGGGCTGGATGAAGTCAAACTCCACTCTGGAAAGGAATTTTTTACAGGATGGCTCCCACCCCTCAACGCTCTGCTGGGTATCTGGTTGCCAACTCTTCCTAATGGATCACAGAAATGTTTAGGCTTTAAGACAAATTCTTTTATGAAAAGCTCTATGTTCTCTCATGGTATTTCCAGCAAAATGACAGACAAACTCTCAAGATGTCCAGTGGAATAATTTAATGCATTAGACTGGACACTCTGTAGTGCCTCCCTCCTGGAAAGATGAAGAGTTTTGTTCATTAAGATCTGGACCTCACATTCGAAATGAGATGCACACGGCTGCTTATCGGCCCCCACAGCAAAAGCTAGTTCTTAAATGTTCCTTCAGAAAAGACTTGATGAAATTTAACCTTCCTCCTTGCAGTCCCAGCACAGCCAGCTCCCCTGGATTCACTCAAGAAAGATGAAGAAAATGAGCCTTTTCAGATGTCAGATCCAAAATATGTGCTACTCTATGTGTAAAAAAAGCATTGGGAAAATAATATGGGCCACCATCAGTTTTGATGTGCAATGTTTGAGCTGATCTGGGATCTTGTGTGATCTGGGAAGGGAGGAAATGTAAAGTAAAAGCCCAAAATCTCCATCAAAATGAGATCAGAACAGAATCTGAAAATGTGTTTGTCTAAAGAGTAAAAAGTTGGTCAGACCATGCCCTGTGGTGGCTCTGAACCAGGACTGATATTCTGCCATGCCCCAGAATCTCATCTGAAGCCACTCTTTGATTTCCTCCTGGGGTTTTAAGTAAAGAAGCTGCAGAGTCCATCAGGATCAGGCCAGGAGAGCCTGAAGCCAGATTTGGATCTGGACTCTGTGGATTTGGCTCCTTCTTAGGCAGAAGTGAAAATGTGCTTGGTGGTCTGATCCAAGACTCCAGCAAACAGGTGAGTTGGCTTTGTGCAAAAACCACTGCATAATTCTGCATGATTGACACCTTTCACTTAGGCCTGAGCTGCATCAGCCACCAATGAATGACACCACCAAGGGCTGGGGGAGGTTTGGAAAGGAGTTGGCTCTATTCAGTGTGGAGGTACACTCATTTTCATGAACCCAAACCCACACTGGAATGGAAAGTAAAAAAATAAAGTACCTACCCAGCCCCTGTCAGCATGGAGAATTAAAACAAGCAAAAAAATTCCCCCTTAATATACAACAACTAATTATTTAAATTAGAGTAACTAGTTATTTAAATGAACAAACAGCACCAAGAAGTATCCCAGAGTCAGAGGCATGAACTTCTAGCTGGTAGGTCAGTGGTAACATATCTTGTTTGCACAAGCCTGACAAAGATCTGCTGAGCAATATCCACTGGGGCCAGCAGTGCTTGGCTGCCTGCGCTGTGGTGGAGAGATGGACGTGGATCACAGGGTCACTGCTCCTCCACTCACACCAGCCAAACAAAATCAACCTTGGCCAAACCTTCCTCAGCTGATGGCAAGAGGGAAATGCTGAAAAGGCCTAAAAATGGCTGCTGTGGATGAATTAGGAGATGGTTGCAGTGACAATGATGTGGATCTGCATCTCCAGCATTGCAGCCAGCACAATCCTGCACCAGCCCCTCTTTTCTCTCCCTCTTTCCCTCCACGCTGTCTTTTCATGTGTGATTTCCTGCAAAATTCCAGGAGTGTGTCCAGCCCTCAGCCGTGTCAGGGGATATCTGCACCACAGACTGCAGAGGAACCTGGATCAGCTGGGAGTGACCTCATCAGAGCACCTCTGGCCTCAGGACCTGCTTTGCATAACCAGTTTCCAATGTTATTTTTAATGCTGTTAAGAGCATTATCATTGTGACAGAGCTGAGGTGCCTGAGGCCAGGGAGCTGCTGATTTTAACACAGAATACACCTGCCTGCAGAACCTGAGAGGTGCACAGCCAGTGGATGTGGAGAGACAGAGCACTCCAGAGCACACACTGGAGATTTGCACTGCCTTAGGAAATTCTTGCTGTTATCAAATCCAATTATTTGCAGAATATGAAGGGAAAAGGGAGAACAGAAAATGGCATAATTTTTTTTCTGTTTTGGAGGAGAGTTTTGCCTGGCTGCCATCCTGAAACAGAGAATAAAAGTTTCACTGGATGCACCTGGTACATTCTAATACTTATTAGCCAGGCTATGAAAAGGAGTTTTCTTGTGCATAGAAGTCCAGCCATGTTTTTTGAGGGGCAAGTCCTATTTTAGTCATTTCACAAATCAGGCCTACAGTGAATGTGGTTTTGGCAGTAAAACAGGTATCTCTGATATCACTCAGAGAATATTAATCCATTTGCAGACAAAGATTACATTTGCAGGTCAGCATCAAGTTTCTGGGACAAGACCATTTTCTAGGCTGTATTCTTCCTGCAAACCCACTGACAACAAAGTTGTGTGGAGCAACACCTCGTACTGGCCTTGCCCAATGTCTGAGCAGGGACAAGAGAAGGGCAGCCCAGCCCTTGCAAGATCCACTTGGAACTGGGACTGTGGATTCATTCAAAGGCCAGTAGGTACCTTTAAAACTAGTTAAGAACGTCCTTCCCCCAGTCATGAGAAAGAACTCATAAAAAGGTAGAGGAATTGAGAAAATATAAGACCATAATCATCATGGTCCAGGACCAGGAGCAGGTGATGGCTGAGGGTGACTTCCAGCTGTAACTGAAGCAGTCAAGGGATAGTGTGTGGCACACCTCAGTGATTACAACCAATTAATGCAATTTACTCTCTTGTCTGTTCCTAGGTGTTGGTTTGACACTGTGGATGACCCAAGAGAGAAATCTTAACATGTTACGAGGGTGGAATGTACTCAGAAGCTGAAGGAAGCTACCCAAAGGAGGCTGATACTTCCTTCCTAGCAGTGGCTGATGGCTATTTCCAGACCTGCTCTTTCTCTACTGCATTTTAGAAAATAGCTTTAAAATTCATCAGATCTTGGACATCCAGCATGGGTACCATTCCAGCAAGTAGCCGTTTATTTTATAAGGGGATTTAAATATTGTAAAATGGAATAAAATGCAGGTGTTTCCATTACAGACAAGTGAACCTTGTGTAAGCTCCACAAAGACGTGACTTCCAGATTAGAAGGACTTCACACAGTTTGTTCTGCCCTGGTGGAGAGGTGGATTTTTGGATCAGCCTGGGCAGAATTTTCTTTTGTGTTGTGCAGTCCCAAATTCCACCCTCTGCTCTGCTTGCTCACCAGGGAAACACGTGCAGTGAGACAGCTGGTGGCCATATTGACATCTGCATGATTTTGTTAAGTTGGAAATTTGGCTGGATAAGTTCAATACCGGATTGCCCAAACACAAAGAATTTCCATCTAATGTCTGGAGCCTCCATGCTTGCCGAGAAGGACGGACTCCCACATCATGCTGCTATTCAAATGACCTAGTCAAGGTTGCTGCCAAGGGATGCAGGGAATTAAGCAAAGCAGGAGCATAAATACATGTGAGAAATAGATTTTCACACTGGATTTTGGTAGCAAGGAATGAATTCCAAGTACCGCTTGGAAAGCTTCCCCAATGATCAAACCCAAACCTTCCTGCCCATACAGGATCAGCCCCCTTAAGAAGAGAGATTCTATGGGAAGCCTTACAACAAGGTTTGAAGACAATGAATGAAACTTCACCTGTGCCAGTTCACTGATCACTGATTCACACCAGTAAAAATGAGCAGATAGCCAAGGTAATACTGGTTAATTATTAAATATATAATCAGTGTAACCATGCCCTCTAGAGGACTAAATTTACCTTCATAGAGAGAAAACCAACCCTTGGGTCTGAACACTCTTAAAATCTGGCAAAAAGGCATTTTAGATGTTTGCATTCCTTCCACATCTGAATCTAGACATGAATCACGATTTCCTCACTGGCACCATACCCAACATTCCCAAGATGGCACTGACAGGTGATTTTTACCTTTTGTAGCCACCTGGTGTCTCTGCCAAACAATTAATTCAGCTCATCCCCATCCGGATATCAAAGGTCTGATCCAAGGTCTCAATCTCAACCAAATGGAAGGTCACTCGCATACATTTGATTCAACATGGAGTGTTAAATAAACAATGTTCACGTTCTTACCTCTTGCTTTCCCCATATTCCTTTTCTTTCTGCATTCACTGGCAATATCCCCAACTTTCCTTGGTCAGTGTTGTTTACATTCCCAGCTGGCTTGAGCTGCAAAAATGCAAGGGAGCTCCTTGTGAGTGCAGTGTGTCTGTGGTGGCTGAGATGGCCCCAGTCAGACGGGGTGCTGGAGGCAGGACCAGTGGTGTCCATGAGGACCCAGCTGCCCCACAGTCCTGAAGAAGCCACCAAATGCTTGAGGAGTTATTTTATGGGCTAAAACATCCATGTTTTGAGATCAGAACCCACTACTGTTAGTGTGTGAGCCACAAACAAGCAGCTGTGTGCCAGCTACTTTGGAAAACAAAATCCATAAATGAACAGGGGAAGGGTCAAAGATATAATGGGAAGCAACAGAAAGGAAGTTGTTTTCCATCCAGTAGGCTTCTGGGCAGAACCACTCCATGGATGCAGGGCTGGAGTGTGGCTGCCATTCAGGCTGTTGAGGGACAAGCACACAAACAGGGAGGTCCTGCTCTTGCTCTCTACCAGAGAACACTTTGACATCTTTTCTGTGGCACCTTAGCTAAGCATCCCAAGGCAGGCTGCTCCCCATGTGTTTAAGTGACAGAGGTAGCTGGAGTGCAGCTGCAATTCCATAGTTACGTTGAGTAAACCCCAAATAGTTGAGATGTGGGATTTTCAGAGGCTGTACCATCAGCTTTGCTCTTCTTGTTGAGCCATTGGGATGTTAGATACCAAATTTGCTACAGCTGCCAGACGTTGGTTTTCAAACCCACTGTGGGGATGTTTTCTTTTTCTTCCTTTTTTAAATCCCACTTTATGGGATTCTTGTTCTTCCTGACTTTTCTTTCAGTACAAGAGTATGTGTTTTTTCCCTTGGTTACTTCGACTCTGCTGACCTGGTTTCTTGCCTTCCTTTGGAAATGTTTAGGTGTCTCGGCAATGGAGAGGATGAATCAGTGAACATCCAGCGGGTCTGGGAAAACCACAGCAGAAAGGAGCGTGTGGGGAGCAGAGAGGATGGTGGAGCCTGTGGAAACAGCTCGCTGTTGGAGGGTTCTGTCATTGCTGCTTTTCTCCGCAGATTTTCATGAGCAGCCGGCATTGCTGCCCGGAGCAGATGCTGCCCTTTCTCTCCATTCCCAAAGACTTCGTGCTCAGTTTAAGGAACAACGCTCAGAACATTTCAGTGGCAGCTGAAGAACACCCACTATATCACAAACTTTCTGTGAGCGGGAAGCTCTGGGCCTGTTGGGAAGAAGGATGATTTGCTGGGAAGGTGCGGGTCTGGCCCTCAGAGAGGGCTGAGCAGGGAGGCACACAGGTTTTAATTCTTCTCAGAAACACCAGAAGCCTCATTTTGGGATCCTGCTGTGCCATTCATGGCTTGGTCACAGCCTGCTGTGGGTACAGCCACTGGCTTCAGCAGCAATAAACACACCTGAGAAACAGGCAGAGGTTTGGAGATGGTCCATGAAGTGAGGAAACAGACACCTTGCTCAAGTGGATTATGTGATAAATATAAGGTATTGAACATTTGGCACACAAATAATGAATAAATGCAGAACAATGTAAGATGATGATCTAATTAATTCATTTTTCAATTAAAATAGAGGATGTGATCTTTAGACACTCTCCTGAACAAAAGATGGGGGTAATATTCTAATATATTTGTTATTCTTTTTTAAAAAGCCTTTTCCACAGAAGAAAGTGAATGAAGCATAATTTAGGTGGAAAACATTCCTCAGAATTAAATATCCTATGTCTTGGACCTGGGGCAGGGATGCACAGCATTTGAAGGATTTTGAGTCACCCTGATTTCAGCCAGATTGGTAATTTCTCAGCCTAAACTCAGCCACTAGGACCACGTGCCATCAGACTTTTTATTTCCACAGAGAGGAGCTGGTTCACGCTCAGATTTCCAAAAGATCCCTCCATTAAAGCAATATCCCACACTGGTACCCTGAGCATTTGAAAAGTGCTGTACAAAAAATCCAGGTAGACTTATTGGAAAGAAGGGTTTTTTCCTCCCACAGTCAATTGAATCTGAATGAAATGAATGGGCATGTTGAAACCAGGACTGAAAAACAGGAGTGTAAGAGTTATATAAAGTGATAGTAGCTCTGCTAGGGTTGAGTAACATTCTAGACCTTTCTCTGAAAAGGGTAAATATTATTCAAATTCTGAATGTTTGATACAACTGCAGTGACTGACATTCTGGTTTTACTGCATTACTAAATCACATTATAAATGAAATTTAAAGGTAGTTAACAAAATAATCTTTATGTCAAATGGGTGAAATGTGGGTTCACCCTTTGAGAATGTCATTCTTCAGGTTTGTAGTGTCCCTTAAAGGCTAATCTAAAAGAAAATTAAATTAATTTCATGCTCACCACCTATAAATTGCAGAAGTGAAAACCTTTCAGGGCTTGCCAATTACTAAGGAAACTTCATAGCTGGATTATTCCCAAATTGCACACCCTTTATTTTAACCACTAAAGGCAAACACATGGTTTTGATGGGTCGTAAAAGAACAGGTTGCTTTCTCAGGATTGAAAGAAGCTGTAATTACTTCCCTTGTTTGGTGACTTCCTGATTTACTTAGGTTGTTATGGGTGATCCCATTCTGCTGAGGTAATTGGAGCTGCTGGAGTGCAGTCCATGACCTGAGGGAATGACCAGTGGCTTTTCAGTCTGAGTGACTTGCACCTAATGAGTGGAGCCGTGCTTCCCAGGAAACCAGGACACCATAACTGCCCTAAGTGCTCCGTGTGTGGACTTTAAAGGCTTATGTTTCACAGCCCAAGCAAATTATGCCTCTGATTTTCTGAAACCAAGTTAAGTCAGCTCCAGATACAGGGAAAAGAAAGGTGTTTTCTTCAGGCAGGAATAGGAGAAACAGATCTCACCAGAGAGGTGAGCCTCAGATATTTCTGCAGGCAACCAAATGCTGCCATGCCAAAAAAAGGAGATGACCAACAGTTCTCAAATCAGCTCTTGTCTGTAACATGATACGTAATAAAACATGGTTTCAGTGAGGGGGTGCATGGTTGCAATGAGTGGGTTACTCTAGTAAGAACTGAATTCCCAAAGAGTTAGAAATAAAACTACCTGCGTTTTCAAAGGCCAGCACAGGCTGGGAGAGGGCATCATGCCTGAGCTATCCTTGGAGGAGAAGAAGTTGCATGCAGTTGTCCTTTCAAGGGGACCCCCTCAACTGAGGTCCCTTCCTTCCCAGCAGGTGACACAGGCAGCCAGCCACCAGCTCAGCAGTGCTCCTCACAAAAGGCATTTTTGACAGTGCCTTGGTTTAGCTGTAGCTGCAGCTTGTTTTAGTTTTTGCACAGTTTTTCAAATGTGTTACATGACTTTTCTGTTCAGAAGGACAAACTTGGACTTGTGTGCTGTCTGAAGTTGGGATACTGATAGAAACCTGTGGTTCCTGATCCAGGGTGTTCTGGATCTCAGGTGTTTTGGAACTCATGCTGTCTTGGCTTAGTGTTGCTTGGAGCTCAGTGCTCCAAATAAACTGATGAGAAGTGGTAAAATCAGCCAACTCTGAGAAGTAATAATCCTGTCATGAATCACACTCAGCTTTTCCTGTATGACCCCAGGATAGTCTGGTGGGTCTGTCCAGTTTAAAATCCTGTTAGAGGTGTGAGTACACAGAGGAGCTACAGTGAGATAAATACCATTACAGCATTGTGTAAATTCAGTTTACAACTCCTTAGTCTGTTACTCAGAGAACAAACTTCTACTCCAGGGGAGAAGCAATGGGCAAAGACTGAGGGAGCTGAGATGTTGGTGATGAACAACGAAATTAATCTCCCAGTAACTCAACCCCAGATTAATAATCTCTGCTAGGTCACACATGGGGATGTGAGTGTGCAAGGACAGCCCAAAATCTAGCTCTCCAAGACACTCAGCATTATGAACTGATGTTAAAACACCAACCAGGAAAGAGCTGGCCTATGAGATGTCTTCAAAGTTCTTCAAAAGCAAATTTGACCAGAATTTGCTAACACTTTACCAAATCTTACAGCATCTTAATTTCAGAATTTTTTTCAAGAGACATCTTACTGCAAGGGACTGCAGAAATTTACAGTTGAGATTCACCAGCACCTGCTGGCACCAACAGAAAGTGTCACATACAGTATCCAGATATCCTGCATGGCTGGGAAAGGCACAGAGAACACAGAATCCTCCAGAAGCCACCACAGAAGGCAGTCCTTAGAGACACAGGTGGCCAGTTCATCATGGCAAAGGCTCACTCTTTCATCTTTTCTTTCTCAAAGCTCAACTGAAAACCTTTTCAAAATATTGGAAAACCTGGACATTTATTTAAAGCATCCTAACAGTTTGAGCCTTCCCAACCAAGTCACTTTTCCAATGCCTGGCACACAAACTGGATGCAGGATCATCCATTGTAACATTTTACATCAAGGGATGAAAACTGGTGATTTGAGGAGAGGCAACCTAATGCAGGGAGCTCCAGGAGCCTTTGTTCACCTGATCAGCTGAACAACATGACCATCAAGGACTTCAAGATAATCTGAAAAACAAATTCTTTTAATTCATGATGGATTCTGACATCCATAGAGAGGGAAGGAGAAGCAGAGCAACTGCTGATGATACTGAAATAACATTTACAGAAGGCAGGAGTTAGAGCAGAAACCTGAGCCTGAGCCTGGGAGGGCACATGCAGAGCACACGCAGTGGAGTGAGGAGGGAGACTGAGAAAAGGGATAATGCAGAGACATAATAAATTATAGCTTGCACTGCTGTGCGTCAGGAAAAATAAATCTTATCTATTAATTGGGGCAGATTAGATTTCTTTGAGTGGGGTAAGAAGGCAGATCCAGCTCTCCCCTGTCCCCCTGGGACTGTCAGCACCACCAGACCCAACACCTCCAGACCCCAAATTTGGCACGTGCCAGCAGTGGAGGTGAGGCCAGGAGTGGAGATGCCACCCACAGCCCCAGGTTTTGATAGCAGAAATCTGCACATCTGACACTGACCAGACTTTCAGAGCTCATCGCCATCAAGGCTCCCAGCCTGGCAAGGATCTGGGGAAGCAGAGCTGTCCTGGTGTCTGGGATGGCCTGTGGGACACCAGGGCTGTGTGTCAGCATCCTGCTGTCACCTCACCTGGAAACACCTCCCATTCCCAAGTCAAACAGCCTCATGGGAAAGTAGCATCCAAACAGAATCTAGGAAGGACTAAAACATCAGTCCCATGCGTGTAAGTCGAGTTATTTGGGTTGGAAAAGACCTCCAAGATCATAGAGTCAAACTGTTAATCCAGCATTGCCAAACCCACCCTTAACCTACGATCCCAGGTGCCATATTTATACAGCTTTTAAATCCCTCCAAGGATGGTGACTCCATCATTGCTGTGGGCAGTCTGTGCCAGGGCTGGATAGCCCTTTAGGGGAAGAATTTTTCCCTCATATCCAATCTAAACCTGTGCTGGTGTAACTTGAGGCCATTTCCTTCTGTCCTATCTCTTGTTCCCTGAGAGCAGAATCTGACCCCTACCTGGCTGTCCCCTCTTGTCAGGGAGCTATGGAGAATGAGAAGGTTCCCCCTGAGCCTACAGAGCCTGCAGCCCTCCAGTTCTGTGACCCATCCCATCACGTTTCCATAAGTTATTAGTGAGCTTAAAGGATGAGGTTTGGGATTATCTTGTTTGGTTGCTGTAGAATTAACAGCTGAATTTATCAGCTCCCAGGGTGAGATGTGTCAAAACCTATGGAAAATCCATGAAGTCAGCAGTTACCTGGGATTTTTGTGGCCTTCAGGGAGACAGCCATCACCAGCCAGGCCAGCTGGGACTCTGGCTGTCATGCTGAGAAGAGGCATAGCACTGTCCACAAATGACACAGCCTGAGCTCTCCAGGACAAACACAGGCTTGGGACAGAATCCTCCTCCCTTTTACAAACCTCCCTGAAGGAACAGGCACCACTGGCAGCATCTCTGGAGTAGCTCCCAAGTGAGGGAACAGATGCTCCCCGCTTCCCTGCCCACCTCCCCTCCAAAGCAGAAAGCAGAGTATGGGAGATCATGATTAATAGCTTTGTTTACTTTTTTCTGATACAACAGGCAAGGAGATAACATTTGTTGAAATACAGATCTGTCATAAAAATAAGCAACCAAAAATACAAGTAAAACAAAACAGTCTTCATGGCTTAACTTTCCAGATGTAAGTTTCTGAGTTCCCACTTGGGTTGTTATTATTATTATTACTACTATTACAATAATAATAGGATTCCCAGTCATGGAGTGGGACCAGCACTCGTATAGAAGCACAAGACTGGAGAGCAGAAGTGAGTGCAGCCAGCCAGGGGAGCAGCTGTTGCCTTGCCTGCTTTTTTCAACATGCTGAGCTCTCATAACCATCACGTTCACCAGGGACCCTTGGCAAGGCCAGGCAGGCTGGTGGGACCCTCACTGCACAAGGGGCTCCAACTCTTCCTGTAGTCGCAGATTCTGAAGGCTCGGCCACACAGGAAGGAGGAGGAGGCTCAGGAGCAGCCTCAAAGCTCTTTAGGGGATGTCTCATCTCTATTGCCTCCCCTCCAAACACGACTTTAAACTGCAAGGTCTGGAGTCAGGCTCAGGTGGTTTTGGTGCTCAACTTTCCCAGAAATGTGGGTCAGTTTGGATGTAGGGATTTGGCCCCTGTTTGTCAATGAGGAAGGCTTGCTGCAGACTTTGGATCTGAATTCAACCCTTCCCAAACTTGTGTGGGAATGCTCCGACCCATCTCTATTTGCCTTGGTTAGGGGAGTCACTGTGGCGCTCTGCAGTGAAACTTTCCACTAGCAACAATACCAGAGACAAAGAGCTCATGCTCTGACCTTTATGAAACCATTCCTTAACAAAATTTACTCAAGTAAAGAATCCACAGTCCTTGTTGGTTTTACTCATTTAATTGATACAGACATAAAATATTTCGCGTTGTTTTAATAATAGTTTGGTTTTCTGCTATTTAAAAAAAAAGTTCATTTCTCCGAACATATTTTTAGCAAAAATATTTTGCTTGAACTTTTTTCCTCTGCCTTCAAAGGCTGCTGCACAGTTCTGGGGTGCTAAATACTAAACTCACATTCTATCACTCCATCTCCTCCCATTTGGATGGTAATCACAGGATCTTGATGCCAAACTCTGGAAGATATTTTTTCCAGCAGCAGCATCTGGCTTCTTGGCAGAGCCCGTGAGCAGTTGTGTTGGCAGCAGTGGAAGCTGCCTGAGTCTGTCATGTGTTTAGGCTGCTGCAGAGCTGTCTGAACCGCCTTGTTGCCTTAGACACTGTGTTCTCCTGACTCCCATTCCACCCTGATCAATTTGTACTCTCTGCTAACGGAGCTCTGTCCATCCTGACAGGATCTCTGCTGAGCTGCTCTAATCAAGAACAATAAGGGATGTTGGTGGAGCTCTTTTCAGCCCACCAGGGCCCACGTCCTGCTCCTGCAGACGGGAACTGCTCTGTGACCTCTGCAGAGGGATTGGTTTGTGCTGAATTGGAGGAGCCTCAGGCCAGCAGAAGACCCGCGAGGGCCAGGCCCTCTCCCACTGCCCTGCCCCACGCCAGGAGCTCTCTGAGTAATTCCTGTCACGGGGACACCAATGCTGCAGCCTGCACACTGACTCATGCAGCTCCTTCGAGGAGCCCCTTTCTGCCTCTGAGCACCTGCAGTGCTGTGTTCTGGTGAAGGCACAGGGGAGGGATCCTCACTCCTGCTGCACAGCCTGCAAGGGGAAAACCTGGCACCTGCCTTCCTTGCGTGCTAAGAAAGGTTGTAAAATACAGAGGAGTAAAGAATGGATTTATTTCCTGCAATGCAAATTCTTAGACATAATTCCTGTTTCTGGAAAAAAGATGCATAGGAATAAAACCCCCTCTGCTCAGGTGTATAAGCCCTGTGACACCTGAATTTCTCTCTCAGTTTGATCCACTCAAAACCCCACCAGGGTGCTCATCCAACTTTCCAGATTGTGATTAAGTCTTTGCCCTCCTGTTCCCAATGCTTTGAGAAGCATATTTCTTTAGATATGTACTTTTCTTCCACAGGCTCAACACTTTATGAGAGGATGAAGAGTTTGTTTTATGACACAGTTGTTAAGGATTTCATTTTGCACCATAAAGGCCCTGAATAGAAATGCTGAAGCCCAGCCTTCTACCTGTGGCTCAAAATGGCTTTGATATAAGAGATCGCTATTTTGTTGAGGTTTTAACACTTATTCCAGATTACCAGCCTTGCTTAGTTCTAAGAACACAGGTCCAGAAAGGTGCAAATTGGTCCAGAAGGGAAGGGTGAGGCTCTGTTCTAAACATATGAAAATAGTAGTAATAGTCATCATCATCATCATCTGTGTAGAGATTTTCAGCTAAAGCAAACAGAAACACACTGCTCCAGCCCCAAAGCTGATTTCTATACAGAGACATTTGAAAAGCTTCTTGTGGTTTGACACAATGTTTAAGAAGAAAACAAACCAAAAATTTGGATACAACTTGACTTGTTTATTTATGAAGTCGGAATTGGGAATTAATTTTGTTTCCCCTGTTTTTATGTTGCCTTCTGCAGCTCTGGCATGGCTGAGGGATTTGTGTAACTATCTCCAAAAGATCACAATCATACTGAATTCAGGAACGAGTTTGTTCTTGTTTATTTACCAGTTGAATTCATATCTCTAATTTCTCAGCACTTTCTGAGATATGACAATATGCAACCATGTAAATCTGGACGTTTCAGAATGTCTGAGTGAGAACCTTGACTCAGACCCACTTCCAGGCAGTTTTGCTGACATATGGATTCAGAGAGACCTGATCAGGTTTCAGACTTTTTCAGTTCATTCTCTAAGATCAACACACATGCCAGACATTTTGTGATTCACTCATCACTAATAAACAATCATTTTACTCTTGCAAAACCTCATTCTCCTGCTGTTCCCAGCCCCTATCAGAAATGCTGCTTTAATAAACTCAACTCATGCATTTCGTCTGGATTCACAGGAGTTCCTCCAGGGGTGATTTTGGATCAATATATTTAATTTGTTTTGTGGCATAGAGGAACATTCCTTCCTCATATATGTGGTTTATTTGTGTCTATGTATTCTGCAAAGGAGAACATAAGTCATTTAAGGAGCCAGCTTAGGAAATGTAAGGAACCACATTAAGAATTTAGGGAGATGGATTACTTGGAGGGATTCCTTTAAGACCCAATGGAAGATATTTTGCTGAAAACCTTTATGAAGAAAAGCCCATTAAGCATCTCAGTGTATTCCCAGAAATTCCAGAAATGTTTAATCAGATATTTAGAATTTCCAATATTAACCAGAACCATTGCCAGCGGAAAGTTGGACTTCTAGCACAAGATTTTTGAGTTATTAAGACAGATTTGCTTGTTGTTAAAAGGTGTTACTTCCCGGAATTCTACTATGAGAGTGCTGGAGAAGGAACAGCTCATGGCAGTTGTGAATTTTTTAGATATCCAGAAATTATAAGCAAATCTCAAAATGTACACTTTGGTCGTACTCAACAACAGAGAGGTACCAAGCTGAGGTTCTAAAAGGCACCTAAGGAATCCCTGTCATTCCCCCTGAGTCTGAACATTTCTGGTGCATGTGTCTTCAAATGTCTGCTGGAAATCCCAGCAGTCTGAAAGGTTTTCAGCAGAGCACTGGGTCCCGTGTGCCACCTCTGCTAAGAGCTGTGAAGGGCTGAATGCTTTCCACTGCCCTTTCTCCATGAGAGTAAAGCAAGGTCAGCTCTTCTCAAGAGCTGCTGAACCATGCACAGGATCAGGTGTTTAGACAGGAAATGGCTTTTGCAATATGGGTCTGGCCTGGGAAGGACAAGGGCAGAGAACCCAAGTGAAATCCTCACTCCACTGACTTTAATCAATAACCTCCTGAGCCTTCAATTGAACCAAAGTTTTGTGCAAATATCTGTGTCTTTCCCAGCCTCAGAGAGTGCCCAGCATCCTTTCACACAGCTGACACAGATTCAAGGACAAACTTTGCTTACTCACCTGGGCAGGTTCCCTCTTCCATTCAGTCAGTGCTTTGGGTCACCATCAAGTGTCTGCAAATTGAGGAAAAGTTTTTCTAAGAATCCCATCATATTTTGAAGTGTGCCTGGATTATTCTGGCAGTGCAGGTTTCCATAGTCCTGGAAGGTTCAGAGCAATAAATCCAGCACAAGTACGAGACAGGTGGGCATTTGCCACCCAGAAATACAAGCAATGCACCTGATCTCTCCCTCCTCTCTGTGGGCAGTCAGGGGGCTTCGTAGCTTTTCTGTGGAGAGTGACTGAGATCTCAAATAGATCCTGACTGAAGGATGAGACAAGGCCAAAAGGATGTTGGACAACAAAAAAGGCACAAGCAGAGCACAGAAAGCCAGCATTCCTGCTCATCTGGGACAGGTTTCCAGCTCTGTCAAATCTTCTCCTACCTGCCAGCCACTTTGGGGCCATCCCCAGGCCCGGGCTGAAGCCAACAGCTCCGCAGTGTGTGCAGGTGACAAACAGGCAGCAAAAGGTGACATATGGCACTGACACAGAGAAGGCTCTTGTTCCCTGGAGGGGAAAGGTTTGCAGCTTTTGCAGAAGCACATGGACATCTATGTAGAAATTAAGATTTCTTTCTAAAAAATAATTTAGCTGAAAGTAGGAAAAGGTCTTCTCACAGTAACCTGTTCATAAGCACTGGCTAATTTAGCATTAAATCCCATATGCTCCCTGGCAATACTGCAGAGGAAGGTATTTCCTGAACAGCTTGTTTCAAGTTTCATTCATAGGTACTGTCTAAAATTAGGTCCACCACTTTAATTCAGGTCCAAATCCTTTGCCTAGTGCAACATTTTTTAGAAGGAGAAGCTCAGTTGAATGTTCTCCATCCTCTGCCCTATTCCCCAGTGCTGGCAGAGGGCTGCATGTCCCACCAAGGGATGCCCAAGAACTGGGCTGGCAGCGGGGGCACTAAACCTGTGCCTAAATGCAAAGTACCTGCTTTTGTAAACCTGAGGCTAAGTGCAAAGTACCTGCTTTTATGGGTGATCCCAAACTCCACAGAGAAACAAACCCTCCCTTTGACTCCTGACAAAGCACATCCTGTGCTTTGGAGATGGAGATAAACAAATGTTTGGTGGCCAAAGTCTGCCCTGTGAGCTAGGTTTGGGATGCTGGAGCTCTGAAATGTGGCCAGAGGATGCTCTTGATCACGCTGTTCACGCGGAGCTGAGAGCCTCGGCATGCACCGAACTGCACATCCCACACTGTCTCACCACAGAGGATCTGCATTTCTGGTTGAGGCAAGCTTCAAAATCCCTGAGAGGGAAGGCTCGACACACCTACACCCTCACAGCACCTTGGATTTATTCTGACCCCAGCTCAGTAATTTCATCCACAGCCTTTGTGCTCTGAGTTGATTTTCATTTTGGAGTCTCTCACAAGGCTGTGAGTGGCACCATCCCCTGGACCCTCCCCAGGTCAACAAAGGTAACCCTGGTGGCTGTGGCCACCTCATGTGAACTGGACACTGCAGGGCAGCCTCTGTCTGCAGGTCTCCCTATCCCAGGTGGGGCCTTCCCACCTGCCCCAACACGGAAAGGAAAAGCTCAGACCTGGATCCTTCAGAGCTGTCTTGGTGCTCCCAGAGAGGAAAGCCCCCAAGCTCCTCTGGTGCTGGGCTTTAGCAGCTCCTGCACTTTGCTCCCAGAGTGGATGTGGGGTGGTGGCACCCAGACATGGCAGGTGGGTGATGCATTTTGCCCAGGACCACAATAACAACACCAGAAACACAAAAAAATAACCCTGGGGTGTTCCAGCCCCCACTCAGGCCAGCTGAGCTCTGGCTCAGGCAGCT
This sequence comes from Pycnonotus jocosus, assembly GCA_013400435.1. Lineage (NCBI taxonomy): Eukaryota > Metazoa > Chordata > Aves > Passeriformes > Pycnonotidae > Pycnonotus > Pycnonotus jocosus. The sequence goes on along the minus strand of VWYP01021588.1, from coordinate 84,220 downwards.
GGCACTCGCTGAGGGACAAACATGCTCCGAGGCCAGACGTGGCCACAGCAGCAGGAGGCACAAACTGCTGGCACACAAACAGAAAACAGGCACTTCCTTTGGCAAAATCCAAGAGAGAGAGCAAGCTGCCCATTTTTAGCACTTGTTAATTGTCTTAATATCCATCTGACAACAGCTACTAAATAATTTAGCATTTTGACCCATATGTCTGAAGCAACAAATAACAATAAATAAAATGCTGGCTGGGAAGGGAATGGTGGCTGGGACCTCCAGCATGGCAGTGAACACTCTGCACCACCCACAGCTCCTGGCACGGTTCAGACAACACTGAGGGAAAGCCCTCCCTGATGCCAGGGCTGGACTCTCCTCCTCTGTCCCTTGTCACCAAGCAGAGGGACGGTCACTCAGGTCAGCTGGGGAGGCTCTTGCACGATCATGGAGATTGTCCTGCCTCCTGTGAACACCTCCAAGAATGGCACTCCTGGCACACGCTTCACAGAGAGGGAGCCAAAATTATTAGTGCGGACCAGACATTTAATTTCAACTGGACAAAGTCATTTGAGGTTTTTTGACCTGAATATCGGGTCAAAAGCCTCGATATCAACTCCAAAGCACTCCCAAGTGGACGTTCGTGGGGAAATCCCAGGGCCGGGACGCACAGAGCACACAGGGATGAGGCTCAAGGAGCTGTTGCTGTTTTTATCCGAAGCGCGGGGCTGGGAGGGTGCGGGCCGCGGCCGGGCCTGCCCGTGCGTCACAGCGGGACCGCTCTGCCTGGCTTTGTGTGGGCATTCCGGCACCCATTGGACACAGCCCAGCGTCTGCTTTGTGCGGAATGTGTTTCTCTTGCATTTAACTCGAGGTTTGAAAAGCTTTCGCTCCCTCCTCCCTTCCTCCTGGAGGCTCATGAATCACAGAGCCGCCAGACGAATGAGTCACCCGGGCAGTTCTTGGTCAAGCGTGCCAGTCTGGGAGGCTCTGCTGGGATCAAATGGGAGCGGGCCGGCTTTGTCGGTGACTGCCCATGTGTTGAGCCGCAGAAACCGCTCCTGGGGTCATCCCCATCCTCTTTGTGAGCTGTTTCTGTGAGGTTGTAATTGCTCTTTTGTCAGGAAAACTTGTGAACATCTAAAGAGAGGGCGGCCGGGGAGAGGCTGGGGGGTTTCTGAGGAACGGCAGCTCCAGAGGCCTTCCCCTCCCAGGACGGTGCTGCCAGCCCGGGGAATTGCTCTGCGAGCCCAGGGAATTGCTCTGCGAGCTCTCAGTTCATCGAGCTTGAACTTCCAAGCACGGCCGGCACATCCCTGCTGCTGTGAGCCGGCCCGGGGATGCAGCCCCCAGGCCGGGAGGGTCCCGCAGCCCTGGGAGGGTCCCACCCGCCCCTCAAAGGCTCCCCGGCACCGCAGGTGCCCTAGCCCAGCGCTGAAACCCACAATCAAGGGCTCTCTGCTGGTGAGCATCGTGCAGACCACACACAGTTTAATAACTGCAAATATGGTAGGCTAAAAAAAAAAGTTGCCTCGGTTTATTCCAGAGTAGGAAACCTAAAATCTGCCACCCGCTTGTCAAAATCTCTTTTTTGTTGTTGTTGTTGTTGTTTTCCTTTTTGGAAAAAAGAAAAAAAATAAAAGAGAGAGAGAGAGAAATTAGCTGGGATTCCAATTCTCCCATGTTAAAATACACAGTGGCGTTCTGTTCAGGCATTCAAAGAGGGGCTGATCTCCCTAGGAATCATCTGTTTCATTACCACTAAATTTGGCATGGACCCTGCTCCCCTTGGAAGCCAGTTGTACCCTGTCCCATATCTCCCATCTCTCCTGCTCCAGGAACAACCACAGTGGGCAGGTGACACATGGAGATGTATAAAGAGGGATGAAGGACACAGGAAGAGGCCACTTGCAACCAGATTTCCAAAAGTTGTCAGCAATTTGAGCTCTATCCTCAAACCATTTGGTATATGCAAAAATGTAGCCCTAACCCTTTCTTGCTTAACATCCACTGGCAATTATTCACCTCTCACCCACCATTCCAAACAAACCTTTAGAAAGCAAAGCCCCTATCACCTGAAGCACAGACCTAGCCAGATCTGCTTCACAACCCATTCCATTACAATCCTCTGCAAAGGAAGAGAAAACATTAAGGAAAAAAAAGGTTGCAATGAAGTGATTTACCTTAAAACCTGTTTATGTGGAAGGTGACAGGAGTTGCTGGCCTGTGGGGTGTGCCTGGCCCTGCAGTGTCTCTAACACCACTTTGGTTGTCCTGTTCTTCCCCGCTGCATTACAGGGGCCATCTCAGGAATCCCATGGAAGATCCTGGATTTACACTCATGTATTATCTTCTCGAGTGTTTGGCTGTAGAGATTCAGGAATGTTCCAAAAATAATCTATCTTCATAAATTTTTATCAGCATTTCTAAAATGACAGTGAAGTTGCTGGAGTTGCAGCCCCAGCCTTGTTCTCTAAGCTTGATTTTCTACAAAGGAACATCTTCCTCCTTTTTTTTCTCCCATTTACTGTAAACCTCGAGGTCAAGGAAGGTTTGATAGCTCTGGGATTAAACATTTATGAAAATGGAGCACTGCACACCAGCCAAATAAAACTTGCTTTAAATAAGGAATACTTACCTACACCAGTGAAACTTTTTCATGGTGCCTGCTCCTGTCTAGTGCTGAACTGCCTCTGTCAGTGTAAGTGCTTGTTTTATCATCATTTACACACAAAAACCATGGCAACAAGGAAACACTACAGTTGGGTTAACAGGAATGTCTGCTTACTTTCCATTGACCTTTTGCTTGGGAAAAGGAAATAGTCAGAGCTTCAGCTGATATTGAAGAAAATCAGCACCTAACAGTGTATCTGCCTGAAGCATCCTCTAGCATCCCTTCAGAGGCATTTTTGGAAGCTCATAGACATGGAGTGCACATTCCTGGTACCTTCCTTCTGACAAAAAGCACAGAAATGTCAAGAAAATAAAATTACAAATATGTGCAAAGATCTTCCCAAGGATCACAGCATTCCAACATTTTCAAGATCCTTTCAAGTGATGAAATTTCACAGCAAACATCTCAGCTTCTCATTAGGGTCTATACAGGAGCAGGGAAGGCTACAAGAGCCAAGAGACATCAGCTCAGATTGAGACCAACATTTAAGGCACTTTTGAAGAAAAACTCCCTTGTCCCACCTTCAGGCAACAATTTGAAAGATGTACAGCTTCTGCAGCTTCTATTGACTGTAAAATTATCCCCAGCTCTGTGAGTAGGAGGGTCTTGCTTGTATCCAAATTTACTGGCACTGGTAGCTGGACAATGTGATTTGCTTCACCTCCTGTCTGCAGCTCTCCCTCACAGTTCTCACACAGGAGTACTTGGGCAGAGACACTGCCAGCCATATATCAAACATACAGATATAAAATTAAAAAACAAGCATCTTTTCATATTCTAATGGGAAAATAACACATGGAAAAAAACCCAAATTATTGGTGAATGTCAAGAGGATCAAATATCCTGTTCTTTAATATTACTGCTGAGCTTGAGTGGGCAAAGCATCTCTGTAGCTTTGGACATGGAAGTAAAGCAAAATGTTCTGGAGGAAAAGGAGACAGAAAACATTTAGGAATTTAACTTATTGCAGCTGGTGACTGATGCACTGAATTAACTGAAAGGAGGTGCATCATCATTATGAAATGAAAGTGCTCTTGTTGCCTGTAAGCTGAAGCTCTTTAGGAGTAACAGAAGCACCTCCAGAACACTTTCCTGGATATTGAGATCAGACACAGGATCTGCACTGCTTATCTGGCACTGGATTCTCTTCTTTCTTTCCTCATTACTGAATCAGCCAAATGAAAGAACAATAAGTAGCTTTTGCTGGTGTACACATTTTTTTCCCTCCTGTGACCAATATTTTAGAAAGTACTCATGTCACAAACTTCACCATCCAGCAGGTGATCATGAACAAAATTTCTAGTGAATAGATTTTCAAACGCTTAGTCTTTACATTTCTTCTGAGTCTTCATCTGACTGTATGACTTCGATAAATCTTAATAAAGCTGCCTAGCAGAATTTAAAATATGCCAAAAACATGTTTTCCTTTCCCATTCCTTTTGTGGTTTTCTCTTCTGTTTCCTTTTTCTGCTTTATATTTCAGAGTGGGAAAAATAGGGCTGGATAGTTTTGATTAGAATCTTCTTGGCATTAAGTACCACAATTAAATCATCTCTTGGTGTCAATACACAAAGGGTAAAATCCTGGTTTCAGTGAAATTATACCTTTGATTGTGGTGAGATCAGTTGGGGTTTTTTCTTAGTCCTTATAATCTCCCCTTGCAGGGTGATTAATCATAAGAGGAGGAAATATCTGACTGTATGTTTGTGACTATTCAAACATACACCATTTAGAAACTACATTTTGTTAAATATTTTTTGTCTCTCTCTGGGTTACTTTATTCCCAAGAATAATGATGTGAAGTCAAGATGTTAAGACCAAAGAAAAACAGAGCTTTTCCCAAGAGAACGATTACTGCTTGAGAGCAGTCACCTGTATGTGTGTAAATTAATTGCACGAGGGATTATTTATTCTCTTGATGGTATTTTCAGGTAATTGTTTTTAAAGATGATGAGGAAGGGCCTGGAGCATCTCTGTGCCCGGGAAAGGCTGAGGGAGTTGGGTCTGTTCAGCCTGGAGAGGAGCCCCAGCTGAGAGGGATCACAGGTAAGGGCCAAATACCAGACATAACATTATTCCTGATGAAATGGCCACGAGTGAAACGTTTGGGATTGTCTCTGGGCATTGAGGAGAGCCCACCAGCCCTTTGGAACCCTTCTACAGAGCATCATCAAATCCCAGGCCAGCAGCTCCTGTGCAATTCCCACCAGCCTTTCCAGTCCCTGATGGTGGCATCACTCCCTCACCATGCAGGGGACAGACTCCCAATTGCCACTGGTCCCTCAGTGGTGTTGGCAGTCACAGACAGTGGTGAGTGCCTGCAGAGCTGATTTAACCCCGGGAGAGGGGAATCTCCCCAGGGGCTCCAGCGCTGCAGGGAACTCAAGCAGCTCTGTAAGTACAGAATGGTTCCTTAACTGCCAAATTTCTGAAGTGAGGAGAGGTGAATCCCACCCTTTTTATCTTTCTGCACCAAGAACTGGAAAGGGATGCAAACAAAACATGCTCTGGGAGGAGGGGTGTGAGTGAAGAGCTGGCATGGAAGGCTCCACACCTGGGTTTTGTTCCTGAAGCCTTTCAACAAGCTGCACTCTCATGGTGCCCAAACATTGTGTAAATGGAATAAAGAGAATTTTCTTGTCTGTTTGGATGCACCCAGTGCTGCTCATGCACTTCCACCAGGTACCTGAGACTGGGAGCCTCTTGGGAAACTGGAGACTTGTGCCTGTAAAAGCAGCTGCAATGGGTAAATGGTTTAAACTGAAGAGCAAGCCAATCTAAATTTCTCCCTGAGAAAAAGGAAAGGGATGGAACACAGCTATCTGAGAGCAGCTTTTGGGATTGCTGGGCTCCAAACAAAGCACTCGCAGGTGCCTGAAGGAAGGATATTTGCACTGTGCTCACTTATCGAGCCACATGATTTACAGGGATGTGGGCAGACACTTCTTGAGCCATCTCAAGTTTAACTGGGCTGGGCCCATCCCTTTTATCTTTAGAACAAACTCTAGCTTCAAGTTTCACTTCTTACTAGATGTGGCTTACGCCCTGTGGAAAAAAGGACAGATCCTGTCTGTTCCATGCTTGCTCATAACCGGATTTTAAGCAAATCAGATGCCTCTGGCTCTGCTGGGATAGAACCTGGTGCTGGAAATAGGTGTGGGAAGGAAGGACTCTAAGTTAAAAAAGGGACTGAAAATATGAAAAGAGGTTTCGAGGCAGAAGTTCAGCCTCCATTATCATGGCATGGAGAAAAGGAGGGCACACATTCCCTGACAGATTGCTGGGGCAGGTATCCTCAGATTGCAGAGGCAAAGTTATATTGGGCCAGTTCATTTGGATCTCTGCTTCCCAAACAAACTTGCCCACACGCCTGTTTTCAACACCAGCCAAATGCGGGCTGGGGGCTGTTGTGTGGATCCCCTCATGGCCAACCAGCAGCACTGAAGGGTTTCATCTGGTATTGTCTCAGCTGCCCAGACCAAATTGTCCAGTTGATAATGATCCATCCAGTTTTTCAACTGCTGTTCCCAACATGGCCTGGGACCTCCAGGCCAGGCTGTTTGTTTGTTATTCTCTGTTCCTGTGTAAACCCTTCCCAAACCCTCAGCCAGAGGGAGGAGAGGAGCTTTTTGATTTGGGAGCTTTATTGCATCTGAAGGGGTAAAAGGAAAAGCAGCAAACATCCACTTCTGTCAACAACCAGCAGGAAAAGCACAACACAAACCCACCCTGGACACTGAGGAAACTCCTGTTCTGTGGTGTCATCCTGCTGCCTACAACTACAGTGAAAGTAAATGTTTAATGAGGCAACCCAAAGATAATGTGACTTGTAAAGCACTTTTCTCATGTACCTTTGGCCTATGCCTGTATTTGTGTATAAACCACTGTACTTTCCACGTTGGGCTTCTCTTGGTCTCCAGTCTGCTGCTGAACTGATGTCTGACACCTCCTGGTTGCCCTGCACTGGCTCATCCCCGTGCTCCCTGGACTGCTCAAAAACTGGGTCAGTTATTATTTAGGTAAGAACTAAATAATAAATATAATGTATAGAGAAATTGGGCTACAACCTCTCCTACTTCTTTACTGGATTTTCACAGGGCAAGCATTAATTTTTGAGCTGGCAGGAGTTCTGTGCTTGGTTTCCCAGACCCTGGAGTGATGGTTGCACGTTATCTCCCCATGGCTGATGTGTGGAGTGCACAGATCTGTCACAGCCCATTGGATGGAACCTTTTAGCTCTCATTGCCCAGGTTTGCTCTTCAGTGAGCCCAGGTGCCAGAGTGTGTGGGAGTTTGCACCAAATTCAGGACATTGGGGCCTCAGAGGTTTGGAGTAACCCAGAGGGAACAAGGCAGTCCTGGCACGAGAGTCACTCTCTCACCCATTGCTTAATGGAGTCCAGATTTTCTTTCTCAGTTATTTTATTAAAGAGGAAAATATTCGGGGTGCAGATTGGTGTTAGCCAGTGGTACTCCCCACTCTCTTGCTATCAGTCCCTTTTTCCATGCTGTTGCTATTTTGAAACAGTGAGGGAGAATGGTTTGCAGATCTACCTTTGCTCATTAGCTAACACCTTAGCTCTGTTCTTTCCAGGGAAAATTAAATCCAGGGGCTGTTTCCCTGAAATATTTGGCTTGTTATTTTGGTTTGTCCTTGCCAACCCTGGAGCTGAGAGCAGTGTCTCTGACAGGGGTTTAGAGCAGTGGCTCTGGCAGGAGCTGTGTCCTGCTGCTGTGAGGACACACCTCAGCCAGAGCCTCACTGCTGAGCTGGGACTTGCTTAAACCAAGACTCCAAGAGTCTGAAATCAAACTGGCAACACCAGCGAGGATTCGGGGACAAGAAAGAGGAATTCACTGAGTTACAGCACTGGGAGCAGAACCTGCAGTGTGATGCTCACCTGTGCAATGGCTGGGTTACTTATGGAAAGTCTGATTGTTCAGCAAGAGGGACTTGCAAGGTTTCAATTTCAGAGTCTGCAAAGAGAACTTCCAAACTGAAACCGTCATGCAGAATAATGTGACTTGCATTACTCAGTTTATTTCTCAGTTATTACTCAGAATAAAAAGATGCTTTCCTGTTTCCATCTTAGCAAATCCACTGAAAAATTTTGCTTTTCCTGTGGAGTTCATCTTTCACAAAACCCTTATGGTAATACCTAAATATTCTTGTTATCTCCATGACTTCAAGAAGCCACAATTTCACCCACAAGTACTGGAAAAAGTACCTTCTTGTTGTAGACTGGAATATTTTTGAAGTCCCATCTTTAATCTCCAGAAGAACAAAGCCAAAAAATAATTAAGTAAAACTGGTAAATACTTTTCCAAATTATTTTAATACTGCTGTTGGGAAAGGGAGGGTGTTGAGTATGTTTAGTAATAGTCGGTAAAGAAAATATTTTTGCTTCAAAGAATAATTTTAGATATCGTGACCAATGCAAATGACATGGCAGGATTGGGGTGGTTGCTTCAAAATCCTCAGCCTTGTCTGTGGCATCCCAGCATCAGCAGCCCAACATCCATTCCTGGATCCACAGCGGCAGTTTCACCTCGTAAATAGCATTTGTCTGTTGAGACTATCTGCTAGAAATTCATCACAATATTTAGACTGGATTCTGAAACAGAATTGAAATTCCCACAAAATACCGTGTTACCTACAATAACACTGCCTGTGCCAGTCAAAAAATACCCCTACATTAAAAATAAGTGTTATTCAGATCACCTACAAGTACTGCTTAAGTACAAATCCAGGGGAGTTCCATTGAGGAAAAGTGAGGTTATATGCTGCTTTGGAAGAATTCATCTGTAGCAAGTATCCTGAGGTTTCTCTTTTTTATCTCAATATTTTTCCAGTCATTATTTCCCTCTCTTTGAATGAACCAGAGTTGACAAATTGGCCTGGTGCTATCCAAGCCACATGCTGCTTGACTTCATGGCACTTGTGGTTTTAGGGGATTCATTGTTTGCAGAGAGAATCTCTTTTGCCGGGAAGATCAGACTTCTGATGCAATCCCATGAAACCCACAAACCACCACCCTGTTCAGACCTTCAGGCTTGGAGTGATTTTTCTCTTTCTGCTGAATTCTTGGCAAATGTGTCAGATCACAGGCCATGACTAGAATCCTGAAGAAATCTGAAAAATTTGTTTGGCAAAACCTGTGGAGATCATTCTGCTTAATCTGCAGAAGGCTCATTTCAGGTCCTGCTCTACTGTGGAAAATGGCTTTCCTCTTAATTGGTGTCCCCATCCCTCTCACCAGGGACAGGCTAGTGAGGAATGAAAATAGATATGTGCCTGGAATATCTGAGGACTCCAAGAATAGTTCTTACCACCTGTATCAAGCACATTCCTCTTCAGATCACTTAAAAGTCACAGAAGCACCTAATTCTCTTTCCAACCTGCCAAACTGAGTTTAAAATTCATCAAGTTTTGTATTCGCCACCAAGGCTGGCTGTAGGTGATCCTCCTCAATTCATGTGGGACCCCACTGATTGCAGGGATGCCCCTGCTTACCCGAGGGATCATAGTGTTGTTTGTGTTGACATAGGAAATATGGGACAGGTTTTGGTGCTGAAATTGTGCAGCATTCCCTGTGAACACCACCCCCAGGGATGTGGAGATGGCAGTACCTCTGGATGTAAACATGCAGAGGAGAAAAGGGGTTTGCTTTGAACTGGTGCCTCAAGTCAGTAGCCAGCAGTGTGCAGACAGACAAGAGCTGGGGCTGTCACACCATCATCTGTGTCCTTTGTGGACATTATTGGGGAAAGATGTCAGGTACCAGTGAGTGCAGCCATCCAGGGTCATCAAATCATGGACTCACGGAACGGTTTGGGTTGGAAGAGACCCTAAAGGGACCCATCCCATTCCTCCCTGTGCCATGGGCAGGGACATCCTCCACTGTCCCAGGCTGCTCCAGGCTCCATCCAGCCTGGCCTTGGGCACAGCCAGGGATCCAGGGGCAGCCACAGCTGCTCTGGGCACCCTGTGCCAGGGCCTACCCACCTTCACAGTAATATCCCATCTAACCCTGCCCTCTGGCAGTGGGAAACCATTCCCTGTGTCCTGGCACTACAAGCCTGTGGTAAAGGGTGTCTCTTCATCTCCTTGTGGATTTGGTTATTGTCTCTGCATGCACTAGTGGTTATATTTTCATTCTTGTTATTCTGACACTGAAGTCACTGTTTCCCTTCTCAGGTAAAAGAAATAAATCTGGCATTGTTTAAGGAACCACCCCTATGCAACAGATACCAAATTACACATCCCAGAGTGCCCCCCTAGTGAACACTGTGAGCACAGGGTGCCTTTGCACACACCCTTGGAAAACGTCACCACAGCAGCAAAAATGAAAACCTCCTCGGAAATCATTTGCTATGCAGGAATCAGAAATCACAAATACGGATCTGTAGCTTTTTAAGAAACAGCCAGACACTATATAAACCCTCCCCAAACCCCTGTTCTCCCATGCAAATTTTGATTCCCTGAGCTCTACCTGACATGCACTGTAATAAACAGCACCAGGGGGAGGGTACAGTGAACAATCCCAGAATGATTACATGTGTGAAGAGCTGCTTCCCAGCATGGCATTGTTCCAGAGTTACATATGGAAATTAATATCCTAATTAATAAGGGGTCATAAAGCACTAAGTATTAAGGGCAGGCAGAAATTGTTTGAGTGCTTCTATGACACGACACACTGGGGGCACAGAGATTGGCAAAGATGTGGTAGATGTACGAAAATATTTGGAAAATTTTCCTGTCTTTCTAGTCCAATCCTCTGAGGATTATATGCAAGTGTTTCACAGCACTCCAAGCCAATTTAGAACGATGTGATAAACCAACTACCAAATCCACTCTGTCTGTCCATGTCCAGCATTCTTAGACGCTGATGGAGCAAAGAAACTAATGAGAAATAAACTGATAAACATGCCAGAAAAATATTTTTGAGGGCTCATAATTCAGATTCAGTGAAAAAATTCTTTTTCATCCCTATTTTCTACTTTCCACCAAGAGGTACAACAGCCAGCAAGTTGGAAGAATATTGTTTGAGCAAGTCTTGAGCCAACTAAAAGCTGCTCTTCCACTGGAAACACAGCAAGCAGGTTATCAGAGCCTTGAGTTTCTGAGGTACCCCCATTCCAGCTGGTTTTCTACCTAAAAGGAGCAATGCCAATTTTTACTAAGGGAGGATTTAGCCCAGGCAACTCCAAAATGCAAGATGTAGCCAGACTATTGGGGCAGATTGTTTGACTGTTTGGGGTTTTTCTTGTTTGTTTTGGTGTTGAATTTATCATAGATTGGTCAGGGAAAATCTTAATCTTGAAATATTTTCAAAAAAGGTAAAGTTATAATAGAGAAACTCTCTGGCTGCTTCCAAGAGTTAAACCGAGGAACAAGAACTATCCTTCAACAGCAGCTCTGGTATCCACCCAAGAAAAATTTGATCAGACCAGCCAAAATCATGACTAAGAAGAGACTGAATTCACAAACATGTTATATGTGCAAATGTTAATCCCATGGTACAATCCATCTTCCAAACCCAGCTGTGCTTTGCCAGAGCCCCTCGGGGCAGGAAGGCTTTGGAGCAGTTGCCCACTCAAGGTTTCCACCCAACACTTGGCCCTGGTAAAAATGACACATGACCAGGGCTGGGGAAAGAGATAAGAGGGAATGAGAGCTCCAGTGAGACAATCACTGCTTTTATCATCTCTGGGAGGGACAGAGAGCTGTGCACAGCAAAACTGCCAATGACCAGGCAAAGGAATCAGAGCTGTAATCAAACAATGTTTGAATCACTGGTACCAAACCTGAGGCAAGAAAATGTCCTTGAAAGTGGGCAGGAAAGCTGAATTGAAATTCTGAGCTTTGTGCCTGCCCTCAGTCACTCCCTGTGGGCCCAGGTGGGAAAATATCAATTCAGTGCCCTGGTTTCAAGAGTCACTCAGGGCTGGGATGGATCTCACATGAGGCACACAAGCAGCAAAATGCAGATTTTTGTCATGCTGGTGCAGCTGGCTCTGGGTGAGCTGGCTTGGTGCTCCTTTCCCTCCTGCTCAGTGGGTTAAAGGCGCCAGGCTCATGGTAGCAGCTACTAAACCTCCCAGAACCTTCTCAGGACTGGTAAATTACACTAAATAAGCTTCATTTTATCTATACAACTTTCCATTTTCTTTCCAAGTTAAGCTGCTTCCTACACAGACCCCACAACAAAGTCTTTGAAGCCTCTTCTTGTGCCAGTGGCTTCATCCCCTTCACTCACTCCCAGCCCTGAGGTCTGTGCAGCCTGTCCTGCATCACCAGTGCCCTTGCTGTCCCAAATCTGAGTGGTGTCCTGCCAGGTGACAGGGATTTGTGGGTAGCTGAGTGTCTCAGAGCCCTTCAGAAAGGAAAGGCTGCTGGAAGTTTGCATTTCAAGAGGAGACTGGACATCTTTATGGGAAAGAAACCCCTGGAGGGCTGGGGCACAGGCAGTGCAGGCCAGGGAGAGACTGCAGCTGGAGGGGGAAGAGCACAGAAGGAACAGATGTGTCCCAACTCTCCTCTTCAGGCCTTCCTGAAGTTCAGCTTTCCTTGGGCTGATGAGGAATAAGGAGAAAAAACAGATTCTTGTCTTCTTAGGTGCTTTAAAGAGCTGGGTGGGAGAACACATCCCATTCCCTGGGTGCCAGACAGGTGCTGGTGCCTGAGCACTGTCACCAAAGGCTGGGCAGGGCACCCAGAGCTTTGCCACAAGCCTGTCCAGCTGAAGGAAAGGGGTGATGATGCAAAAGGGGCAATATCAGGGCAAAAGAGAGAAACAATGGTCAAACACAGCTTGGCACAACACAAGCAGCTGCTGCAATGAAACGTGTCAGAGGGTGCTGCCTCCACTCCAGAGCTCCTATTGGCACTTTAAAAATGGGGTTTTTTTTTCAGAAAAAATGTTTTTAAAAGCTCACTGAGCTTGCACAACATCAGACAGTAAAATGTCCTGTTCACTACTACTTTACTCTGGAAGAAGGTCTGTTTTAAACTTTAAACCTCTGGAAAAGTTGGCACATGTCATTACAGTACATTGCATGCTGGATACTTGACCCAGTGATGGGGGAGCTGCAGAAGAATGGAGCTTATCTGATGGGTTTTTACTCCAGAAATAAGGTTAAGACCAAGAGATTGTCAAATTAATGAGAATTTTAGCCCTTCCAGGGGTCCCTAGGCTTGGTTTCATGATTGATGCCAAAAGAGGGATCTCAAGTCCAAGTTTTTACAAGGGTACCTGACCAATCAATACCTAAATCTTGGACAGAACTCTCCCTGCAGACTCATCAATCACTTATAACCCACAAGAACAGTGCAAGGAGAATCCCCTACAGAATGCTTTAAACAAACAAAAGATAAAGAATATGAAATCAGAAGCAAGGGATTTTATTATTTCAATCACCAAACTAAGTCCTAATATTAAACTGCAAATTCTGACCATTACCCAGAGAATAATTTGGAGAGAGGTTGTTTATAGCATTTCATGAAGACCTAGAATGGATTTAAGAGAGGAGTGAATTTATATGGAATCACTGGCTGGTTTGGGTTGGAAGAGACCTTGAGGATCCCATTCCACCTCTGCCATGGGCAGAGACACCTTCCACTGTCCCAGGCTGCTCCAAGCCCTGTCCAGCCTGGCCTTGGGCACTGCCAGGGATCCAGGGGCAGCCACAGCTGCTCTGGGCCCCCTGTGCCAGGGCCTGCCCACCCTGCCAGGGAACAATTCCTGCCCAATCTCCCATCCAGCCCTGCCCTCTGGCACTGGGAGCCATTCCCTGTGTCCCAGCGCTCCATACCTACTTGTTAGCAGGTACTTTCTCTCCATCTTTTTTTGTAGGATATGAGACACAAAAAACTACCCTCTTCCTGAGGTCTCATCACATCCAGTCTGTCACACAAAACCCCAGGTGACAGAGTCCCCATGAGCTCCGTGAGAGCTCCATGAGACTTCCATCCTCATGGACACATTCCCTGCAGACCTGGAGCACCTTTCTGGGCCCAGGGATACACACTCCTGAGCTGGGAGTGACCTTCTTGTTGCTTTTTTGTATTTCTTTTATTAAAATGTGCTTTGGGGCCTCTGTTGAAGTGCCAGGGGTGACAGAGAAAGCAGCAAGTGAGAAAGAAAGAGCTGCTGGCAGCAGGCTGTGGATGTTGTGCAAGACATCCCAGAGTTGGAGATGGTTTGCAGAACAGACACCAAGCACCCCGTAAAATGTTTCAGATCTCCTGAGCATGGCTCCAATAGGCTTTGAAGTGTTGACATCACATAAAATAAAATGCATTGCTGTCCAAATTATCCCATTGGTTTTTTCCCCCCTCTCCTGACTTTGATGGCTTCTACAAAGCATTTTATATGGTTGAATAAATTTGAGTAACTCTTTACAAGTAAATCAAACCAAAATTATTAAAAAAAAAAATTTTGGACTCTTGCTACCAGGCTCTCTTGAAAAAAAATCCCATGTGTTTCCAAATACTCTGAGTACAAGATGGTGTGATGCAGCCTGGTGGGTAAACAGCCCTGGGGATGAATCTCTCCAAGGCATTGGGGCTTTTCAGCCTCAGATAATCACTACTTCACAAATTAGGGATCATCTTGGTGATTAATTGACAGCACCTATCAAAAATTCAATTCTCTTGCCTCTCACATTCTGTCTTTTTGTGCAAGTGGTTGTGTGAGGTTTTCAAAAATAAAATTTGCAAATGAAGATTAATTTCTAACGGGATCCTTGGCCAGATCTCCCTCTCTGTTGCAGCAGATGGACTTTTGTGTGAAATATTTTTCCTTAGTTGCTATAGAAACATGCCAACATATTTCTGCTTAAGTGATTTGCTGGAGAACTGTTTGTTGTGTTGCCCAATGCTGACAGGAGTGAATCATTTTTAGTCTTCAGTCAAGGCTGATTAAAAGCTGGTCTCTGGGTGTCTAACTGCTGCAGACTGCTGCTTACAGGGGGGACATCCTGCTAAAGTCATTATGGCTGGGACATTTGCAGCATGCCTTGAAGTAAACGAGGCAGGTGGAAGGTTAAAGCTACAAAAATGACTAAAAGATGAGAAAAACTCAAGGCTGAAACACAACTGGATGTTAAAAAAGAGGCAGAAAATTTATTATGACCTTTAAAAAGATGATTTATAGGATAATTGGTTCTAGAAGCCAGTTATGATGGAAACAACCCCCAGATGACATTTTCACGTGAAAGGACAGGTCATGTGCCTTCCAAAAAGTGTTTGAAGGAATGAACCAAATCCATCCATGTCAGGCACTGCAAGGACCCTGCCCACAGCCAAGAGCAGCGGGTCTGGCCCCATGCCAGTCCCACACCACAAACACAGCCCAGGGCATCCCACCAGTGATGTTTTCTCCTAAATCAGGGCTGAGATGCTTTGCTGTTCACACCCCAGTGAACCCAACCTCATCAGCAGCAAACTGAAGATGCTGGAGGCAGAGAACCCCAGAATGGTTTAGGTTGGAAGGGACCCTAAAGCCCACCCAGTGCCACCCCTGCCATGGCAGGGACACCTTCCACTGTCCCAGGCTGCTCCAAGCCCCAGTGTCCAACCTGGCCGTGGGCACTGCCAGGGATCCAGGGGCAGCCACAGCTGCTCTGGGCACCCTGTGCCAGGGCCTGGCCACCCTGCCAGGGAAGGATTCCTCAAGGGACACTCAGTGTGTGACTGATCCAGGCGTTTCCTCTCTGTGAGTCTGTCTTCCAGACAGAGGAGGGGCAGCCTCACAAATTGAAATTAAAGCCCTTTGCCCCTCAGTTCCTCAGGAGCTGGTGCTGAGGGTTATTTCACCTGCTCTCCCACAGCCCTGCTGTGCCTCAGCTCTCCCTCTGTAAAGCTCAGCAGAGGACACTGGTCACAGGCCACTGCTGTGGGACCCACTCCTGAAATTTCCCTCTGAGAAGGAAAGGATCCCACAGTGGTTGGAGGCTCACAACATCTCAGGAAGGTGTGTGGAAAGAAGCAAAGCCTCAGATTAGACAGAGAAAGCAATTCTGACTTCCCTTAGAAGCCAAACTGAGATACAGCCATGTCATTAAATTGCTTCCTAAACTTAAATATAAATTTCCCTGTTTTGACAATAATCTGATAGTAATTGAATGTTTAAAATATGATTTTTAATGAACTTTCCTGGAGAGCTGGCTGCCCAGCCTGCCTTTTGTGGGCTACCAGGAGATCTGCTGCTTGGGTTTAGCTCTGAGCCCTGCACTGGTGAGCCCTCAGAGTTGTTTATAACACCCTCTTTCACTGGCATTTACTCCCTGCTTTAACATTTTCCTCATTTCTGTCCCTGTTTTTGAAGCACACTCCCACAGTGGCAGCTCTCCAACTCCTCTTACCTCCAAGAGAAGGCAAGCTACCAGCTACCTTTATAGTTGCAGCCAATTTTTCTGCTTGGACAGCTTACAGGGGATCTTAGTTGATGGAATAGTTGTTTCTTTGCCCATGGCAAGTGTGTGAGTCATCCCTCCAAAAAATATAACCTTGCTGTCCCTCTCCAAGACATGGAGAGGCCTGAGGGGCCAAGAGCTCCCTGGATACATCCAAGGTTATAATGTTGTTTCTTTTATGCCCAAGGTCAGTATGATTTCAGAGTTACTTGCAGGAGATGGAGGACCAAGGAAGTCCACCCAGAAAGTGGTTTGGTTCTTGGTGCCATCAAGGTGAACCCATGAAGTTTTTAACAAGATGCTCTGGAGGAACACGGGCAGAAGAGGCAAACACTGCTCTCATCCAGGCTCCTTCCCTGCCCAGCTTGGAGCCCTCGAGGAGTTACTTGGATTTTCATCATGTGCTGCTCCCATGTCTCCCAGCACATGCAAACTCAAACCTCCACCCTCTATGCCAGCTGGGAAATTCGTGTTTTTATACCATTTTTATGCCTGAGGATAAAGGATCCTCATAAGGATCTGCAGCAGGAGACAATCTCTTACAAAGAAATGTTCAGGTGTGTCCTCCTCTGCCTTACAAAGCCTGCACATCTGGAAGAGGAGACAATCCAGTCAGGAGCAACCTCACCTCACTGCAGAGTTTGTAGAATTACAGCAGGGCTTCAGGCTTGGGAGTTCAAGTACTCTTTGATGGGGGCAGAGGCAAGTTTGGAGACATTTATTCAATCGATTCTCCAGGTACTTCTAAAATAGTAACAGTAAGGAGTCAAAATTCCCTGCCAGTCCTCAGATATCTCTGCAGTTGTGGAGCATGAACTTTTCTGGAGGCTCCAGTCCTGGAAAGTGTGATGCCTGTTAGTTTGGACAGGTAGATTGTCCCATTGAACTCCACCAGAGTCCTGCAGATGTCCTGCAGATTGATGGAAAACACTGCTCTGCTTTCTTTGGCATTGGGTGACAGTTTGGAAGCATTCTTCAAGAATTATAAAACAAAGTTGGCTGAATGTCCTGTTTCTGAAAAGAAACGAATTTCAAATGTTCATCCTCATCAAAGACAGCTCCTCTGTTAGAGATAGGACCTGGGTAGACCCTCGGGTCTCCTCCAGGGTGGGATCCTTGTTCTCTTGGGTTCCTTGGTTTGCCACAGATCATTGTGCCTCTCCTGTGAGTTTCAGGGAGCTCTTGCATTCATCAAAGTGTGGTTCTGTCCTCCTGCTCTTTGCCTTTCAGCAGGGATGGAGACATGGATGAGTAAAGACAGATAAAGGGTAGGAACAAAGCATCAGGCTCCAAATTTCCTGTGAATTTAATAGCAGAGCACTTGGAAGGGTAACAGTGCTCCTGTCACAGGAACTCCAAGCATGGATCAGGGCTCGTTTCAATTACCAAAGGGTCCAGTTTGCTTTGAAAGACCTCTTTTGAGGGAGATAGAAAATACCAAACAGAAATGTTTGGTGAAAGCTCTGAGGTTTCCCCTGCCACAGGAGATGGAACATCTTGGGAAGTGAAATTCTCCATGATCCTTTTACCCTTTCTTCATGGAAAGGGTGGTCAGGCTTTGGAAAGGGCTGCCCAGGGAGGTGTTGGAGTCCCCATCCAAAGCCCTTAGGATGCACTACCCAAAGACTTGTTTCAGTTTGGGAATCCTCCAAAAGGAAGGATTTTTTCATTATTTCCATTATCCCAAAAATCCTTTGGCCACTCCTGCTAAGTTCTTCTGCATGGACCAAATCTTTTCCTTCCTGCTGATTACTCCCCCTCATAATTAAAGCAAGTTCTTCAACAAGCACCCCCTGCATGAAAACAAATTTTCTTCATAACCATAATTCCAGCTCAACCATCCATTATCTCAGCTCATTCAGCCTCAGAGTTAATATTATTTCATAAAGCATTTGAAGCAACCCTAATCCCCACCCTGATTTGATTCTTGGGTTTCTGTGGAAGCCACCAGCCTCTGTTTCCCTGCCAAAGAAATGCCAACTCTGTCGGCACAAGGTCTCTGGGAAGCAGCTGTGACTGTCCCTCCTCCAGGAATATTTTTGACAAGGCAGAGAGGAAGCACACTTCTAGGCTTGGCTTTTTCCCGTGAACACACAAATCAGAATCTTTCAGGACAAGAGAATACCATTTTTTCCCATGTTTGTGCCTATCATGGTAACATTTAGCTGTGAAAATGGCAGAGGAAATTAAATTTGAGAGAAATCCATAAACAAAAATGACCTTATCCAGGGCAGAATTCTGTAAGTTCCAAAGTGTTTTAGAGGTAACATGGTGACTCTTTCCACCTGTAACTTCTGGAAGGGTCAGTGCTGGGAGTGAGAATGCTGCCCTGCACACAGCCCCTCTTAGGAGTCTCTGGGCTGAGCACCAGGCATTTCCAGCCACCAGCAGAAGGGAATCCTCGCTTTGGCTTGAGTGGGAGGCTCTGCTATAAATACAAATACTGATTGTTGCTGTTTGCAGAATTACAGTGATGGAGAGGAACAGAGAGATTCAGGAGCTTGGCAGGAGAGAGCCAAGGCTGTAACTGTCTGGACTGGGAGCTGTCTGCAGAGCCAGTGGGACCTGCTTCCTGACAGTCACAGCCAGTGCTGCTAAATTGTTCTTAGAACAAACTGTGTGGAACTGCACCAAGACTGCACTACTGAGCAGCACCAAATCCCAGCAACTGCTGGGATGCCCTGTCCAGGGTTTTCTGTTAGCTCCTTGGAAGTAGAACCAGCATACAGCAAATAACAAACTGCATAGAGCAGAATAAAAGATATTTTAAAAAATGATATGTTTAAAATGCTGCTGAGAATTGATGATGCTCTTTAAAATGCCAGCTTGCTCAGGGTCACGTGAACCATCCCATAGTGCCTCATGCCAGAGCTCCAGGTAGGAGTGGATTATTAGGAAAAAACCTGGAGTGTTGCAGGGATGATGGCCCAGCTACCCCACAGGCTGGGAGAGGGACACCAGGGACCTTGTGCAGAGCTGGCAGCCTGTCCTGCTGTCCCCAGGGCTGGCACACAGATGTGTCCCCAGGGCTGGCACACAGATGTGTCCCTTGGGGCTGGCACACAGA
>VWYP01021588.1:47711-65006 GCA_013400435.1 Pycnonotus jocosus | reverse complement strand
CCCAGGGCTGTGACACAGATGTGCCTCCAGGGCTGGCACACAGAGTGCAGCCCGTGGCACTCAGCCAGGGCTCTCCTGCTGATTTGGATGCATTCAGATGCAGGTTGCCACTCCATTTCACATATGTCACCAAAATGAACATCTGACAGCCATGGCAAGAACTGCAAACATTGGTTTCTCCCCTTCCCCCTCCTTTTCCCAATTTGCAAATTCATTTTGATTGTGCTTATGTTGCTCTTGGGTTTTATTTTATATTCACTCAATTACTCATTAAAAGCATATTTGAGTTTAATGCATGAATGTTCACATGCAAAATGCAACATGAGATGCAACACCAGGTTGCACCAAAGCTGCTGCCAGACTCTGACACAGAGACAAACAATGCAGGCAGAATTCACCAGAGCTTTCCCAACACAGCCATGTACAGATATGCAATTACATTGTGTGAAAGCAAAACCCACAAATTTTATTTTAAACTTTTTCCAGCCAACACACCTTCTGTTATTTGTCTAATTTTCCTGGATCCCTCTCGGGAAGACAGTCTACTTTTTTCCCAGTGCCTTCTCCCAATTCTCTTGGTTACAACAATTATGATTTATCCAGCCTGGGAGCAACAAGCCCTCATTTGCATTAATCACGAGTAACCGACATATGCAGAATTCCAAACGTGGTGTGAATCCTGTCGGAACAATAATTCCCAGTGAGACACAGAGATGTGCTTTTATTCACCATGTGCTCACACAGCCATGGCAGGACAGGTCCCTGGGGTTGACAGGGATCTGAGCAGCCCAGTTCTGGAGCAGCCACTGCAGCAGGGAATGCAGAGGACACCATCAGCACTGCTATGGGGTCTGTGGGTGACCCTCCCCAGCTGAACATGGACCAAGTCCTTGTTCCCAGGCTGGCAAGGGCAGCCCCTGCTCCTGAGGATGCTTGGGGAAAAAAGCTCTGCCCCTGATCAGCTGTGGGGATGAGGAACTCTTGTGACAACACGACCTGAGGAGTTTTACAGAGTATCTTGGATAATTTCCTTAGCGGCTGGAGCTGGAGTTACCCTGGTAGCTCCTGGAGTAAAAAATGCTGCACAATGGAAAACTTGGATGACGAGCTGGACACAAATCCTCAGCTTGTGCAAGTGCCCATGGCCCCCCTGACTCCACCTGAATTGCCTCCCCTCTTCCAGCTGCAGCTCTCCTCCATCACTTCAGGAAAGCTCAGGAGTTGCAGCTGCTGCCATTTACCCCCAAACCCCGACTGTCCGCTGGGGTAAATCACTCTGCCACCACAGGAATTTCTATCAGCAGAGAGCCGATGTTAAGTTACATTCTCATGCAGAAGTGTTACCCGAGTCCCTGAAAACTGAGCCCTCAGAGTGTCCCAAGGTGTTGGTGCTAAAACACTAAAACAATCTGGGGGTTTAAAGACAGCCCAGGTCAATGTGCTGTATTTGTGAACAGTCCCTGAAAGCAGCACCTCCCACCAGTTTACAAAGAGCACTAAATCAGAGACAGTGATGATAAGAATATGCTTCCTTCAGTCTAGTCCTTAAAATTCCTTACTCAATCCTTGGAAACCCGAAATTAGATATTATTTACGAAGTCCTGCAGTAAGAGCATAGTCTGGGTGTGATGAATTGCTAGCAGCAAGCTCAGGTTTTCATTTTTTCCCAAACACAGAATGCAGTCCCTTGTGTGAGCCCTCTCCTCCCTGGCTCTGTGGCAGAGGTCTCTGCAGGATCCTTCCCCTCCCTCGGCCTCCTCTGGCTGCAGCAGGAGATGCCAACAGCCCTGAAGGGCTGAGCACAGCCCCGGGAGCAGCTCTGGTAGGAACAGACAGAAATTCACAGCAAGGGGGTGATGCAGCAGGAGGGAATGGGCAGGGGGAGGAGAGCAGGTGTGACCCCACGTGGAAAGAACATCTCATCTGATGGCTCAAAACACAGAAACACAGAACCCCAGAATGGTTTGGGGTGGAAGGGACAGGAAACATCATTGAACAACTCTCCCAGGCTGCCCCAAGCCCCAATGTCCAACCTGGCCTTGGGCACTACCAGGGATCCAGGGGCAGCCACAGCTGCTCTGGGCACCCTGTGCCAGGGCCTCAGCACCCTCACAGAGGAGAATTCATTCCATATATGCAGTGTAAATCTTCTCTGCTTCATTTCCCTTTGTTGTATCTCTGAATCCAACACACAGACAAACTCAGAGGGGATGAACACATCTAAGGGACAGTTCTGGGGCATGGTGGGTGCAGCTGCTGGAGAAGCTGCATTTGTTGAGAGCAGCTCATACTTTGATCAGTTTATACAACAGGAACAAGCAAAGTCTCAGGGTCCCAATGTGCCAACACCTCCCTCCCCTGTCGCCAAAGGACTTAGAACCTGCACAGCATTTTAACTCTAATGTTAATATTAAAAATATTCTGCATTCAGTAAAAATATATAGTTCTTGTCTGAGAAGCAAAATTCAGGACCATAAGCAGAACTGCCTTTAACACTGCAAAAAACATCCATCCTTCTCCAGGAGACTCTCCCTGAAGTCTGAGCACAAATGACAGCCAAAGCTGTGATGGTTTGGTTCCATGTAACCGTGGGAAGAACAATTGACCACAGTCAACATTCAAAATTCAGTGCTGATGCCACCTCTGAACCAATTTTGACACTAATTTTTCTGCCTTTCATAAACCATAAGTTTCATTTGTTCTAGGGCTGAGTCATGATTTTCTTTCCTAAATAGAAAAGTTTTCATGTTCATTTTTATTACTGCAATATGGCAACTATCCTACATGTGTATATAAACTGTGAATCCAGGTAAGAAACCCAGGAAACTTTCCAAACACAGACATACTTCATATTTCACTCATTCCATGTGGTTGTGAAGCGGGGTTCAATGGAAACTGCATGGGAACTGAAAGCAGAGCACATATCGTGCACCCATGTAATTGAGAAAATGTAGGGCTGGAAAAGGACAAATCAGATGGATGATGTTTGCATGCTCCTATAGCATAACTTGGGCTAGAGACTATAGAGTTGCACAGTCAAGTTCTCAGGAGTCAGCTTAAATTCATTAAGTTGTTAAAGCTTTCCTGGGTATGAGATGCACTGGTAGCACCATTGCAGGGTAACCAACTCCTAAAATACCATCTCCTCTTCCCCTTAAAGATGAGAGATGCAGGGTAACAAACCCATAACTGAATCATATATAATTGGCATAACTTTCAGCATGAAAAAAATTGTTTCCATCGCTTAAATTATGTGGATTAACTGGTATGACAAGATATAGACATGGCTCATGTCTGACATGGGATAGTAGACATTGAAGCAGAAGACTTTACGCCTGAAATCCTGTTATCACAAAGTTTAATAAAAACACATTTTCCTTCAGAGAAAAAGGTGCATTTCTAGGCTGTCCCCTTCACATCCCTGTTTGGTCAGTAAAATGTCAAGTCACCATTTGTTGACTTGAGTCTGTGAGTATTTTGGATTACAGTCACAGGGGCAACCAAAAAGCTGAAGACAGGAGTTACACAACTCCTGCTTGTGTGTAATTTGAAAAACAAAAAAATTGAAGGAGACATTATTAGTAATAGCTGTGATGTGAATGGGAGCTGAAGGTTTGAGTCTGGCTATGAACCAAGCCCTGCATCAGCACTGAAGAAACAACTGGGAGTGTCCTGAGGACAGGTGAGCCCCACCTGTGGAAGGAAGGACAGAATGAGCCCCTTTGAGCTGAGCACAGCTCCTCTGTCCCTGCTGCTGCTCAGGGAGAGCTCTGGCTCGGAGCAGACAGTGCCAGCTGCCTCCCTGCAGGCACCGTGCCCACAGAGCCTCTGGCTCTGCCAGGTCACCTCCTTGGCACAGCAGGTTCCTCCAAGGGAACTCAGCTGTCCACAGGCACACAGCCCTTCTTAGAAACACTTTTCTGAAAGAAGCCCCTACACATGCACAGCTCGGATCCCAACATCCCATCTCTGTCATCCAGGGCAAAATCTTTGCTAAAGTGGGATTGGTTTGCTCCCAGAAACCAAGAGCTTTTCTGGGAATTTCTCTTTTCTCCTACATTGCTTGGGAACCACTGCAAAGGCTCTCCAAGCATGAAACACCCTGGGCCTGGAAACCTCAACAGATGGCATGAAGGTGTCTCCAAGTAGTAGCTGGTGCTGGAGAAATGTGTTGGGCTGATGACAATCCTGGGCACAGGTCCCTCTGCACAGCCACAGGACACAGCAAGTGGCATCTGCTGTGGTTCCCTTCCCTGACACAGCTCTCTCGTGCCCTGGTGGCTCAGGAGAGGGTGGAAATTCATTCAAACTATTTTTCTTGGCCAGCTGGTTGCTACACAACACATCCTTCCATTAGAGAGAGGAACATTGTAGTTCCTCTCATCCCCTTCCAGAGACATTTCAAATAGGTGGAGGTTTAAATCCCACAAGTGAAAGCTACAGACATAAATTCCACATTTGTTTGTGTGAATCTGCACATGGCCAGCCTTACAGAATGCAAACCAAACCCCAATAATGGGACCCAGATTGAAATGCAAACCAGCTCTCCACAATGAGAGACAGATTCTCGTGTCTGAGAAGTTTGCAGTCAGCTACAATAAAAATCAAGCTCTGCAGCCCGGCCAGCCCCCGAGCCTTCATAAATATCACTTTTCCCTTGTTTTATTGTTAGCAGAAGCAGCTTGGCAGTGGATGCCACCACACTATTAGTAAACACACGTCATTATAAACACAGAACAGAGACCATAATAACCATCAAGGAAAAAGAAGGAATGAATTACACAACCCACCAACTCCTAAGAAAACAATTTCAGGAATACGAGGCAGTTCCAGCTGGAAATGTCACAGTGGCACCCTACACGTGACACATTCTGTCACCTCTCCCTGAGCTTTGATGCTCTGTGTGAAGCCAGAGAAGCTGTGAAAAGGACCTGGTGGGTTCCTGTATTGTCTGAAAATGACTCCACATCCACAGACAATTCCTTCCCTGCCAGACTGGCAGAACCAGTCAGGTTTACAGGAACCAGGCCATGATCCTTCTGCTCTTTAGCCACCACAAATGATAACAACACATGTTCTGAGAATTAAAATGAGATTCTGTGGGATCCATCCACACAGGGGACCAGAATCTCTTGGCTGCCCAAGCATCTGTGAGAGGCTGATGATGCCCAAGGAATGGTATTTGAGTTCAGGACTCCAGGGAATTCCTGCAGAGTTATAAAGGTTAAAAGTGTGCCCTCCTGATGCTGGTGGGCTCTGCTGCCCCTCCATGGCCCTGCTGGCAGGGGAAGCTCTGGGCAGCTCCTGCCTGTGCTGCAGGGCCCTCCTCCCCTTTGGCAGCTGGCAAGAAGGCAGAACGAGTGTGGCTGTACAGCAAGACAGCACCAAATGGAGCACCTCAGAAAGAGCAGCCTGGGATTTGTCCTTGTGGCATCATTCAGAGAAGTTTGTTCTTTCCTACATGTTCCAGACTCCTCTTGGACCTGTTTGAAATGGATGGCTTTGCACAATCGTGGGTCATTGTCTGTATTCCTACAGAAAAGGAAATATGCCTGAGAGTCCTCTGCACCCTCTGCCTGAGAGGAAGAATTGTCCTACAGTTTGTTAAAGTTCTCAGTATGGGATGCAGATCAGTGACAATTTCTCAGTAATTTTAGCAACATCCCTAAGGAATTCAGGGAAATGGTTTGCAGTGGCATTTTCCCAGAGGAATTGTTGGAGAGACCTTCTAAAGCCATCATCCAGAGAGAATACCAGAAACTGGGCTGCTCCAGCCCATGGCCCTCTGCTCCTCCTGCCCCTGCCCTGCTGCTGGCCCATGCTGGCAGCCACAGTCACCCCTGGAATGCCCACTCCCATGGAAGGACACTGGGAATGCCCACATCAGGCTGGACAGGATGAGCCTGTGCTGGACATCCCATGGCAGCAGAGGCTGGGGCTGAGCCTGGAAGGGCTCACACACAGGCTTTGAGGGTAACACTCTTAAAACAAGGGGGAATTCACACCTCTGGGGGCTGGTTTTCACTTGCTCTGAGCAGTGGGGGGATTTAAATGAAGGAACCAAAGATGCTAGGCAGCCTAAAACAAAGTTTAAAAAGTGTAAAACAGAACAAGACCTGCAGAAAATTTCTGTATCTCCAGCATCCAGAACTACTCCAGTACAGGAAAGCTGGAGGTTCTCAGTCTCAGTTCAAAACAAGAATTAAATGAAGCACACAGTTGTTCAGTGCAGGATTGGGAGTTGGAATTAGGCACAATGAAGTGGCTGTCACAGTGTCACAGTGTCACAGTCTCGTTGAAGGGCTGGAGCAGTAAAAGCAGATGGCAGCAGAGCAGCAAACGGGGTTTAATGCTTGGCAAATGGTGAATTCTTCTCTGAGCAGGTCAAGAAAACCCAAGAGCCTTTCAGTTCCACAGAATTTTCTGCTTCCATTCCCTTTGCTGACAAAAACATCGTATTGTCAAGGAGAGGGGACACATTCACAGTGAAATGCTGAATTTTGATACAAAATCTAAGCCAGGCCTACAGAAACTGAATAGAAATACAGCTGAAGTGAATGAATCACAGCAACGGAGCCTCCACAAACTCTTTGGGGTTTGATGCTATATTTATCATAACAGTACAATTGGACATTAATATTAATTCTGAATTAATTCTCTTTTTTTTTTTCCCACAATTTTGCATGGATTTATCTATAACTGTTTGGAATGGACTCACAGCAGAATAAGTGATGATGTGAACAGGGAATGAATTCAAATGTGTTTTCTTGACTCTGATAAGAGAGAAGATATCTCTGGCAGACAAGACATACCTGCAGCTGGCCCAGGAGACACCTGGGGAGTAGGCCAGAAGAACAAGTGGGAAAATATCAAGGCAATTCAAGGCAAAGAAAACGAAGTCATGATTTAAAAAGAAATGATATCTGGCTTTGACACTGCTTGTAGTGTTGGTGAGTCACCCATAATAATATATCCAGGACAATAACAGTGACAGGCAGCACGTGAAGATTGTTCAAAATCTCAACTTAGATACAGAGTTAAGCTGAACCAACCTGCTTCAAATACAACTAAGTCAACATATGCATTTTCACAATAATTTGTGATTTAAGATGTAAATTTTGCACGTATTCTCCATCTAAGAGAA
This sequence comes from Pycnonotus jocosus, assembly GCA_013400435.1. Classification (NCBI taxonomy): domain Eukaryota; kingdom Metazoa; phylum Chordata; class Aves; order Passeriformes; family Pycnonotidae; genus Pycnonotus; species Pycnonotus jocosus. Next base: position 57,862 of record VWYP01021588.1, on the reverse strand, counting down.
GAAAAAAAAAATAGCATCCACATTGACTACCTCTGCCTATGCTAAAGATCATTATTTTCATCTTCTTCTGACTACCAGAAATAATGCCAAGAGCTGGAAGAATTGCTTCTGGAACATGAACACTGTGGCCTTTTCCCTGAACACAGCCTGGTACCTGTGATGCCCCAGCAGCTGGGAATTTCCAGCCTGGCAGGCACAGGCAGCTCCCAGCCCTTCTCCCTGCAGGGAAGGGGCTCAGTGCCTTGGGACAGCACAGCCAAGGGAAGGGGGTTCAGGCAGAAGAGAACAGTTTAACTTCATTGAAAGGAGTTGTGTTGTGCTAAGGTGAGCTTAGGACCAGCTAAAATTGCCACCCCTCCTACTTTGCCCCTTCCTCACCTTCAACACATGGACAGCATAAGGATTATGGACACTTTTATTGCCTAGCTTTAATTAATTATTGACCTTTTTCTATTAAGAAATTAACATAGGAGTAGAAAACCGTATTTCTTTCAATTCAAAAAAGGGGGAAGAGGACTGAGGCAGTTCATGAATGTGGTTTGGGAGGAGCCTGGCAGAGCAGAGCAGCCCTAATGCCTTAATGAAGATAAGCAGATGAAAAGGGCCATGTGGATTGCCACTGCCTTGCAGTTAAGTGGTGGGTTTGGAAAATAATTCCTCCTGATTCATCTTCTGGTTACATTCTGGTTCTTCAGTCAATTACATGTCACCACACAGGATTTGAGAGTGGATTTCTGAGTAAACAACCAACAGCAGACAAATTAGCTGGGAAAGCCAAGCACTGCTCTTTGTCACAGGAGTTTGGGTGAGTGCTGTGCTCATTTGTGACAGTTCCTCAGGTGTGCCCGAGCCTGTTGGGCTCCCAGATCTGGGCTTTGTGTGCCCACACCCCCAAGAGGATTTTTTTGCAGCCACTCCCAATGTGCTCCCAGCTGCTCCCTCACAAAATAAGAACAGGAATTCTTTTCTGCTCTGAAAATCGTGGAGTGGGGGAGAAGGGGAGAAGCCCAACCATCAGCTTGTTCAAAGATGAGCCTTGGCACTGGGGGAGCTGGGGGAGCTTCTCTTTGGGGAAAGCCAGCAGGAGCTCTCAGGGCTGGGACCAGGAGCTCCCTGGCTCTCCCTCCAGAGATCACCTGCATCCTTTCCTTCCTTTTCCAGAAGGGGAATGATCTCACTGTAACTCATGTGGAGAACTTTCTCTGCTCTAATTAGGATCTTTAACCTGTGCAGTCTTGCCCCTGCAGGCTCTGCAACGGGAACAAGCCAGGACTGGGATAAGGCAAGGAATGCAGACTCTGGGGGGATCTCAGCTGATTTTCTTTATCCCCAGGGCTGCCAGGAGAATGAACCTGGGCACCTGGAGGTGTGCCAAGCCTGCACCTCCAAGCCTTGGGCATGCACATCCTTTTGGCAGGCTGACAGCTCCGTCCCCTGCAGTGCCCCCACTGCCCTGCCCTGCCCATGGGGCCTGTGTGGGGCAGGGGGCTTGGCTGCACTGATCCCACCTCCAGGTTTATGGAATTGGGCTGCTTAGGAACGAACACTTATTTCTCATGAAGCATTGCTATGAGTTTGACAGTATTTCTGGTGGCTGGGGGCTTGTGATGGTCCCCTATGAATAAAGGGAGCAGCATGGGCAGGTTGACCATTAGGAAGGGACTCCTTTGTCCTTGTTCTGTCCATGTCCTGCTTCTCTTGATGGTTTTCACCCCCTCACATCAAATTCCCTAAGCTTCTCTCAGACAAGGAAATTCTAGGCAACATTTTCCTTAAATAAATATTTTTCTTTCTTTGTAGAGTCAATATTCCTTTCTCAGCTCAAGATTTTATGACTTGCCTGTGTCACGCTTTGTACAAAGCCAAAGCATTTCATCCCCCCAAGGTTATGTGGGAATCCTCCAACGTTCCAAGCAGTGACAGAAAGGAGGCAGGGATTGCCAGCTGCTTCTGTCACAACTGGTCCAGCTGTGACACTCAAAGAGCATCAACCAGCCCAGCCTTGTGCCTAGAAATACAATCTAACACCTGGAATGACTTGGCATCCTTAACCACACTTTCCTTCCCTGAAATGTTCTGGGCAGAGCTCATCCCCACGACAGGAATGTACCCAGGGAGAGACAGGACCCTCAGCTGCACAGGGGGAAGGACACGTTCCAACAAGATCATCCAAACAGCACAGAATGCTGCACTCACCCAGCTCTGGCTGCTCTCAGTGATGTGGGTGTACAAATGGAGGGCAAAAATGATGGGGTTTGCCCTTTCTACCCCCCCAGACACTTGGACAGCTTCTCTTGTTTTCACAAGGGATCACTTAAAGCCAAGAGGGGACAGGCGAGAGATGTGTTGCAATCCTCAGATAGGAGACACTTGAATGGCTGTTGGCTTCTGAGCTGGTAGATCAGAGCTCTTCCTGCACACAGGGTTTATTTTCCTGTGGCCCCTCTCTCCAGCGAGCTGGCTCATGCCAAGGGCAGCCTGGGAGGGACGAGGCCAGGGATTCGCTGCCTTTAATGCACAACTGAAAGATGCTTTCAGTCAGCTGCAGCCTGGGTGCCAGGTTTTATTTTTTCAGTGCTCTCACTCTGGGGTGGAGAGGGCCAGCCCTTCTCCTTCCTCGTGCCTCCTTCGCTCTCGCACAATCTTTGTGGAGCTGCAGAAAAGAATGTTCCCATAAATAAACAAAATATTGAGTTACACACCATGGAAGTGATGACAGAAGAGAGCCCCAAGTAATCTTCTTAATTTCTATGCACAACACAACGTGCCAGCTCTCAGATAAAAGATGCATGAAAGAAAATGACATTGCTTCCAAGCCCACATAGTTTTGAGGTAAAATCACCGAGCCATCGTCTCCCACGTCCTCCTGTGCACATTGGGGCGCAGGGCTGAGCCCTCCCTGTCCCCCTCCAGCCACCTGGAGCTGCTGCTGGGGCTCCCCTGCTCCACCATCAATGTCCTGCTCCACCATCCCTGTCCGGCTCCACCATCCCTGCCCTGCTCCACCATCCGTATCCTGCTCCACCATCCCTGCTCTGCTCCACCATCCCTGTCCGGCTCCACCATCCCTGCCCTGCTCCACCATCCGTATCCTGCTCCACCATCCCTGCTCTGCTCCACCATCCCTGTCCGGCTCCACCATCCCTGCCCTGCTCCACCATCCGTATCCTGCTCCACCATCCCTGCTCTGCTCCACCATCCCTGTCCGGCTCCACCATCCCTGCCCTGCTCCACCATCCGTATCCTGCTCCACCATCCCTGCTCTGCTCCACCATCCCTGTCCGGCTCCACCATCCCTGCCCTGCTCCACCATCCGTATCCTGCTCCACCATCCCTGCTCTGCTCCACCATCCCTGTCCGGCTCCACCATCCCTGCCCTGCTCCACCATCCGTATCCTGCTCCACCATCCCTGCTCTGCTCCACCATCCCTGTCCGGCTCCACCATCCCTGCCCTGCTCCACCATCCGTATCCTGCTCCACCATCCCTGCTCTGCTCCACCATCCCTGTCCGGCTCCACCATCCCTGCCCTGCTCCACCATCCGTATCCTGCTCCACCATCCCTGCTCTGCTCCACCATCCCTGTCCGGCTCCACCATCCCTGCCCTGCTCCACCATCCGTGTCCTGCTCCCAGGTTTGCTTGTATTCCTGGCCCCCAGGTCACTCTGAACCCTGCAGGCCAGCAGGTCAGTGGTGCTGGGCTCAGAAGGCAAAGTGCTCACTGCAGACCTGGGGCAAGGCAACCCCCACATCCTGCCCCACATCCTGCCCCACATCCTGCCCCACATCCTGCCCCACATCCTGCCCCCCATCCTGCTTCAGCTCTGCCTCCTCTGCTGCAAATCAGGGCTTGGCTCTACACACTTTAATTGGGGACAAATTGCTGCAAGAGTCTTTGCAAAGCCCTCTTGCACAGAGGTAGTTCCTTCAGGTTCTACTGGGCAATTTACAATTAGGCTGCTTTGAAAAATAATTTGATAGCAGAAACACTTCACTGAATAATTTTCAGGCTCACTACAGAAATTATTCATGAGAAAGAGATTCAAAATATTCAAGAGAGAAATATAACACAACCCTGGTGGATTTGGTTGTCTACACAGGCCTTGCTGCTTTGCTTTGGGCTCTGGTGGGGACTCACACACATTTTAGCTGCAAGGAAACATCCTGAAAGGCAATGTTTGATTGTGGCAGGAGGGGCTGGCATCACACCCTGTCCCACAGTGCCACAGGGGTGCCCCCAGCCCTGGGCACAGCACGGGGCAGGGCACAGTGAGAGTGGCACTGCACAGCAACCTCAGCCACCATAAACCCAGGCTGAGGAGGAAAATGAACACCTGGGAAATGAAAGAATTTTCCAGCATTCCCAGACAGCCCTGGGAAAGGGAAAGGACTGAACCTCTGCATCCTCAGGTCCAGTGCAGCGTTTAGAACCATGCCCTGCTTTCTGCCTCATTACACCTCCCTGTGTCAGATCTGAAATCACAAAGCTCATTGGAAAAGCTTTATCAAGGCTGCTCTGCTGAGGAGGCTCCCATTGCTGATGGAAAATCAGGAACCCTTTGCTCTCTGTGCCAGGGGAGGTGTCCCTCAGTCCCTGTCCCAGGGGAGGTGTCCCTCAGTCCCTGTCCCAGGGGAGGTGTCCCTCAGTCCCTGTCCCAGGGAATGTGTCCCTCAGTCCCTGTCCCCAGGGAATGTGTCCCTCAGTCCCTGTCCCCAGGGAATGTGTCCCTCAGTCCCTGTCCCAGGGGAGGTGTCCCTCAGTCCCTGTCCCTCAGTCCCTGTCCCTCAGTCCCTGTCCCATGGGAAGTTCCCCTCAGTCCCTGTCCCTCAGTCCCTGTCCCTCAGTCCCTGTCCCCAGGGGAGCTGTGGGGAGGTTGTGCTGCAGCTCTGCTCTGTCCCCTCAGTGCAAACCTGGCTCAGCTGGGGAGGCACAGCCACATGCACCAGGCTCAGGGTTTGGGATCTCGGGCTGCTTTGGGGTCCAAGGGACACTAAAGCTCATTTCAAGCCATCCCCTGCCTTGGGCACCTTCCACTAACCCAGGCTGGCCCTGGGCACTGCCAGGGATCCAGGGGCAGCCAGAGCTGCTCTGGGCACCCTGTGCCAGGGCCTGCCCACCCTCACAGCCAGGAATTTCTTCCTTCCATCTAATCTAAATCTCTCCTCATCTGCAACCATTCCCCTTTGTCCTAGCACTATCTATAGCAGTGAAGAAGAGACTGAATTTTCTGTGTAACTTTTATTTGTTCAGAATGTAATTTTAACTTCTCTTATGCTTTCTTTGGTCTGATTTAGGATCTCCTTCTTTTCTTAGTCTGACTTAGGCTTCAATTCCTTTCCACCTGTCCTGCAGGAGCACCCCCATCCTCTGCCTTTTCCTCCCCAGAGTTTCCTCTGGAAAGGCACTTACACCCTGGAGCTGCTCTCTCAGTATCCATTTGTTCCTCACCCTACATCAGAAACTGGATGGGATGGATTTTATTTCTTTTTTCTCTCCCCTGTTTCAATTTTTTTATGTCTGATTTCAATTTTTTTTCTTAAAGAAAGGAAAAGATAATTCTGGTATTGACATAATTGAAAAGAGAAACTGAAGCCTATTGATTTAGTAGGAGTCAAAAGCCCAGATGAATTTAACTCCCCACCCCTTCTTTTCTAACATGAAGTTGTCACTAATAATTTGCTGTATTCTTTATAATTTAATTTATGGAATATCATTGAAATTTGAAAGAGCTCGCAGTGACTCGAACAGAGCAAGAAGTAGAAGTTTATAGCCCCTAACAAGAATAAACAGGGCTAGAAAGTCCTTCATGTTCTCCCAGCTAACCAAAGAAACAGCCTTTTTTTTTTTCTTTTAAATAATCTCAAGGAAAAGTTAGCCAAACATAAATTAGAATTGTTGCCATTGATTTATTTTTTTCTGAATAAAAAGAACATTCAGTAACAGGTCATTTGTTTTTGTTTTCTTTCAGAGAGTGAATGGAAACATATTCTTACCTCACTTTTCTCACAAGTACAGTAGATTTCCTAAGCTTCTGTCAAGGTTTTATTGCCAGGAAAAAGTGGTTGAATAGTCAGCATTTGCACAGAGGGCATCACCAGGCACGGAATGGAGCTGGACCCTCCTTTCCCAGGCAGGGGCTGAGGGGTCCTGGTTGTGTCACTGTGCTGGAAGGGGCTGAGGAGCCTCTGGGCTGCCCTGGGAGGGGATTCTTGGAGAAGATGCATTTCTGAATGAGGAAGGGCCAGGGTGGCAGGAGGGGTTTGTGAGCACTGCCAGGAGCACTGAGCACTCACCCTGCTGACAAATTACAAACTCAGGGTGCTCAAGTGCATTACAAACAGCCCTGGAAAATCCTGGGCTCCTGTTCTGGCTCCAGCCTCGATTTTCTGCCGTGACCTTAAGCAAATCATTTGAACATCTCCCAGCCAGATTCATTGCCCCTGTAATTCCATTGGATAGGATAAATGAGGAAGTGCATGGCCCTCTCTATCTTCATTTCCTTATCTGTAAATGTGGGTGAATGCTTTCGGGATGTAATTATTGCCCACAGGTTCTGAGATGTTTCAAATCCCTGCAGCTCTTTGATGTCTGCAAACCTTATTTGTTGATATGTGGAATACCTGTGTGGTAAGAAGTTTTAGAAAAGCTCTAAGCTTTCATGCAAGAGTGGGTGGGAAAACATTGTATGTATATTGTATAAGTTTAATCTTGTTTTCAGCTTTCTTTTAAGTGTAAAAATTTGTCTATCATTTTGTGCCCAGCAGTTATCTGTGCTCTGCCTGAAATATCTAACAACATCTGCCCTGTTAAAAAGCAGCCAAAAGCTTGGCTTCCATATTGGAAAGCCCTTAAGAAAGTTGTCTGCGTGTCTGCACAACTGTGATCAACGAAAGCACACCGAGGGTGATGTCCATGATGCCCTTGGAAAGCACTGAGCTCTGCAGACACTTATGGCAAGCTGATTTGAATCATTCTCAGCTCTGTTTTCCAGCTGGTGTCTTTTTTTGGGCTGTTTGGGCTCCACATTTTCAGCTTGCCTGTCCCAGCAGCTCAGCTCTCCATGGTACCTGAGTGCTCTTGGGGTGTCCAGAAAAAGCTCCCTGAGGGCTCTGGGTCCTGCCATGGCACTGGGAAAAGGGAGCTGGGGCTTGCCAGAGCAGGGCTGGCAGCTGTGCTGGCAGGGGAAGCCTGTCCTGCTGGATGCAGATCCAGGGAGGCAGATTCCCTGTGGGAACACACGTGGTGCCCTGAGCCAGCAGGATTTACATCCCTGTGTGTGCAGAGAGAGCCCCTGCAAGTGCCCTGAAGTCTCCTGTTCAGGGAAAAAGAACACTTCAGGAAAGAGATGGTTCCTGAGAACAGCCAGTACTGACAGCTCTGTGTAGGTGTGACTGCTCAGAGCTTGTGGCATCAGAGCTCCAGGCCTGGGCTTGGGAAGAGTGGCCAGGGAGCTCTTCTGGTGGAATGGGGGTGCAGGGGGAGGCTGGGGTGCTGGAGGAGGCAGACACAGGCTCACCAGGCTTTGTTCTCCCTCGGGGTTCCCAATGAACCCATTGCAGGTGAGATCATTTCCTTCTCTCCCCTCTCTCCTGGAGCTGGCAGCCCCTGGGGGTGCCTGGTGCTCACTGCACTGAGCCTTGGATCCCAGTGAGACAATCCAGACTGAGAGATCAGAACAACCCACCATGCTCAGCTGGATTCCAGCACTGTGCAGGGATGAGCCCTGACTGTCAGCCAGGCTTAGCAGGGTCTTTGTTCAGCCCTGCAGCACCCAGGCACGGGGGGGAAGAGCAGGAGCCACAGCATTTCGTGTGCTGGAGATCAGAGGTGGAAAAGAGCCCTCTTAGGTCATTCATTTCATTGGCTCTTGGCAGAATTGTTCCTGGTGCCATGCTGTCCCAGGAGCCTGATCCTGCCCAGCTTGGAAAAACTCAAGCCCTGGTGCTACAGCTACCTTTACTTGGAAAAACCATTTCAGTGCCTAGAGACCTCCTGGATAGGAAACTCAGGCACAGTTGGAAGCAGTGAGGGATTCCTTGAACCCTCTGAAGCAGTTCCACCTCTCTCTGGGGTAGCTGTGCCAGTGGAATCCCTCGAACCTGCTAAACTGAGCTGTAGTCACCATCCTGGCCCAGCTCCTCCAGTGTTTGATCTTTCCTTGAGAACCTGCCCCTCTAGGCCCAGAGATTCCCACACAGCTGTCAGCAATGATCAGTCAAAAATCCTGCAGTAGGACCTGCCTGCATTTGCCCTAAGCCCTTTTTAATAATTGACTGACTATGTAAAGGGGCTTTAAAAATGAGTGTTTTGTGCTGTTTGTTTAATATCAATTTATAAAGGGAGTATTTTTACAAAGTACAGTAAGCACCACTTCATCAAAATTACAGCTTAAATCCCCATTTCCTGGATTCATGTGTTTATCAACAAATCTCTCTTTTTCTTTTTTTCCTAATGTACAAATTCCCATTCCTCATTGCTGTAAAGGAAAGTTTTAAAGAGAAGAAAAAAAAATTAGGTCTTGAAAGCTCAGAGGCCACTAGAAGAAATAATAATAAAAATGTTGGGTTTTGCTCTTTTCCCTCTTCTATATTTCATCTGTCACAAGCTCTCTGCAGCCTGACCTCTCAAGGCTGGCAGCACTCACTGGCTTTGCCAGGATGGGGCTGTGCTGCAGCAGCTCTGTCCTAAAAAATGAATAAGGGGAGAGTTAATGATAAACAGAGAAGTGATGGAAGCCCCTGGGCCCTGGAAGCATCCAAGGCCAGGATGGATGTGGCTTGGACCAACCTGGTCAATGGAAACTGTCCCTGCCCATGGGAGGGGCATTGAAAAGCTTTAATATCCCTTCCAATCCAAACTAGTCTGGGATTCCATGGTTCAGGATTTAGCAGTTGCTCTGAACAGAAAAACAGCTTCATGTTACACAGTGCCTCTCAGGTGGTAGGTAAAACTGTATCTTAAATATTCAAATGTAATTTTTGGGTTTTATCTGAAAATGTTAATTTAATCATGATGAAATGTTTTCCTTTATAAAAAACCATAACCTTAATGACTGAAAAAGAATCCCTTTCTTCTACTTTTTTCATCCAGGAAAAAGAAATTAATTACCATATTAGCTCTATTTACCAACCACATAACAAGTGTATTAGTTGCAAGCATTCAGTGCAGAACTGGATTGAGAGCCCCTGTACTGGTGGGGAACTCTGCTGAGTTTGGGCTGCTCCAGGAAACTCTTGCCTTTACTGGGAAGGTGCTTTCCCAGCCCCACTCCCCATACCTCTGCCAGCCCCCAAATCTCATTCTTAGACCTGACCCTTGCTTAGGCTTTTGGGAAATGCTAAAATGGAGCAGAGGCACAGCTGTAGAAAGGCTGGCTTGGCTGTTTCACCACCACCAGACTGGGGAGCAGGAGCAGGAGCCTGGCCTGCAGCCACAGCTCAGTGCTTGTGTCCTTCAGGTGGTTTTGGGTTCTGCACACACCGGGCTCTCCACTGAGCCAGTCCAGCCTGATGGAAAGGGCCCTCTCCTGCCCCATGGCTCCAAGGCTGCCTGGGCAGCAAAGCAGGGCCAGATAGCCTTGGCTTAATTAGCAAAACTCAGGCAGAGCACTGTTAGTGCAATAAAAGAGGTGCCAGTGTAAAAAAGGCCATGAAAACAACAGGGATTCCCTGCTTTACATCCTTTGTCAGCTCCATGTGCATTTATTAAGAGCCCAAAGTTCCACCAAACTGAACATTGCTGCTGTCCAAAATGGGCATTGGCAGAGCAGAGGCACTTGGGGCTGAGCTGGAATCACTGTGCCTCAGGCAGGGAGAGCAGGGCTGTGAACAGGAGCAGGGGCTGCAGGCTCACACCTGGCCCCAGAGCATCATTCCACTGTCCCTTCCACAGCAGGACCTGGGTGTGTGACACTGTGGGACCTGGGTGTGTGACACTGCAGGATCTGGGGGTGTGACACTGCAGGATCCAGGTGTGTGACACTGCAAGACCCAGGTGTGTGACACTGCAGGACCTGGGTGTGTGACACTGCAGGACCCAGGTGTGTGACACTGCAGGACCAGAGTGTGTGACACTGCAGGACCAGAGTGTGTGACACTGCAGGATCTGGGTGTGTGACACTGCAGGATCTGGGTGTGTGACACTGCAGGAT
>VWYP01021588.1:26337-47042 GCA_013400435.1 Pycnonotus jocosus | reverse complement strand
CCCACAGCCACCTGCCCCACGGCTGCCTGCCCCACGGCTGCCTGCCCCACAGCTGCCTGCCCCACAGCTGCCTGCCCCATAGCTGCCTGCCCCACAGCTGCCTGCCCCATAGCTGCCTGCCCCATAGCTGCCTGCCCCACAGCCACCTGCCCCACGGCTGCCTGCCCCATGGCTGCCTTCCTCCCGGGGAAAGCTCTGCAGGAAAGGGCAGGGCTGAGTCCATTTGGTTTTATCCATGGGAGCAGGGGATTTTTGGGAAATGGTGGCCCAGGTTTGGAGGGAGCGGTAATGAGCCCACCATGGTGATGGACATGGTGAGATGCCCCCCTGGGACTGCACCTGGGGGCTGTTTATGATCTGAGGGCATTCACCTCCCCTTCCTTTCCTCACCTGTGCCTTCAGCCTCTCTCAGAGCAGAAGGAGCAGGAACGCCCCGGCCCCTGACCCTAAACTGAGCTCTGAGCAGCGTTCCCCCGTCCCAGCCCCGAGGAGCGCCGCATTTCCGCTTGGAAGGGGCAGATTTGAAAAACAGAAAATATATTAAATGGAAAACACAACTGGTCAGAAGAGCTATTCTATAAATTATGAGCCTGGGCAACAGAGATATTTTTCTTTGGGAATCCATCCCTTGCAGTCTCCAGGCTACACAATGTGTAAGAAACAAAAAAGCCAAACAAAGAGAAAAAGTAAAGGATTTTAAAGCTGGCTCAGGAAAGGCATTTTTTTCAAAACTGGGGAAAGGAAATGTAAAATGCCAGTGAAAGACCAAGAGCAATCAGGCCCCTCTGGGCACTGAGAGAGCCCTGATGTGTGGGGGACACAGGGGATCTCCATTGCACTTGCACTCCTGGATTACCTAACCAGAACTCTGGTTTAACCTTAAACCTTCTGGGATCATCTCATTGCTGTGAAGGAGATCATCATCACTCCTGGCAGCATCCCCTCAACTGCAGATTGGTCATGGCCCCTCCTGCAACGTAGGGCAGAGCCCTCTGAAACTGTGGCACTTCACTCAGGTACACCAGCTGGACTCTCAACCAAATTTACCTCTGCATCCTGCCAGAACTCACAGGCTCTGCCAGCAGTAAAGCTTGACCCCCTGCACACAATTCTGTATGGTTATTGCAACTCTGGATGGGAGAGGACTCATGGAGAGCCTGCTTGGTGCCTCCCTAAGCCTGGTCTCATAAATATAACAGGACTGGGATCTTAAAACTACTTTAAGGCAGTCAGACATTCAATTTCCATGATATTTTGGTGTTATTAGGATGTGGGGCTCATCAGGCTTCTCTGAATCACTTAGCTCAGTATTTGGCTCCTGGGGGCCATCTCATCCTCTGAACCACCTGGAGATATTCCAGAGCATCTCAAGATACAAGTTACTCCTCAGGCTTTTTGCAGGAATTTGCTGATGCCTTTGGACCTGCAGCCAGCTGCAGATGGAGCTGACACAGGGATGGAGGCAAGCAAGCATCAAGTGAGGTGCAGCCTGGCTGGGTGTGGTTTCTGAGGTGAGCTTTGTCTGAGGGCAGGATGCAAGGGCTGGGGCCCTTCCACAGATGCAGGCAGCAGCTGGCAGCTGCTCTGGCACAGGTGACATTGTCCTCATCCTCTGGTGTCCCCTCACTTTGTGCCTCTCCACAAAGTCACCCTGAGCAAACAGAGGCCAGTAGGGACCAGAGAGTCAGAGCCTTTCTGAAATGGCCTCCTCTCCAAAATACCACTCCTGAGCACTGCCACAAGCACTGAGCAGGAACTATTATATCCTGCTCTGCCTGCTCTGGATATTTTTAATTAATACTCATTCAACAAAAGTAGGAATTGATTTTTTTCTACCTGATCTTGAAACCAGAGCTGAATACATCAAAAGGGTTTTGACACTCTGTCCCTGCCCCCTGTACCATTGTTCTCCCAGGAGTGGGTTAAAAAGGCTTTGAGTTACCAACGTGCCTGGAGTCAGACAGTAATCCAGCATCTGAATGAAACAAAACCCCTGCACCTGCTGATTTCTGCTCTGGAAATTGCTCACCAAGACCACAGAAGCTGGCCCTATATTGATAGCAACAGGAGCTTTTAACTTCAGAACACCAGGGTGGCTTGGAAGCAAATCATAAAATCCCAGAATGGCTTGGGTTGAAGGGACCCTAAAGGCCATCCCATGGGCAGGGCCACCTTCCACCATTCCAGGCTGTTCCAAGCCCTGTCCAACCTGGCCTTGGACACTTCCAGGAATCCAGGGGCAGCCACAATTTCTCTGGGCAGCCTGTTCCTTCCTTCTTGAAGGAAGCCAGACTAATCCCAGCCTAACATTAATCCCAAATACATTTGGAGGAGATTTAGAGCCTGAACACAACCTGGTTCTAGCTCTATCAGGAGCAGTGATGTGCTCTTGTCACACCAAATCAGCTGCAGACACAGCCAGGGCTCCTGCTCCATTTACTGCTGCCAGATGTGAGGTTTAACCTCCCCTCTGACTGACAGCTGTCACTGCACTCAGTTTGGGAGCTCTGCTTAATATCTGAGAGGAAATATTCCCTCCACAGCTGGAGCCCACTCTGCAGCTCTCAGTCACAATGTCTAACCAGGTTTTTCTCTTGTCCTTCCAAATGCTGCTCAGGGATTTCATTTTGAAAGGGCTCAACAGCCTCACCCAGGTTTCCTGATAAAACCACATCAATTTGGTTCTACAACACAAAATGGCCAGTGAAGATCCATTGCAATGGATCTGTGCATAGGAACAGCTCCAGTCTCCACCAATACTGAAATTCCTGGTAGAGAGGAATTGTTTCTAAAAAGGCTAGGTTTATTTTTTAATTACTTAAGTGATTGTCACGATTCTTCTCATCAGACTTAACTCATGTCTGTGATTTCTATTGTAACAAGGCAATGAAGAACTGACGCCAGGCCTGAGCTCTTGCCTTGGTAGCCCTGGTTTTCCTGGGGAGAGCAGTTCCCCTGGGAAGGGCTGGCTGTGCTGCAGGCCCTGGCTCTCACAGCCCCATGGAAGGAGCTGCACCTTCCCCACGCCAGGGAGCTGCAGGAGCTGCACTCCTGGAGCACTGAAAGGCAAACTGCTGCTCTGGCCCTTGGATCCAGCAGCAGCAGCCTCAGTACAGACCCTTCCTTCACTGTCTCTCTGGATTTTTGCCCATGGCCCAAGGAAAGCACTCAGGCATTAAACACTTTGGGTTGAGTTCACTTCCCCATGACAGCCCTGCTCCTCGGAAATCAGCACTGGCATCAGGCTGGAGTGCCACAGGAGGAAAGGGCATCCCTTGGGCTGCATTTTGGGGCTGTCACCCCTGAGGAACAGGGAGTAACTGTTCCATAACGTCTCTGAAGCTGCAGAAAAATAACATATTGCAAAATTTGGCCTTATTTTTGCAAATGCATCCTTTAAAATTGCGCATCTGGAATTTAAGTTCTCTTCCAAGCGCTGTGTGTGATTTGCTCTTGCCAGAGAAGCACACCTGGGACTAAGAAGGGGGTTTAGATAAGTGCCTTTCCATATGGCCCACTGATAAATGACTCATTCTGCACAGCTTAGCTTTGAAAGTAAATTCAGTATCGTTAAGATATTAAGATACCAGCTTCATATTTCACCTCATAATTGCACTCCACATATCACAAAAAGAGCTGGGCTGTTGTTTTTGCTGCTGCTGTTTGCAGACGCAGCTTGCAGAGCTCTGGGTATTGCATCACAACTCACTCCCTCCCTCCTCCCATTCCAGCACATATTTTGCTCTTCTGAGGGTGATTTTTAGGTGGATCAATACCAACATAACAAACAATCCTGTAAAGTACAAATTCAGAATCCTCAGATGAAGAAATAGATACATATAACTTTTTAGGGTAATGCTTAATTAAACGTGCTGATGGGATTGGAGATCACTTGGGATGAAAATAAGATCAAACAAAGCAACACTTCCTTGAGAGGCAGGAAGCCCCACACTCCTCACCCCACCCTTTTGGCACTCCTGGTGCCAACAACAATCCTGTACAGCTGCTCCTCTCTTTGCCATCCCATGTTCAACACAGCCTCAGCATCTCCATCCTTGGGGCTCTTTTGCCCATGGACTTCCATTGTCTCCTCTGGCACAGGCCCCTGGAAGGGTGAACCAGGTCAGGAGATTTCCAGTCAGAGTCAGAACATCATCACATTTTCCATTTGATCCCTAAATACAAAAGAATAGGTTCCTCCAGCCCTTACAGGTTTAGGGTTGCAATGCACCTGGTAATGTGCTGGGTGAGGCTCTGATTTGCTTTTTTAGGGAACCAGAAGGGGAAGCAGTAGCCAAAGGGAAAGACTCTGGGATAGGAAGCTACACCTCCATCTCCTGCTCCTGATCATCCCAGTCCATCTCTTTAACCCCCACAAGAGCTCAGCCCAGGGACAGCACACAGCTCCAGCCAAGGAAAAACAACAGGGAATGAAAGCATCACCCCCAGAAAACACCAACCACCCTGGAGCACAGCTGAGCATGGCCAGGGCAGGGAACCAGGGCAGTGCAGCCCATTCCCAAGGGCAGTGCAGCACATTCCCAAGGGCAGTGCAGCACATTCCCAAGGGCAGTGCAGCCCATTCCCAAGGGCAGTGATCTCAGGACACCACTTGGACCTTCCCACAGGAAGGATGAGCAGCACCCTTGGGTGAAGATGAAGGGACTGTGTGTAAATCAGCTCAGCTCAGGGGCCAGCAGGGCACTGAACTGGTTCCCATGGTGAGCTCCTGATGTGCCAGAAGGAAAAGCAAGGATGGTGTCTGGGAGATGCCCTGAGCCCCTGCAGTGCCCACAGGAGGGTTCTGCTTTCTCAGCACATTTAGGGGCCAGTGAGTGCAGTTTCTGCATGGGAAGAAGAGCCAGGCTCCAAATGCTTCCAAGTCCTCATGGACAGCAATTCCTCCCAAGGATTGTTTTGTGTTTTTATTTTCTTCAGCCATGAATTCTTTTCAGAACCAGTGGAAATATTTCCTTTGGTCCTACCAAGCTGCAGCATTTTTGCCTGAGCACATCTTATGTGAAAAACACAGTCAGAGTCACTGGGCACAGTGAGGAGCAGAGCTCAGGCTGCACATCTGGAAAATATTCCTGCTGGTGAGACCTGCTGGAGAGGGGAAGGGGATCCCTGGGGAGCCAGGGGTGACCTGACATTGGCAGTGCTGTAAAGTGGATGAGGCCAGAGCCACGAGGGAGCCACAGCAGGAGCAGGAGCTGTTTGATAGAGGAGGTGCCATCTCCATCCCTGCTGGGGGATCACAGAGCTGCCAGGGTATTTTTCCTTGCCTGGTGCAGGGACAGGCACAGGCACAGTTTCCCCACTGAGGATCTTCTGAAGGAAGGTTGAGAGCCAAAAGACAGCAAAATCACAGCCTGGGGCTCAGGAGGGATCTCTCAGGGTGCACCTTCAGCTGGCACAAAGGAGTGTAACCCCAAGAAAGCAGACCTGTGCCAGCAGTACCCAAAAATGGGGCCTTTCTGATCATTATCAACATCCAGAAATGGTCAGTCCATGCCTATTCCAAGAGTTTACTGTAAACCAAATGTTAAATATTGTGTTAATTGCAAACAAAAGGCCAGGAAAATAAATATATGACAAGTCAAATGATGAACTTAGGTGCTCCTTTCAGGGACAGAGAACTCAGAAATATGGCCAGAGCAGATATCTACTTTCAATTCTAGGTTCAATCTATACAAATTTAGGCACATGATATTTTTTTTTATATAAAAGCAGTCCCAGGTGAGCGTTCATAGATGATATAGCTAGAAGAAGGAACAAAATGTAAAAACCACCAAGAAAAGCCTTGCTCTCTGTTCCAAAAAGCTGTCATTTTTCTTAATTCTATCCATTTAAATTTATTGCTGTCAAAATTCCCAAGGTCTGCCAAAATATAAGGGAAGTTGCAATGCAGATGAGTGTTCCCAGCAGAGAGGAGAGTTCAGAGAGGAGCAGGGAAAGGAATAGAGAAAAGGACAGATCTGTCGTTTTCAGTGGTTACAGCAGTTGTGGGGAAGCATCTTTGTGAATTACCAGTGGTAAAAAGAAAGCAAAAAAACAAAGCAAGAAAATCTCTGCCCCAGAAGAACAGATCAGGTGAGTGCTCTGTTGTTTGTTGCAGCAATTGTCTGAAATTGGAAGCATTTGGGTTGCTGCAAAGCACTGGAAAAGGTGGTTTTGTCCAGAAAATCCTGCTTTTAATCCAAGGTGCTCCCAGAAGGAATCTGAGGAGGGGAAGGCACCAGCCAAGGGATGCAGCTCAAGTCCAGACACTCCTGTGCCAGGGCCACTGCAGTGCCAGGCTGGCACTCCTGCCTGAAGATACTTTCAAGTAGTTGATAATTTTCAAGAACAGAGCACTCTTGCAAATCCAAAGCTTTCATTTATCAAAAATTCCAGTTGAAAGAAACAAAACAAAAAAATCTTTTAATTCATATAAGATTTGAAGTACTTTAGCCCTATTATTTTTAAATCCCCAGATTATTTTTTTTTAGAATAGGAAAATTTGCCAAATGGATATTTTAGATGTATTTAAAGACCAGTAATTTTTGGAAAAAATATGTTAGAAATATCCACCAGCTCTGCTCTACACTAAGAATTCATGTTACATAAAAAGCCAGATAGACACAAATAACCCAGAGGAGCCCACTCTGCAGAGCTGAGCCCAAATGACCCTGTTTATTAAATGTCCACTGAGAGCAGTGAGTGCCTCCACTCTGCCCCTCTATAGCTCAATTTGTGTGGCTTTCCAGCCCCCGAGTCCAGTGAGAGCTCTGTGAAGTGCTCCTTGCTGGATGCTGCAGTTCCAGGAGGAAAGGGGCATCCAAGCAGGTGAGGGAGCAGCAGCAGAGGCAGCGGCCCCAGCCCAGCCCTGGGCTCAGGACACAGCATCCATTTCCAGGAAAGCCACGCGAGCAGGAAACGGGGGATGGAGGCAGCTCTTGTACAGAGCTCTGACACTCTGAGGCAGATGCATCTGGATTTTTCCACTGTATGGAAAGCTTTGCCCATATTTACTGCTCAGGGATTGTTTTTCTCCCTGCTGTTGTGCAGCCAGCAATGAGCACTGGGGGCCGGAGCTCTGCAGTCCATTGGCACAGCAGGGTGGACTCTGAGGCCTGACCCCTCTCCTGAGGCCTGACTCGTGCTCTCTGGCTCTGCCCTGTCCCCTCACCATCAGTGATCACCATTCCCAGAGTGTGGCTGGGCTCTGAGCCCCGTTTGTCCTCTCTGGCTCTGCTGTGTCCCCACACTGTCAGTGATCACCATTCCCAGAGTGTGGCTGGGCTCTGAGCCCCATTGTGCTCTCTGGCTCTGCTGTGTCCCCACACTGTCAGTGATCACCATTCCCAGGGCATGGCTGGGCTCCGAGCCCCGCTGTCCACTCTGGCTCTGCTGTGTCCCCACACCGTCAGTGATCAGCATTCCCAGAGCGTGGCTGGACTCTGAGCCCCCTTTGTGCCCTCTGGCTCTGCTGTGTCCCCTCACTATCAGCAATCACCATTCCCAGAGCGTGGCTGGACTCTGAGCCCCCTTTGTGCCCTCTGGCTCTGCTGTGTCCCCCCACCGTCAGTGATCAGCATTCCCAGAGCGTGGCTGGACTCTGAGCCCCCTTTGTGCCCTCTGGCTCTGCTGTGTCCCCCCACCGTCAGTGATCAGCATTCCCAGAGCGTGGCTGGACTCTGAGCCCCCTTTGTGCCCTCTGGCTCTGCTGTGTCCCCTCACTATCAGCAATCACCATTCCCAGAGCGTGGCTGGCTGGAATGCTGGAGCACTCTGGGCTGCTCCTGCCTTGACACGGATCCTGCTGCCCACAGCCCACTGGGGAAGGAGGGAGCCCCAAATGTTCCTCCAGCACCACACAGAGCACAAGGCATTGACCATCTGTTGGGATCAGGTAATCCCTCTGCTTGGATGTCAGAGGGAAAAGGAAAGGCTGGCTCCAGGAGGGATTTCCAGGCAGCTGCCTCTGCACCTGAGCAGCAGTGCCCTGCAGGCCCCCACAAGGGCACCAAAGATGTCTGAGCTGCTCTGAAGTTGGGCACCAAAGTCTTCTTCCATTTGTTGCTCTGGGAATTTAAAAGATGATCTGCCTTAGCTGCAAACATAGGAGGTTTTTCTTACACAAAGTATAAGCAAAATGGAGAAATGAATCCAACAGCACCAGGAAGGAGCCAGGCTGCAAGGCTGATGGTCCCCAGTGGTCCTCAGATGTGTGAGCCAGTGAAAATCAGAAAGGTATCACAGCACTAAAGCAAAAACTCATTAATAAAAGTGACAGTAAAAACTCCAAGGCAAGGAAAGTTACCCAAGAGGAAAACTCTTCTTACACTTGGGGACAGCCTCCCTCAGGAGAACAGCACAGTCCTACTCCTGGAAGTGCTTTATAACCACAGTAATTAATATTCTTGGGAAGGCCAGATTAAAAAACACAGCTCTGGGGTGCTGTGCTCAGCTTGGGACCCTCAGCACAGCAGGGACAGGAGGGACAGGAGGGACAGGAGGGACAGCAGGGACAGGAGGGACAGGAGGGACAGGAGGGACAGGAGGGACAGCAGGGACAGGAGGGACAGGAGGAAGGGCCTGGAGAATCTCTGTGCCCCGGAAAGGCTGAGGGAGCTGGGGCTGCTCAGCCTGGAGAGGAGACACAGAGAACACCCTGAGAAACAGAGCTGGGCCCTGCTGTGACCCTCCCTGCACACAGGGACACCCACGGACACCCAGGGACACAGAGAGACACCCAGGGACACCCAGGGAAAGACAGGGACACCCAGCGACACCCAGGGACACCCGGGGACACCCAGGGACACCTAGGGACACCCAGGGACACACGGGGACACACAAGGACACACAGAGACACCCAGGGACACACAGGGACACACAGAGACAGACATGGGGACAGACAGGGACACCCAGGGACACACAAGAACACACAGAGACACCCAGGGACACCCAGGGACACCCAGGGACACCCAGGGACACCCAGGGCTGAGGGCCCCTCTCACCTGGCTCTGCCTGACCCAGGCTGTCTCTGCAGGGTGCAGATGAGCCCAGCAGAGATGCTGGTGGCACCTCTGGAAAAGCAAATTTAAGAAAGAGCAAAGCCACCAGACAGGCAGAGAAGAAGGGAAAAAAAAAGATTGCCTGTTTTAATGAGCAATAAATTAATTTTACCCAAGTGGAGACTGTTCTGCCTGTGCCAGGGATTGCTCAGGGACTGCCTGTTGGCCAACCCTGACCTCTCCTAGCAAAGGAGCCCTGTACCCAAACCTGAGACCCACTCCCAGTCAATCAGCTTCCTCAGCAATGCTGAGTGAGAACATCTTCCTTTTAGCCAAACATCCTTCACAGCCTCTTGGAGAAATGGTAAAAACTCACCAACAAAAGCCCTTCAGCAGTCCTCCTGAATTAGAAGCTGCTTAAATCTTATTTTTGTGATAATAAGATGACTTGAAAACACTTCCATGTATTAAAAAACCTATTAATACTTTTCTTGTCTGACAGACTTGCAAATGTAGTTCTGCTTTGTGCTGTTGGCAGCAGCATTCAATGGCCAAGCATTTTCAGAAAATTGAAAGTTTTCCTGACCTTTCCTGCAGCAAAAAATCACTGACTTCCCCTGCTGTGTATTTGCATAGGGAGTGCCCTTAAGCCAGCAGCAGTCAAAGGAGACTTTGGTAGTTATGTCCAGAGCTGTATCCTCAGCTAGAGGTGAGTCCTACAGGAGCTCCTCCAGCCAAGTGCTTTAGAAGCTGCAGATTCAAATTTTATGAATTTTGCCCCTTTTTTGTATTCCTTGTCCTTTTGTGACTAGATTCAAAGTTGTTGTCACCTTTAAATGGACTTGATCAGACAGTGGTGTGGCCAGAAGAGGATTTGGGTTAAGCAGAGCTGGATGATGAAGTGTCACAACCATCAGCCTCCTGCCACTGACCTCTCTGGATAAATCCTGGCTGTGTCTGATGCTTCTCCCACACCCTGCAGTGCTGCAAGGACTGAGATACAACCTTGAGCTGGATGAGTCTGCCCACTAAGCTCCCTTACCTGAGTGATCTCCTCTCGAGTTTCTCACTCTTGCAGAGCCTAGCTGTGCAGCATTAATTTGCTGCAGCTTTTGTCATTTATGAACAGCTATTTGCATGTTTTGTTCATTATTAGAGCCCTGACTCATGTGTTAGACCAGTCACTTCTAATCATGCCTGTCCTAAACCCTCAGCTTTAAAGAGGAGCCCAGCCCTGTGTGAAGGGTTTGCTGGTGAGCAGGACCATAAATCACCCTGGCCGAGTTCCCCAGAGCAGCTGGGCAGGGAGAACTTTCCGAGCTGGAAATGCTCCCCCACCTTCCTGCAGGCTGTCGAGCTTTTGATAAACATGAGCAATTAGCACCTTTGCAGACATCATTTTCCTTCCCCACGGATGGAATATTGGATACCCAGAAGGAAACTGGGCCTGGGAGGGAGGTGCAGGAAGGTGGGCAGGATGGTGGATGGGATGGTGAGCACTGCTCCAGCTCATCCACGGGGAGCTGTGCTCACACATCCTCTCTCTCAGCCACACCTCCCTGCCCCTGCAGTGACAGCAGCTCTGACAAGCCCATTTCTGTCTGATGGGAAGAAAAACAAACATTGCAGTGGATAATCAAACAAATGTGGGCTCTTCAGTTCTTGGATGGGAACTCCAGCTAATGTCATAAAACATGGGAAGAATGCTCTATAATTAATTCCTCCTCTGGAAATATTTGACTGGGTTTAGGAACAACACTGAAGTCATCAGCAGCAATAAAGGTTGCATGAGTCTAAAACTAAGGGATTTTCCTCAAAGTATGTACCTGGGAGAAGCTGGAGCTGAGATGCTGTGGGGTTGAGCAGGGGAATTTAGTGAGGGATTATAAACACACCTGAGCAAACCTGCATTTCCTTCTGCTTAAATGCCTGCAGCCACCTGGGGAAAGCTGTACCTGCAAAGAAGAGACCTCTGCAGCCACTGTCACACACATCTTTCCAATGCAGGGTTCAGCTCCTGCTTGTCTGCTGCCTTCCCATCTAATCTGTTTGAGCCATGACAGTAGCTGAGCTATTGCCAAGAAAACCACATTGTGGTTTAAGTGATGCTGTGATCACTTTACAGCCTGGGCCACAGAGCTCTGGTGTGTGACTGCAGCAGTGACAACAAACGGGATCCAGGGCTGGGCACCTCCAGAGAACAGGATGGACATCCACAGTGATGGTTAAACCAATCCCAACAACAGTGTCCAGGGCTGGGCACATCCCTAGAAGGGGGTGGACATCCACAGTGATAATTAAACCAATCACCACCAGAAAATGCTGGCAAGAAGAGAAAGAAGTCATGAATCCTAATGGGGCATAGATATACAAGAAGCTGAGCCTGGGGAAACTCTCTGACTGTTCTGTTCTGGATCTCAGCAGGGTCTGAGGGATGTTCCAGAAGCATGGGAGCACACACAGCCATATTTTGAAATTTCCACCCCACCAGAGCTGCATCTCATGAGGGGTCTGTCTGTTCTGGACTGTGAGCTTCCCTTCTCCCCAGCCTACATCATTACACAATTCATCTGTTCATTACTAATCCCCTTCCTTTCCAGGTGATGAGAAATGGGCATTCCCCATCCTGTGCCTTTAATCCTCCTCCAGAATGTGGACCCCACCTCAGAGCACCTGTGGTGGGCTGAGCACCCACTAGAATTATTTTCTCTTTTTCTGCTGTGAGATAGGATTAGGAGAGAAGCAAAGCAGGCTCAAACTTTAAAGGGTATAAAGAAAGCTTTATTAACAAAACTACAAGAAAAATAAAAGAAATTAATAAGAATCAGAATAAACCTTTAGAATACTTCTCCTCCCCCCCCCCAACTTTCTTTTCTTTCCCACTGACAATGTACAAAGACAAAACCTGGGACTTAGGTCAATTGATTACCTCTAAAATAGTCTTTTATCAGTTCTCTTAGGAAGAGGAGTCTCTTTTGCCATGTTATAGAGACTTCTCCATAAGAAAACACTTCTCTCATGGCTTCAATTCTCATGAACAGCAGCTGCCCAGAAAATCTGCATTGGTGAAGTCCCCCCCATCTCACACAGCCTTCCCACAGCTGCGTTCCTGGGCCATGTCAGACTTACAGGGTACTGTTTTAAGGATGAGCTGTTCAAAGCAAAAGTTCATTTAATCTATCTCTGAGATCATCTTCATCTCTGGAAACAGAGGTCTTCTTCTTCTCTGGGGGCAAATGGCCTTCATCACTCATCTTCTTCTCTGTTCAAGTTTCTTATGCAATCACAGCTACTTCAACATTTTCTTACTTTAGCACAAACGCCTTTGCTTATATCTGCAATTTGAACACTTCACCTCCCCATATGGTTTTCATGAATTAAAGGGATATTCTAGTGTATCAACAGCCTATTACCATGGCCTTGCAAAAGAATTTTAGCATAAGACTAAGGCATCTCCTCATTCTCTTCCCATCTGAGACTTGACTCCTTCTTTACTGACCTTGGTATCTTCATGTTGTCTCTTTACGTGCCTTCACTCTGTCCTTCTCTCTCCCTTGAGAAGATCAGTGCTTTGTAATTTCCATCTGTGCAATAAAAGGGTTGATATCTTACCTGGGGCCTGTGGATGGTCAAGGTGGTTGGTGGTGGCTGAAGCAGATGTGGGGATGGGTTTCAGGCCCCACTGGGGGCTGTGCCAGGATCACAGGGGCACAGGCAGGATGGGCACAGCTGCTCTGGCTGCATGGCTGTGTCAGCCCCACACTGCATTTCATTCCAGCCACAGCCACGGGCAGGGTTGACTGTGCTGGGAGGGGAGGGAACCGGCTCAGCAGCAGGATATGAGCAGCCCCTGGGGCTGGCCTGGCTGGCACAGGGACCCCTGGCCATCCCTCCCCCTGCCCTGCCTGGCAGCCCCTGGGGCTGGCCTGGCTGGCACAGGGACCCCTGGCCATCCCTCCCCCTGCCCTGCCTGGCAGCCCCTGGGGCTGGCCTGGCTGGCACAGGGACCCCTGGCCATCTCTCCCCCTGCCTGGCAGCCCCTGGGCTCCCCAGGAAGGAGCCTGGACCCTCAGCAGGGGCTGCCAGGCCCAGCACAGCCACACACAAGAGCCCTGTTACTTGTTCTCAGGCCTAAAGAAAAGAGAGCTTCCCCAAAGTTTATTCGATTTTTAACATGTGTGTTCACAGAAATGTGTCTAACTTTCTGGTAGTTTAACAAGATGTCAATATTCAAAAGTAGTCACTAATTAGTTTTGTCAGGTACAGAAGAGACTATTGGCAGTTCTTCTTAAAAAAATTAATTTCTGTCAGTGACTTCTCCCCTGTTCACTAAATGTCAATCAATGCACAACCTGAGCACAGCACCTCAGAGGTTCAGCCTGCAAAGCTGTCTGCCAGGACAGGGCAAACAGGGCCCTGTCAGTGCCAGGGACGGGGTCTGGGGGGCAGCCACATCCCACTGATGGCAGACCCCAGCCCACTGTGTGTGGGATGCATGAACTGATTTGTTAATTGGGTTTGCAGGGCCAGGTTCTGGTAGCAGAGGGGCTCCAGGGGTGGTTCCTGTGAGAAGCTTCCCCCATCTCCAGCAGAACCAATCCCAGCTGGCTGCAGGATGGTCCTGCTGGTGAGCAGGGCTGAGCCAGTTAGGAATGATGGGAACACCTTGTGGGTAACGTTTGAATCCACATTTCTAGAGGAGGGCTGGATTACCAGGAGGGCATCAGGGTGCCCAGTGCTGGGGATTGCTCTGCCTCCCCTCCTCTTCCTCCTGAGCCTGCCTTCCCAGGCAAGCCATGCAAAGCCCTGAGCTCCTGCAGCACAGCAGAGCCTGGGAGAACATGCCCGTGCAGAGAAAGGGTTAAAGAGGACAATAAAACACAGCAGGTGCAAGCACACGAGAAAGAAATAAAGCAAAATTCCCTCCTTATGGGAGCAATAGAAATGATTGAGAGTGTGGACTCTGTAATCTGCAGAAACTGAGGCGACACTGTTGAGTCAAATTAAATGCACAGAGTGGAAAAATCCAAGCCTGACAATCTGTCTGTGTCATGTGCCTGAGGATAATTTACTGCCACGGCTGGAGTCTGTCTTCGAAGGATTCAGGGGCAGAATGAACGTTTGGGACTTGTGTTCCTGCGATGTATGGACACGTGTGCGTGTCTGGAACCACGCTGAGGAGTGAGGAACAGGACAAGAAAGGCTTTGCATTCCCCAATCCCTCGGCTCCTGGTTAAAAGCTGGCTCCACCCTGTCACTCCAAGCATTGCATTTGCTGATCAGGAGACTGTGAAAGAAGTGCCAGGGTGAACCCTTGGAAGGCAGGTGTTTGCCCAGGGCAGGGAGAGGCAGGGATGTGCCCTCCCTGGGAGCAGCTGAGCTCCTGGGTTCCTGTCCTCAGCTGCCAGAGCAGCACTGCCAGAGCCAGAGCCCAGCGATCCTCCCTGAGCCCTTCCCCAGGCTCACAGGGAGCCTCAGGTGCTGCCACACAAATCACTGAGACAAAACAGGATCAGGAAATACACCCAGGAACACCAGGATTGGGGAGATGCCATGGAAGGGATACAGGAATGGGATACAGGAATGGGATACAGGAATGGGATACAGGAATGGGATACAGGGATGGGATACAGGAATGGGATATAGGAATGGGATACAGGAATGGGATACAGGAATGGGATACAGGAATGGGATACAGGGATGGAATACAGGGATGGAATACAGGAGTGGGATACAGGAATGGGATACAGGAATGGGATACAGGAATGGGATACAGGAATGGGATACAGGGATGGGATACAGGAATGGGATACAGGGATGGGATACAGGGATGGGATACAGCAATGAGATACAGGAATGGGATAGCGGAATGGGATACAGGAATGGGATACAGAGATGGGATACAGGGATGGGATACAGGGATGGGATACAGGGATGGGATACAGGGATAAAGGGCTGGGATGCAGGGCTGGAATGCAAGGCTGGGATGCAGGGGCAGGATTCCTGCCATATCCTGCTGCCCACCAGCCCACCGTGGTTCAGGGTAGGGTAAACACAACTTCTCTCCCGGCTGCAGAAGCCTGGAACAACTCAAGCAAAGCAAACTGCCTCCCACACGCTGCTCCAAGGATGGGAGTGAGCACAGCACCAGCAGCTCTGCCTTTACCAGGAGCCTCAGCCAAAGGCCCTGGTGCAGATAATCCAAGCAGACAGGTTGTTATTAGAGCCCAACACACTTTCTGGAGGAGCCCTTCTCCTCTGCAGTGATTTTCCCTGCCACCCATGGGGCTGGACTTTGCTGTCAGGGTTGGATTTCAGTTCGGAGGTTTCACTGCAGCTGCTGGCCGGGTTCAGCTCCGTGTGATCAGCTGGAGGAACCTTTCAGGGTGAAACACAAACCTGGGTCATTTTGGTGCATTACCAGCAATGCTCTGGCACGACTCCTTGCTGTTCATTAATACCAGGCGACTTTCAAGTGCCCCGGAGTGATTTATTTTGTCTAATGGATCAATGCAAAGCAACAATCCCAGTTTGTCTCCTTTCTGTAACACACACAAACCCCAGATCACAGAACTCCACTGAAGGGGTTTCGTTACTTTTGTTGCTTCCCTGGTGTCAAATGCAAATTGCACCAAAGCCATGGAGTCCCAGGGTGGGAGGGCAAGGCTGAGCCGCAGAGGTTTGCAGCTCCTTCTGGAGCAGAGATGCTGCCTTTGGATGGAATTCCCCTGCAGCTGCCCATCTCCTGTGCCTCGGTGCTGCACCCCAGGCTGCGGGGAGCAGGCGCTCTGTGCCGTGGGAGGGAGGGACTGTCCCCCGGGCAGAGTTTCAAATTCCTCCAGTTCCCAGTGTTCCTTACACCTCCCTTGGTGTCATCAATTATCACCCGTTTGCAGAGAGCTCAGCAGGCTGCCCTTCCCTCCACGGCTGACCTTTGGGTTTAGTTCCCCACCAGCAGCCACAAGCGGTGCTGAGAGGCAAAGCAAATATTCCCTGGCTCCCTCCCAGCACCCCAACATCACACTGTACTCTAGTAATCATATGGAAGTTAATTAGGTACCTCAGTAGGCTGGGATTATTTATTCCATCATTTCATGGTGTGACAGTTCTCACAGGACACTTGTTTGATGCTGCTTAATTCAATTTATGGGCTTTTGACAGCAAACTGCTCTGCTGCTGTCAGGGGGAGCAGGGCAGAGCAAGGTGGGCGTTTGGGAGGCTTTAGCCTCCAAAAACACCCCCTGGGCAGGGGCTGGGGCTCCAAAGTCCCAGACTGCTCCCAGTGCTCACATCCATGCAGCCAGGACATGGGATGTTTATGCCAAGGAAAGGAAGCTGGAATAAAAACTTCTGTAAGAGAAACACAAACCTAGGACCCTCCTTCGTATCTCTCTAATAAAACTATCTGGAGGGAAAATTCAAATGAAAGATTTTTTCTGAATTTCTACAGCAAGAAATCACATTGGAACCAAAGCAGTGTCTGATTTCTTTCTCTGTCAGCAATACCAAAAAAACATCAAAATGAACACAGCAAGGCTTCACTGACAAAGCTCAGTGACTTACACCCTTTTAAGGGTGTAAGTTTGTTTAGCAAAAGAGAGCTTCAAAATCCCAACCTACAGAAAGCTAACACACTTGAATTCAGCTGGCTGGCCTGCACCCAGACACAGCCATTTAGGAAGGGAAAAACACCGTGAAGAATGATTAGTGAAAGTACTGACAGGAATTTGTAAAATCTGAATATATACAAAACTGTTTTCCAGACAGGAGCTCCATCCTCTCAGAAAGCAGAGTCACTCCTGTCCCTTGTGTCTCCCCAAGAGCCCCTTCCCTCCCCCTGAGGGGACAGGGGGATCTCAGGGAGACACAGCTCTGTGTCCTGTGAACAAAAGCTCAGCAGAGGAAGGCATCACTTAGCACACATGTGATTTATGTGTGTGTAACAGCCAGTGCCCTGTGAGATGCACTGCACACAGGAGAAATTCCACATTCCCACCTGGATAAAACCATCCCATGACAAAGGATGACAGCGACTGGCACAGGGAATCACACATACTTGAACAGATGCAAGAAGAGCTCAAGCATCCCAAAGCTTGCCAGAGGAGAACCCTGCAGCCCTCAGCATCAATTAGGATGTAACTAATGACTTGTTTGGGCCGTGAAAGGAAGATGATGGGAGGAGGCCGTGACCCTGGCCCTAATGGAGAGTTGTGTCCTGTCCTGCAGGGTGAGGCAGGGACGTGGTGGCAGCCAAGGACTGACACCAGGATGAACAGTGTTTGCTTGCACAAGAGCTCTTTGTTGGCCAGTGCATTGAGGGGTTGGGTTTCAGGCCTGCAGAGGTGTCTGGTTACCCTTCCACCCAGAGATAAGGGACCTGAATGCCTTGTGCAAACACAGCAGGGCCACAGGGAGAGCAAGGCTGTGCAAAAAGGCTCTTGGTTGCACACTGTCAAAGGGGAGAATGTTCTGAGGAAAAACCAAACGATTCCCCCTGACTTTTGTTAGCACTGATGGAAAGTGGCAAGGTATAAAAAGGAGCTTTACGGCTTGCCAGAGCGTGCTGGGAGGGAACAGATGGCCAATTCATCTCCACCGAGCTTGGCACTTCCAACAAAAGAAACAATATGTGTTTGGCTGCCCTAATTTCTCCCCCAGGTATCCCTGCAGGTGACTGGGATGTCTGATGACAAGAATGACTTGACTTGTGCTCCCCAAGAGCACATGTTGCTTGTTGCTGGGGCCTTGCCATTGTTTTGCCCAATCTCCCACTCTTCTGCAGCACTTGGGGAGGTGTCTCCAGATCCAGGACACAACAGCAAACCTGGATGACACCACCCGGATCCTGCACTCCCAGGGACTCCTGTTTCACATGGAGATTCCTTCCAGTAGTCCTCATTTCAGTCTGCAAACATCTATTTCCAAGCACAGTACATCCCAGGGATGCTTTGCTGAATGCAACTGGCTGTAAAAATTCCAAGATCAGATCGAGGGATCCAAAACTGAGCTGGCTACCCCAGCATGTTTTCACACTGAATGTTATTTCCCAGGCACAGCCTTGATTTCCAGTTTTATGTTTTCCTACACAAGGGCTAAGCTGCTCCACTTTCCCACAGAGAGAGTTTGGGGGCTGCCCCAGGGTGGCTTTCTCAGGGGGAGGAGGAGGACAAGGGAAGGGGACAGATCCTTCTCACCCTGAGGCAGCGTGTGCAGGGCTCGCTCATCAGAGCTGAAGGAGAGGGCCATGGCTGAGTCAAA
The DNA here is from genome assembly GCA_013400435.1 of Pycnonotus jocosus. Classification (NCBI taxonomy): domain Eukaryota; kingdom Metazoa; phylum Chordata; class Aves; order Passeriformes; family Pycnonotidae; genus Pycnonotus; species Pycnonotus jocosus. The sequence continues at coordinate 28,785 of VWYP01021588.1, read as the reverse complement.
CAGAAAATTCTATTTCTGGGTAAAATGCATCTTTCCCCATCTCTCAGACTGGTCATTGGTGCAGTCTGGCACATACCAAAATCCTTAAAATTTGCAAATCAAAACCAAAAAAGGTCACCAGTGCCTGTAATATTCTCAGGGTGGGCAGTGTGGATCCATCAGCCACCAGCAGGACTCTCCTGCACTTTTGACATTCTCCTGCCATTGCTTTTCTTTGCAACAGCAGCAGAGCAAATGAAGAACCAGGTCTAAAAGGCACTGGAGGCTGCTGCCTGATCAGGAGCAGAGGATGGGAGTTCACATGAGCTCTGCAAGATTACCTTGAAAACCTCACACTACAGCTCTCCAAGGAGTCCAACTCTTAACTAAAATCTGTTTGGCCTCACAAATGGTACTTGACCCTATGTTGATGATGAGGCCAGAGCATTAAGTTGAAGTAAAAATCATTGATGATTAAAAATTATTCACTAGAAAACTTCTAGAGAAACATTGTTACTAGATCAAATTCAAGGGACATTTTAAAGAAACTGATTGTTGTTTGTATTATTGATGCATGAGAAGAACTTGTAATGGGTTAACAAAGGATTTTATCCATAAGCTGTTATATTAGGAAATACAATGTTATATTCCCCACAGAGCAAAAAGTTGTTTTGTCTTATTAGTAAATATTGACTAAAAAACACTGATTAAATGAGTGTTCCCATGCTGCTGGCTCAACCACATCCGTGTTTGTTCCCTTCAGAGAGCATTACACACCCTGAACATACATCCAGAGGAATCAATCATTACACATATGGTTAGGATATTATCTTTTCCAAACCAAAAGTCCAGGCTTTCAGGGAGAAACCAAGAGCCAAGACAAGTTGTTAGACTTGGTTATCTCTCAGAAACACAGCAGAACAGGTCACACCCCAGCCTTGGCTATATTCACATATTTTAAGGAATTTCTAAAGAGAATAGTCTAATTCTTATTATTTCTCATCCTATTATTTTACGCTGTGGCTATCTGTAATGAAATTGAATAGTCCTGCAATTAAAAATACAACCCTGAATCTGCATGATTTTAGGCAGATAATCTCCAGCCTGGTTTTAAAGATCCTTGATGAAGATGCAGAGCTCTAGAACAGGTTTTGATGTTTGCCTGCCACCACTTTCCAGGGGATTGAAACCTATAACCTGTCTCACTTAAGGCTTGCAACAGTGAGTGGAACAAGGCCTAAATATCTTTCAAATGCTTGGGTTGGACATATTTTCAACACAGCTCAGCTCAAATTTCTCCCCTTCAGCAGGATCCACATGAAGTCAGAGTGCCGGGCCCGGGGCTCGCCGGCTCAGCTCTCCAAAGGCTGCCCAGCATTTTTGGGAATCTCGCCCCTTGCTCGTGTTCCCAGCTGAAAGACGAGCTGCTTAAAAAGTCCAGCTTTCCTCTCCTGTAAAATAAGGCTCCCAACAAGCTGCTGATTCACACAGGCTTGGGGAAGCAAGAGGTGTCCAGAGCTCAGGCCTTCCAATGGCTCTTGAGATAAGAAAATAAGGTCAGCCCATCTCCCTGCACTTCCCATTCCATCAATATTCCTCATTTCACTGGGCCACAGTCTTCTCTCCCATCTTCACATGCTGCCTCCTAAAACCAGGCAAATTAATTCAAAATATTTAAAACTACTGAGAGAGAAAAGCTGCTACAGCTCTTCAAGTGACAGACTGGGAACAACCTGGGAGGTCACATTCAGCAACTTTACAGTAAACTATTTCTGATGATAGGGAAAATAGTGGGATCTACGAGCCCTCAGACCTACTCCTCATTTCAAATAATGTGGACAATGAGAGGTGGATCTACACAGACTGAATTTTTCTAGACTAAAATTTCTCTGTGTCATCCTAATACTGTTAGTTCCCACCAGGCTTTTGAGGGAGAAAAATTAAGTACTGAAGATAGTTATTAACTAAGAGTTATATTCTTAGTTCTGAAAAAATCCATGGCCCTCATTTTTGAATCTTGTCATGGGTGATGGACCAAAACCAAATTTAAGAAGCGAGTGCAGGTGGATTTTGACAAAATGGATTACCTGAGGGGTAAAATGCCATCAAATCTGGAAAATTCCATTTTGAAAAATGACCTTCAAATATGATAAGCATTTTCTGATTAAACTTATTAACAACATTCCTTTTAGAGTGCCTGAGTGATGCTCAGTGGTGTCTCAGCTGCATATTCCCGGGATATCACAGAATCACAGAATCACAGAATGTGTAGGTTGGAAGAGACCTTCAAGATCATCGGGTCCAACCCAGCCCTGAGACCTCAACCAGACCATGGCACCAGTGCCACATCCAGGCTCTTTTTAAACACATCCAGGGATGGTGACTCCACCACCTCCCCAGGCAGACCATTCCAGTATTTAATCACTCTCTCAGTGAAAAACTTCTTCCCAATATCCAACCTGTATTTCC
>VWYP01021588.1:0-26135 GCA_013400435.1 Pycnonotus jocosus | reverse complement strand
CCTAAACTGAGGGGACAGAGCTGGACACAGCACTCAATGTCCATCCTAAACTGAGGGGACAGAGCTGGACACAGCACTCAATGTCCATCCCAAACTGGACACAGCACTCAAGGTGCTGCCTCACCAATGCCAAGTCCAGGGGAAGAATGACCTCCCTGCTCCTGCTGGCCACACCATTCCTGATCCAGGCCAGGAGCCATTGGCCCTCTTGGCCACCTGGGCACTCTGCTGGCTCATGTTCAGCCGCCTACTGACCAGAACCCCCAGGTATCTTGCAGTTCCCCAGATGTGTAGCTCCGATGGCAGACCCTGTGTAGGTAGCAGTGAACAAGAAAATTCCTGTGCCCCTGCCCCAGTGTCACAGCAGAGCAGGCTGGTGCAGGCTGGAGCTGCTCTCCAGGCTCTGCAGGCTCTCCAGGCTGCAGCAGGCTGCTCTCCATGCTCTCCAGGCTGCTCTCCATGCTCTGCAGGCTCTCCAGGCTGCTCTCCATGCTCTCCAGGCTCTCCAGGTTGCAGCAGGCTGCTCTCCATGCTCTCCAGGCTGCTCTCCAGGCTCTCCAGGTTGCAGCAGGCTGCTCTCCATGCTCTCCATGCTCTCCAGGCTCTCCAGGCTCTGCAGGCTGCAGTGCCTGCCAGGACCAGGATGCAGATGGAGCTGCCCCGTTGGGATGAGCTCCAGGTGCCATCGGCTTTGGGAGAGCTTGCCTTGGTTCTGCTGCTCAAACGTGCTCATTACTGGCCTGGGGCATAATTACAGGAACCCTGGGAACGTGAGGGAAGGGACAAGTGCAATCCTCTGTAAAATATGTCCCAGCTGGGGATGACATCATGGCCATTGATCAATCTGGGAGCCCTGCAGTCCCCACCCAGCCTGTCATTTACACACAGCAGCAAAAGGGAACAAGGTCTGCACTGAGCTGCCCTGGGAAGCACCTGCCAAGAATTTCTTCTTGTCCCAGGACACTGCCAAGCCTCTCCAGAAGTTTTCTTAAAAGAAAAACTAATGAGCAACTTCTTTCCAAGGATACTGGAATACCTTGTGCCCATGCTGTGTCAGGAGCAGCTCCTGAGGTCGTTCAGAGCTGCTAAATTCTTCTTCAGGTGGGCAGACTGAGGCACAGGATGGCTGAAATGTGACACCTGAAACTGTCACCAGCCTAGGCAGCTGCCTTGATGTACATTCATATTTTAAACAAACACACTGAGTGATGGGGTTTTCTTCTCCCATTTGTCCAACCTACAGCTCCCAGGCTGAGCTAAAGCCCTCTCCAAAGCTGTCCCAGCTCCCAGGCTGAGCTAAAGCCCTCTCCAAAACTGTCCCAGCTCCCAGACTGAGTTCCAAACCCTCTCCAAAGCTGTCCCCTCAGTGCAGCACACGCAGCCTCACGCTGCATTCCAGTCAATCAGCAGAAAATCCCACACTCCCTCCTGGATGTTGTCCCTCCCTTCTGGATTAGTCCCAAGCTCCAAGCACTCCAGTAGGAACTGACAGACGGCAGGAGATGATGTAGAGGTGCAATCAGATCAGACTAGGGAGAGTACAAATCTGTACAGCATAATGAGTCTTCTATTGCATATATCAGAGCTTTGAAACTTTTTCTGGTTAAATATATAGTCTGCAAACGTTCAGCGTATATCATCTCATCGGAACAACAGGCTCCCATTGTTCCCCTGGCATAAATCTCTCACAGGCTCCTAACAGCACATGATTTCCACGGCTGCAGGCTGATAGAGTGTGGCACAGGGAGAGGAGGGTTTGTACATGGAAATCAACTTACACTGTAAGAACAAATTTTGCATTGTTCTGTACCTGCAAGTCACACGTCCCCACGGTGCCCAATGAAGCCTTGCACTGATTGCTGTCGAGGGGAAACAGCTCAATAATCAGGTGAGCTTTGCTGGGGGGGTCTGCTGGAGAGATCTGGGGCTCAGGGCACTGTGGCACCACAACCCTGAGGGCTCAGCCCCGTCTGCTCCTGCAGCACAACCCAGCAGTGGCAGCAGGGAACAGAGCAGCCCCAGGATGGTTTGGAGATGCTCCAGCCCCACACAGCTGCACACAAGGCCTGTCCCCTTCACCCTCCAACCCCAGAAAGGATTCACTGGTGCTCTCTCTCAGCTCTGTGAGTGAGAGTTGGGCACTCCCTCAGGGGAATCAAGGATCATTTACAGCTTGTGGGCCTGTGTCAGGATGAGCAGCAAACACACATTTGCTTGGCAGGAAATGTCCCCATTTCATCTCTGCTGGATGAAGCTGCACAGCTGGCTGGAGATAGCTGCTGCTCTGGGGCCAAGAAGAGCTTGGTATTCAGCCCTCTAACAGCAGTGGTCCCAGCTAGGCAACCTGCTGCTCTTCCTCCTGCTCTCTAAGCAAAAAGGACCTGCTCCTGCATCACAACAGGCTGCCTGGGGCTGGTGGATGCTGGATAGAAATGTTTCTATCCTAAACCAAGACATGGTCATCCTCAGCCTCCTTCCTTGTCAGCTTTATTTCCATTTCCATACCTGCCCCTCGTCACTCTTCCCTGCAGCTGTCTTCCCAGTCCTTCTTTTTGGGAATACCTTGTTCCCTGGCAGGGTGGGCAGGCCCTGGCACAGGGTGCCCAGAGCAGCTGTGGCTGCCCCTGGATCCCTGGCAGTGCCCAAGGCCAGGTTGGACACTGGGGCTTGGAGCAGCCTGGGACAGTGGGAGGTGTCCCTGCCATGGCAGAGGGGTGGGACTGGATGAGCTCTGAGGTTCCTTCAACCCAAACCATTCTGGGATTCTGTGATAACAATCACACCAGGACCATCCATACCCCATCCAGAAGAAGACATAGAATTTTCTCAGGGCTCTTGTGGCAGCTCTCAAAAGCACAAGAGAGAGATTGCAGCACCTGTTAAGCATTGGGGACATTTTATAAAGCCATCCCAGCTTGAGAGGTGCTGCTCCACGGGCACCCCTGGCTCAGGTGCTGCAGGTGCCAATCCCTTTGCCTGGAGTGCCCCCAGGAGGGGCCTGGCACATCCCACACGGAGGTGCCAGAGGTTATTTCAAGGGCAGGATGCTCTCATATTCCCCGAGGATGGAGCAGATGGAGTGCTATGGAGATGCTCTCTAGGGCTCTCCTACAGCAAACAATTGACAAATTCAGCCTCAGAGGCATTCCCAAGAATGAGGTGAGTACAGCCATAAAGGCTGGTTCGTGAAAGGGAGATAAAATACACTGCAAAATATTCCCATTCTACCTGGAGATGGGATTGAAGCCTTTCTGCCCTTACCCTGCAGCCTGTGCTGTCCTCGGAGTGACCAGGGGCAGGGAGATGCCCCGAATGCCCAGAGGGGAACTCCAGGGATGGTCGGAAATGCCTCACTCACTGCTGGAGGAGCACATGAAGCACTGGCTGTGCTCTCCCCTCGTCCCACACAGCAGAGCATTCCTATCAGCACACAGAGCCATAGGGTTACCCTTTCTCAGAGCCCAGACAAACATCCCAGGCTGCAGGCACTGCCCTGGCAGCCCTGCAGAGCCAGCAGCTTGGCCTGCAGCGTGCACCTCTGGCTCTCACTGACACTCAGCTGCACCCAAATTTGAAAACAAGAGGTCAGGAACTACAGCCTTGCCAGAGCAGGAGCCAGAGTACAGCCATCACCTCTCTGGGCCACAGGCAGCCTGGGATAAGGAGCAAACTGCAAATATATCTGTTTATATCTATTTATATCTATTTATATCTATCAATATATCTGTTTCTGGATCAGGAATGGTGTAGCCAACAGGAGCAGGGCAGTGATTCTTCCCCTGTGCTCAGCACTGGTTGGGCAGCACCTCCAGTGCTGTGTCCAGTTCTGGGCCCCCAATTTAGGAAGGACATGGAGGGGCTGGAGCGTGTCCAGAGAAGGGCAACAAGGCTGGTGAGGGCTCTGGAACACAAGTCCTGTGAGGAGTGGCTGAGGGAGCTGGGGTTGTTTATCCTGGAGAAGAGGAGGCTCAGGGCAGACCCCATCACTCTCTACAACTCCCTGACAGGAGGGAGCAGCCAGGTGGGGTTGGGCTCTGCTCCCAGGGAACAGGGACAGGACAAGAGGACACAGCCTGCAGCTGTGCCAGGGGAGGGGCAGGCTGGACATCAGGCAGAATTAGCACAATGTTTCTACTTAAGATAATCAGCAAAAGCACTGCACAAGTTTATACTTGCCAATGAAGTAGTTTAACTCCTCTGAATAGTGGTTTCTTAATGAACAACTTTTAGATCTTTCAGCAGATTTCAATTTCAGTAAATGCCACAGTGATATTAAAATCTGCATTTTGTGAAATGCTTTGCAACAGATTTTGAGGGTTATAGGAACACTCTGTTGTACTGATGTACAGTTTTTGATGTGTGTGACAAGGATGGCAATACAATTTTAGCACACAAAAGGACAGTGGGATTTAACTGACTCTGTTTGAAGGTACATCAAGATCTTTAGGAGAATGTAACAGAGATAAGAGGGGCTAAATGTTAATATCCAGAAACTGGCATATGATAAGGTCAATTTATTGTTAGCTAAGGAAATTCAGACTTCATGTATCTCCTGTTGGCTATGGAGCAGGCAGGATGTTAGCCTCTTTTATTAGCTTAAGGAGAATTTGAAAATCAAGATATGAGAGAAGGTGGCCAGACCAACAAATGCTTTTTAATTACCCCGAGAAGGATAATCTGTTAATTTAACTTCTCAGCTCCAGATACCAACATAACCAGTGCTGGGACATCTTCACAGACTTTGGCACCCTTCCTTTAGTAAATAACAGCCACAAACACTCAAAGGTTTAAAAGAGAGAAGGATCTGATTTTATTAAGCATTAAATAGGCATCACATTGCACACGTTTTCCAGTCTCCTGGGTCCCTGAGGCACTGATTAGACTGTTCCTTCAGGAACCACCCAGGAAAGCCAGGAGAAAGCCTTAAATAAAGGGTTTGATCCATGTTTCCAGCATAGACCCTAACTGACATGTCCTCATTTGAATGAGAAAAGGAATGCTGTAGAAATTCAGATCTCTAATGCTGAAAGGAAATAATGCTCTTAGTCATGACTCATTAGAGAAAAATAAGTCTCATTTGTTGCCTTTAGGTTCTTGTTTACTTTCTATCCTGTTGATGGCTGTTTGCCACTGCTGTCACCTCCACTCCTGTGTATTTGTCCTTGTCACTCCTACCTGGGGCACTCAGTGTCTCCCAGGGTTCCCCACAAACACTGTCACTCATTATTTCCTTCTGCTATTAATACAATTCCTTCTGCTGTCTTAAATATCTCCTGTGCACTCTCATGCCTTCCCTTTGGCCGTGAGGTGATCCCCAGGTATAATTGAAGGAATGAAAAATTGCTAAATATTTCTGTCCTCACATTTCTTCCTTATTTCTCTTATTTCTTCTTGTGTCTTGTTTGTAATATGCCTCGACTTCCCTGCTTTCACCCAGTCCTGGGAACTGACACATACATATTTTTCCTCAGAATGATGAAATCAAAGGTTTTTCCCAGCAGTTTTCCCCCTGGACCAATGTGGCTATCAAAGCAAAGTGTTTGTATGCGTGCTGCAAACCAAACCCCGATGACCTCCAGCCTTTGCTGACACTCCCAGATGATGTTACTGCTGCAAGCCTGTCTGGTGTGGACACACTCTGCAGCACCTTGATGGCCACCTGTCTGTGTCCACCAGGGCTGAAAGTGTCTCTGGAGATGTATTTCCTTCTCCACTGGTTACTCAGGGGGTCACACGTTCCCACGAGGCAGCTCAGAGACTCAGGTATTTCGGGGAGACAGAAGAGATTCAGGTGTGAGTATCTGACCCAACAATTCCATGTCAACAAAACCCTCACTGAATCAACAAATCCCTCACCTGGACTGATGCAGTCATTGTCCTTTGGATTAGCTGACATCCAGAACAACACGGGCTGCCCACAGCCTGCCAAATCCTGATGGAGCAAACCTAAACCAGCTGTTTGCAGCTGTAATTCTGACAATTCAGGAGACAAAGACCCCGCTGTGAGAAGGGGGAAAACAACCTGTGTAACCTGCCTGGGTTCCTTCATGGGCAGATGCCTCCCAAGTTTCATATCAGCTGGAACTGCCAGACACTGACATCCCCCAGAATCCTGGCACAAATCACCAAAAACCCGTCCTGGTGCTCCAGTGTTCCCACAGGCTGGACCTGTGTCCCACCCCTGCCCAGGGGTCCTCCTGGTGGGCCCCTTCCAGGCCCTCCAGCCTCTGCAAACACATGCAGAGCACCAGGGTAAGTAATGAGATGCAAATGTATTCCTTCAGAGGTTGATCCAAAGCCCAGTCAAGTCAATTATTATTAATGTAATTAGTACTGTATGAGCAGTTCAAGGCATAATTCAAGTCAGCTCTCCATCCAGGCAGGCTGTGGATATGTGCAAAGCAGAATTAAAGGGTTTACAAGCTAACTGAGTGTGACAGACGAAAAGAAAGAGAGGAAGGAGATGTGAGGTGATATAAAAAGAGCAGATAATCTGCCACAGAAACCCAATCTTCATCCTGGGCTTTGTCTGGTGAGCCACGCAGCCTTCAGCAGGAATTTCCAATAACAGTTACATCAGCAGTGTGTTCATTAAACAGTATTTTGAACCTTTATTCGTCATGAATTTTCTCTCTCCTTCCATTTTTACTCCTTTTCCCCTGTGCTGGGCTGGCACGAGCACACTGTTTATTCCTCTAGCAGGGACTGTGTACTGGGGTCACTCGAGCCAAGCCAATGGCATCACCCAGGAGCTGCAGGCATCAATGAAGGGCTGAACAAAACCCACCACCAGCTTTGCTTTCCTCTGTACCAGTAATTAAAAATGCCTGAGTCACACTGGGCACAGGGGAACTGGTTTGCTCTGGTGTCACGTCCAGATGCCAACCCACGAGCCAGCCCCTCGCTGTTCACTGGCACTCACCCAAAAGCTCTTTTTTCCCTCTTTCTCTCTCTATTTTTTTTTTCCTTTTCCCCAGTCCAGGAGGGAGCGTTTCCAGGGCCGGAGGGGCCGGGCAGCAGCGGGCACAGCGCTGGGATGCGGAGCCGCTGCCGCTCCTCGCCGTGCTCGACAGCCTCTGGCCGGGCTGCAGCCTGCCTGGTGCAGCCAGAGCACCCTCTGCTGCTCCGCTCCCTCCTGCCAGGCAGCCCTGGCACTGCCAAACCCTCCCCGAAGGTGTGGAGGGATGCTCCGCTCCCAGGCTGGCTCCCAGCCTGCTCCCTGGGCTCTGCGAGCGAACCATGAGAGCTGTGCGGGTGGCGAGCGCCAGGCTGCCTCCGTCAGTGATGCTGCAAACCTGCTCCTCCCTGCGCCACACGATCAGCTAAGAAAGGCAGGAAAGGCTCCTCGTTCCTTAGTGTGTGGTGTAGCTGGGGATACGGGGCTGCAGCAGAGCCCTGTGCCCTGGCACGGCCTTTATCGGGAAATATTTCTAACTGCCCTTGCTATGGGAGCATGTGAGTGCAATTACAATATTGCAGCAGAAATCAGCCGGGTATGTGGTAAAGCAGGGGAACATCCAAGGGAATGTGTGTAAAATAATCTCCCTACCATGCACATAGAAGGGCACTGAGATTCCTTCCAGAATCCAGAATCCCCACATTCCCTGCTGCTCCCAGAGAGGGAAGCACAGGCTGGCTGAGGCTGCACTGCTGGCCTGGAGGCCACCAGGTCACCCCTGGAGTGGCCAGGCAGCCACGGGGAGCGGTGGTGCTGAGATCTTTGTAGCTGGAAAAGGCAAGTCAACATGCAAATCCTAGTAAAAATATCTTTATTAGCAGCATTTTAATCACTTGCAAAATCTGGACCAGGATCAAACCAAACATAAGGCAGCAGCTGCTGTAAACAGCCGTTGTTGAAATGGAAAAATGATTAGTGCTGAGGGAAGGATGTCAGGCGTAATGAGCCTGCCTTGGCTGCTGAACACCGGGCACAGCCGGGCACCTCCACACCTGTCCTGCCCTAAAACCCCTCCTGCTGCAGGGATCCCCAGACCTGCCACCTCTCTACCAACCTCAGGAACCATCCCTGGCCATATTTACAGCGCCAAGGGGTTTTTCTGACTCTGCTTGGAGAAGGGAATAATTGCACTGTGCAGGAGCCTCTCTCCTTCTGCCACACGCAGGAGGGTAACGCTGAAAGTCATTTTAACTTCCACACAATTAGGGAAGAGTAATTATCCACCAAAGCTTGCATTGAAACAAGGTGTGTATTCACCATATTTTGGCTCTGGTGTTAATTACACTTTCCTCCCCTCTGCTGCAGGAAGGGGCCTGGGGGTCCTGAACGTGAGTCAGCTGAATGTGGGTCAGCAGTGCCCTGGAGCCAGCAGGGACATCCCTGGCCTGGGGACATCCCTGTCCTGGGGACACCCCTGTCCTGGGGACATCAGCCCAGGGAGGGATTGTCCAACTCTCCTCTGGGATGGGGCAGCCTCACCTCCAGTGCTGGGGCAGTTCGGGGTGCCACAATATAAAAACCATCAGAGAGTGTCCAAAGGATGGATGTGAGGATAGGGAAGGCTCTGGAGAGAAGCAGCTGAGGAGACTTGGTGTGTTCAGCTGGAGGAGACTGAGGGGAGATCACATTGTGCTCTTCAACATCGTCCTGAGGGGCAGCTCTGATCTCTGCACTCTCCTGACCAGAAGCATGATCCAGGGAGCAGCTGGACCTGGGCCAGGGCAGGCTCAGGCTGGATTTTGGGAGAAGTTTCTTCCTCCAGAGGGTGCTGGCACTGCCCAGGCTCCCCAGGGAATGGGCACTGCCCCAGGGGTGCCAGAGCTCCAGGAGGGTTTGGTCCCCACTCCAGAGATGCCCAGGCTGGGATTGTTGGGGTGTGTGGGCAGGGCCACAGCTTTCACTGTGACACCTCAGCCCTTCTCACTGCACAGAGGGCTTCTCTTCCCTTCCTCATTGACAGGATGCCACAAGGAATCCCCAGCACCAGAGCAGCTCAAATCATGTTAAGCATGGACATACACGATCATTGCCGTGTGTCACGAGGAGCAGCAGCCGCTTCCTTAAATCATCTGCATTTCAAACGCTGAGTGTCGAAACACGAGAAGTGGCTTCAGCCAAACCAGCTGAGTCCTGTCCGAGTGGGAAGGGGGGAAAGCCTCGTTTAGTATTTTTAATTTCCATCAGGGGGAGCCTGTGCACAGAGGATTAGTCCTGGTGACTCTCCAGCCCCAGAGACTTCCCACAAGCACAGCTCATTGAGCCCTTGTCGTGTGTGACCTGGGCTGCCAGGGCCCGGCAGCTCTGCCTCGTGTCAGGGAATTCAGAAACCTTTCTGCATTTACAGAACGGTGTGAGCTCTGCTCAGGAGTGAGATCTGTTCATCTAATCATGTTAGTGGAAGGTTAACATTTTTATTTAGCTGATGGATAATTCATACCACCAAGAATGCGAACCATGCTCTGTGGTTTGGAGGTTGACTCTACCTGGTAAATATTAACATTTGTGGCATGAAAAATAATTAGAGGTTTAGTGTCAAGATCTGTGTCAGGGTTATGTGGTTACAGGCTATTGACTGTAGGGCTTGAATTTAAAGACCTTGCTGTAATCAGACTTTACCAAACAACACCCTGGATCAAAGGGAAGCAATAGTTTCTATCTGTTATGGTAGCACTTGAGTAAGTAAACTGCTGGTAAAAAAATCAAAAATTCAAACACTTCCCATTGGAGGGGTGGCAAAAGGTCCAGTGTGAATTATCAGGTGTTCACAGAGTAAATCAGGTGATAAACACACTGAACTTCCTACACAACATATAAAAAACCTCTGTTGAATAAAAAACAATAAAAATCTAACACTGCAAAGGCCTCTGAGGTGTAATTTCAGAGCTCCACTTCCAGTTCTCTTGGAGGGAAAAATTGGCCTTCATGGTTAAACCTGTCCTGTGTTTGAGGAAGGAGCAGTGGCCACCTCTGAACACTGTGTGCAGCATCTGCTGAAGTTCCCTCACCTTCACCATCTCCCAGGATTTCTGGGGTAAACCCAAACTCACACACTCAGCTTAAGGCCTCCTGTTAAATAGTTTGAGGCAGCTCTGTGATACCCAGGAGCAGTAATCCTTCCTAAAATGGTCACTTGTAATTTTGTTCACACTCAGTTTTTAAGATCTGCTCTGTCACTGTTGTAACAAGGTCGTTCTTAAGCCACAAGTTCCCCAGTTCCTGCCTGTGTTCCTGGACTCCATAGGGGTCACTCCTGGAAAGCCCTGCTTGCATCCTGTGGTTTGAAAAGGCCTGATTTGGATGCCTCACGAGAGGCTCAGCACGGCAGAAAATCAGGTCTCTGATTTAGGGGCCACCAAACCATTCAGGGGTATCTTTTACCAGGTCAGTCTTTCTATGAGATCCAGAACAAACTTGGGGTGCACTCCCTCATACTCCAAACTGCAATAATAGGTTTGGTTCTTCCAGTGCCTTTTCTGTCTCTCCTGTATGATCTGGGGCAGGAACACTCTCCTGCATTTTGCAATTTAGGACACAATTCAACAGGGAGACAATTACAGATACAGCCATTATAAAAATAGTAAAAATACAGTGAATATAAAGTCAGCTCTAGGGGCTTGAGTGCAGACATGAGGTGGCAGGAGTCAAAGAGCTCATTATATTAATTATAAAATAACAATGGAAAAGGCTGACTTCCATCTTCTGAAAATATGTGCTCTACTCCTGCAAGGCTTATAGGCTTAATAGAGGATTCAAAGAAAGTCAGAATGGTATCTCCTGGCTTTAAACATCTCTGGATCTTGAGTGAGCAAATCAATTGCCAAGGAACAAAGTTCCTTTTTGAATTCAAAGCAAAACACACCTACTGCTCCAATCTGGGGAGACAGCTACCAAGAAGATCTAATATCAGATCCCAGTCTTGTTTCCTCTGCTACAAAGCAAGGGCAGATCAGTCCAAAGAAAACTCCTCAGCAAATCGAAGCAGTCGAAAAAAAAGTACATTTACTTATTAATGTCTCATAGTCTCAGATGTCTACGGTACAAAGGAAAGTATTTGAACAGCTTAAAAGTTTTATGGTTAGAATAACATTCAATCAAAAATACATTTTTGCAGGACTGGCTAAGGAACCACAGGCAGGCAGGAATTCCGGGAAAGCCCCCGTTCCTCTGGGAGGAGCCAGTGGGGAGCAGGGAGAGGGGTCCCTGTGCTGCCCTGGCTCCCCAGGGACACAGGGAAGGGATGCTTGGGATTTTTACCTCTGGAAAAGTCTTTGATCAGGCAGCTGGGCTCAGTCTCAGAGATGCAGCTTTCTTCTGGTAAAATCCCCAATCCAAATACTGGGTGCTGTGTTTGCAATCTCCCAAAAAATCTGATGTGTTCCATGTGCCACTGAACCTCCCCATGTCTGTGAGCCTGCCTAGAGCAAAGTCCTGAACTCTTGGAGCAACAACTGGCTCCTGGACAGAGAGGTTCTGGGCCAAGCTTCAAATACCCCCACTCTGTGATTTATGGATTGGTACCCAAAGCAGAGCAGCAGATTTGCTGTTTCTTGTCATTTCCAGAGCTGAAACCAGGTGAGATTCAGGGTTTTAATGAGTTTGACCTAGAATTTGCAAATCCCTTTGATGCCCAAATTCAAAGTGAATTTGAGTCAGAGAAATGAGCCCACATGAACCAGACCCAAGAATGCATCTCCTCAAAGCCCTGTGAAGTGAAAGCACAACTTTGCAGCAGCTTTTGTTGACATCTTCCCTTGCAGCACCTTTCTAAAACTTCTGACTGCCCAAATGCAAAAACTCCTCACCTCACTATTCACAAATGGCCTTTAAAAAATGTTCAGAGGTCTGGTTATACATTACATGAGCATTATGAGAATGCATTGTCTGGCACCAGCATCTCACAGGCTTTCCAGGAGTTCTGTTCTCTCTCTCTGTTTGCTTCAGTCAATGCCAGCATGAACTAAAGAGGTCTAAAGTGGAGAGGAGTAGGAAATACAAAACAACTAAAGGAGCAAGCTCATCTGTATAGTATTTCTGAGTGTTTCCCTGACAGGTATCTTCTGGTGAGAGCACCTGACCCAGCGGTTCTCCGGCAGTGGGAGCCATTCCCTGTGTCCTGTCCCTCCAGCCCTTGTCCCCAGTCCCTCTCCAGCTCTCCTGGAGCCCCTTTATGCCCTGAAGGGCTCTGAGCTCTCCCTGGAGCCTTCTCCCCCTTGACTGACTTGAGCCCTGGTTGTGATGCTGAGCTGAGCTCTCCAGAACCGAAGTTTGCAGCTTTTCATTTTAGAAACTGCGTGTGGCACGAGGCTGAAAATCCCCTCCACTGCAGGTTACCACAAAACTCCTGCTAAGAACAACAGAGGGAACCAAACCATGAAAGAATGAAAGTCTAAAAGCCCCACTTTGGCTGAGCAAACCTGGCTCTACAGCGCTGTCCAAGAGATGGTACAGCAAAGCTTCTTGGAAGCCTCCTGAGAAACGTCTTTGGTGTGTGGCAGTGCCAGCTGACACAACGGAAAGCACACAAGGGATGTTTCAAGAAATCACTTCACTTGGAAAAAAAACTATGAGCAATGCTTTTTTCTGAGAATTAATTTTCCAAATAGAAGGTTCATTTTCTCCCTCAGAACAATTTCTCCCTTCAGCTGTAAACTTGACAATTTACATCTGAAGTAGCCTTAAGATTCTACTAAGTTACAATCAAGGCAAGTGTTGTGAGGCAGTCACTCTTTCTGAGACTTTCTTCTTTGGAAAATGAGAGACCCAACAGAAACTGGAAGATTTTATTGCAAGTGACAGAACATCGGGCTCAGTGATGGAAGCCTCAGCCTCGGTGTTAAGGAACATAAAGCTCCTGACTCCAATTAAGTTTTGTTCCATTTATATGGGCATACAGTTGGGTCTTTTGAAAGAAAAGTCAAGGATCCAGGCAGCAGCCATGACAGGGAGATACCACATGAAAATTGCTTTTATTCCTGTTCCCAAGACATCAGTCCTGAAGGAAAGGCTGTAGGTGCTGACAAACTTCAGCACTACAGAATAAACCAAGACAGGAAAAATAATTAGGTTGAAAAACAAACAAAGGAATATTTTAGCTCTCTTGGGAATGGAAGGTTCTTTTGCCTGGCACTATCGATCTTCTCACACAAACTTTTAGCTTTGCTTGGGAGAATACCAGATTCTCCCTGGCATGCCAAGTCCTGAATCCATCATGAAAATCTATTTTGGAAATCTTTCTATCACAGTATTAAAGGAAAAATGTGTGTTGACAAAAGTGCCCGTTGCATTTGACGCAGCCTTTCCGTGTTCATTGCGCTGAGGAACGTGAAGGAGGTTGGGACCAAGGGATTTATAAAAGTTAAGCAAACCCTGTCCCTTTAATCTGAAATCTGCCTCACTTCGCCCTGAGGTTGACATTTATTGTTTAAAAACGTTGAGAAAATGTGCTGAGGAATTGCCCATTCCCATCAGTGTAAGTATGAAATGTTTAAAGTGAACATTTTTCATCTGGTGCCAGCTCCAGGCCCGCAGCCAGGTCCTGTTTGACAACCAGATGAGTAACACAAAGGGGTTCCCCCCATGAAAATGGAGCTGGCACAGCCCGTGGGTCACAGCATTCCCTGCCAGGGGCTGGGCTCAGGTGTGTGCAGGGCCCCAGCAGGAGCAGTGCCACACTGAGCCATCCCAGGGAATGACCAGAGGGCAGCTTGGGGGTCATTTTCCATTGCACTGGAATTCCCAGAGCTGCTCCAGGCCTTTCCTTGGAAACAATTTTAAGAGGGAAAATGAAAGCAGAGCCCCCATGGGCTGCAGATGAAGCAGTGCTGGTGTGTGGGTTTGAGATGTTTAGTATGAACACTGCCCCTGCTACAAGGTTCCCCATAAACAAATCAGTGTTGCATCTACTTCACTGGTTTCTGCACTGAATCAAATTAACATGCAAAAATAGAATTAATCTCTTTTTACCAGCCAAAATCTATGGATGAAATAATTTCTGTTTACAAGAGCAGTGGGATCACTTCCCCTCCTGAGCACAGAAGTGCAGAAAGTGTATAAATGTGTGCTGATTTCTTGGGCACAGAACAGAAAATAATTTCAGTTCAGAGATATTTTAGAAACTTTGTAAATTAAATGAGTAGTGCTCCACTTAAGGCCACACTCATTGCCATCCTTGCATGGCTTGCAGGATTTACTATCATTTGTCACTGCTGATTGTGGGGTTTGAGCTGTACAGATACTCCCACCTCAGGGTCACCCTATAATGGCAAGAGCTGCTCCTGGTTTACAGTGGATTGGGATATAAATGTGTTCTTACCTCCTTATTTCCCTGTTAACAGTGCAGAGTCAGGGATTTGGGTTTGCAGAGGGTAGAAAATGCTGAAATGGAAAAAGGCAGATTCTCTTCCCCCTCCTCTGAGCTGCAAGGTCCCAGAACATTCCTGTCTGGGGCTCAGTATCCAGCACCAGCAGAACAACTGCTGCACTGGGACCTGTATTTCTTCCAGACATCAACATCCACTAAATGATCATCTTGCCTCCACACTGGGAACCTGCACACATCCAGTGAAACAGGCTGGGATATCAATAGCAGCACATTGCCTGCTTCTCTCACCTGGCAGAACCTGCTGCTGGAGAGTTTTACAATTTGGGGATGTAACTCAGTTTGGCCCTGCAATGTGGCACGCCTGGCTGGAGAACAGAATCAGGAGAGGTTGTGCCAGAGGAGCTGACTAAACAGCACTGAAACCCTGGGCTGCCATCAGACCTGGGAACAGGATAGGATCCCTCTGCCTTATTTTCTGTCAATCCCTCCTGTTGTCAAGCTGGCTGCCAAATGCATGGCTGCCAAGTAACTTGACCTTGTCAGTTTTAAACCACCAATTCTCATCATTACATTATTGAAAACAGCACTGTGCCTGGAATGACACCAGTAGGAAGATGCTCTCTGATACAATTTTGTGCCTGTGTGGAAATCCACAGATTAGTCCCCAGCACCTTTACACTGATTAAAGGTGCCTCGTGCAGCTCATGATATTGTAATCATAATATTCTGATCCCTGGGGAAGACTGGGAGGCACCTAAACACTGAATAAAGTGAGTTATTTTATTTTATATCAAATATAATGCTGCTTCCAAATTCAAATAATGTCCTTTCAGCAGCTGAGCCCAAACCTGCACACTGAGATCAATGCACATTGACCATAGGACCTGAGAAAGGTCTTGTTTTCATGAAATGTTCATCATCCAAGGGATCAGAGAGCACCTTTGTTTTCAGACACAGGAGTGGCTGCACTGAGGCATGGCCAGCTTTGGGACAGAGCAGTAATCCCCAGAGGCAGAGCCAGTCCCTTCTCTCCTGTACCCACTTGAGGGAATGGCAACTTCCCTTGGTGTCTCTAATCCTCATCTTTTATCTTTCCACAATACTTGCAATCACCTACACCTTATCATAAACATATTATAATAAACATCCCCCTCCCAGAGACACTCAGGAAAAGAAAAGGGGAACATATAGAAAAAACTCCAAATTCTACTTTTGCAACCCAGCAGGGAGAGGTACAAGCTCCAAACCTTTAGCAATAAATAGGCAGGACCTGAGCATTTTTGCCAGGACTGTGCCTCTGCACAGTCAGAGGCTGCAACAGGTCTGGTCAGTGCTGAACACTGTGATATCATCTGTAACACTACAGGAAAAGCTTTAAAAGCAGATTCCTCCAGAAAACAGTAACTCATCTGCTGGGATGGCTGGCAGCCAGAGTGACGTTCCCCAAGCCCATCTCCAGCGCAGCTGAGCAGGGCATTCCCCGGAGGGGTTTGTGTTTGGGAAGAGATGCTGCCCCTCCATACCCTGCTCACAGCTGGGCCCCAGCCAGGGCTGGCACCTGGCCTGGAGAGCTGATCCCCTGGGACACAGAGATGGAGCTCTGCCCTGCTCCAGAGGGAGGGTGAACAGCCCTGAGCTGGAACTGCTCCTTCCTGAAGGGCTCACGGGGCCACGAGCTGCAAACTGAGCTGTGCATGGATTGGGAGCCTCGTGCTTTAGTTCTGCTCCACTTCTGCTGAGTCTCTGCAGGTTCATGAGGAGGAGGAATCTGCAGCCCCCCTGCCAAGCTGGGCCTCCATCACGTCCCCCAGAGAGGCTGGAGGAGGATGCTCTGTGGTTTTATGCAAAGAAAAGCTCTGTGTGGACCCCTTACACTGTAAATATTTACTTTCGTGTGCTCCAAAATTAAAATTTGGCCTTGAATTTTGTTAAATGTGCCACAGGAAATAAAACCTTTCATGTCAGTGATTTGGAGAGAACAAGTGGTCCCAGTTGCTTGGCTGGCAGCAAACCCCTCTTGTTTCAAAGCCCAGCCATTCCCAGAAGCCCATCATTCCTGTGGCAGCAGCAGCACCCATCCATTATTACAACATTATTTGATTTAATTACTTCTTTACTTCCTCTTACTCCCTGCCTGCATCCTGTCCTGCTGGGCTCCCAGAGAGGCAGCTCCTACCAAGAGATTTTGTTTTCCGACTCGGTATTTGTATCTAGAGCAACTTCTGCATCCAGGATAACCCTCTCCACTCAGAAATGTTAATCCCATAGATCCTCTAGCATCTTTTAGTGATTTTCCCACTTCTTCCATGGCCTAAGCTGCCTCCTCTGAGCATTTATAAACTTTCCTTGCCAGAACACCACTTAACCAAAAACCCCGAGTCATCTGCGGGGCTCTGTGTTTTCCAGATTTCCCAGGGACCCACTTAGCTATGTGAAGGTCAAATGTGTTCCCCAAGGTTTTATTCCACGGATTTCTTCACGTGCTGCAGTCAGGCTTCACTGCACAGACATTTGTGCATGGGCTGATCTCAGTGCAGAAACCTCTGGCACTGAAGCCTGGCTGAGTTGCTTTGCCTCAGAGAAGCTGCCAGGCTGAAAGTTACTGCAGGGACTGGACATCAGCTCTGAAATCTCCTTCCAAGGTCAAAAGACTCCTAAAACTAATGACAGGTCAGCCTAGAGAAGTATTTCTAACTTGATCAACAGCTACAACAAAAAAATCCACTTTGATTCTGCTGAAAATTATCTTGGTTAATAAACCTCCAAAATGCCTCCAAACAACCTTTGATGCTCAAACAATTTCCCGTGTGTTCAGGGAAGCCCACGTGTAAACATCACACGCACTGTTGCCATTGGAGCAGGATGAAAAAAGTCACAATAAAATGAAAAATCTACTGGTGAAGTTCCTGGCACACGAGTGTCCCAGCTGGAAGTCAGTTCTGTGTGTGACAGCTGCTCATCCTCTGCCTTTCTGGCTCAGAAACCTGTGGGCTTCACTGCTCTCCTCACTTCACACCAGCAGTTTTCATTGGCTCTTCCAAACCTCTTTCCCAAGGGCTTTGAAGAACCTGTGTCCATCTTTTTCCAAAAATACCACCCACTTAACACAAGATGGCACCGCTGACCACCTCAGGGCTGAGGGCGAGCCCAGGTATGCAGGACAGGTTTGGATCTGTTTATTCAACTCATTTATGAAAAGCCTCTCCTGGTGCTTCCTCCCCATCCCTCGCTGTCCTTTGTCACAGACAAATCTCTCCTCTTGCTTCATCCTCCAACAGCCCCTTGGCTAAAACAAGCTAAAATCTTCCCCAAGAATTTTTAATTCCCTAATTAAGGCTGGCAATACCCTGATTAATAAATGTGAAGAAAAGCAGTCGTGATACATCAAAGGCTCACTCAGTGTAGTCCCACATCTCTCTTATTTTGGAGTACAAGCAGCTTCCAAGCTTTGCCTGAGTGAGAGGTGAACAATGCCCCACCAAATCTCCTGTGAACTGAAATTCAGAGCTCTGTGGAGTCTCAGTGAGCTGCCAGCCCGGGCTGGGCACTCAGCACTGCCAGGCTGGGATCAGCCCTTCCTGATCCATCACACAAAACTCCTTTGACGGGTCCGGGTTTCAGTCACCACCAATCTGGACCCCATTATGAAAGGGGGGAACAAAAATAGGTTGACTTGATATTAGCATTTCTCTCAAGTCCCTGAGAAGCAGAAAGACTGGGGGAAGGGTGAATTCCTTCCCTATACAACTGAGAATTACATCCTTTCTCTGGAATGTTTAAGCTAATTTGGAGAATTTAACAGATATTAATGGTCTTGCTGCAAAGTCATACACACCAGTCCACAGTCTGAGATGAATTACTTGTGAATCTTGTTCTATTTCCATAGTTCTCTCTTGAAACAAGGCATGTTTTATAGCACTTTATACTTTTTTTTTTTTTTTTTAAGTAGATTCCCCAAATTGTTGTCCTTCTGTGAAGTCCATGGCATTCCTTAAGCTGCTTTATACCTGGAGAGGACTGAAATCTCCAGAGCCCACTCAAAGATACATTCCTTGAGGATACACAGGCAGAACTTGCCCTGTATGTATTCTCCAGGCCCACATTTTCCAGCACCTCCCCTCCCCTTAGTGCTTCAAAGTGCTTCTGCAAAGAATCCAAACCCACAGGCCAAACTTCTGTGGTTCTCACAAAATATCCCCCAATCACAACTGAGCAACCAAGTGGCTTTACTGGGCTTGAATCTCACCCTCGGCTGCAGAAAATCTCCTTGGCTTTCAGCTGAGCCGACTCAGACATTGTCCAGCTTTGCCACTCCAGTGCTACTGAAAACAAAGGTTCAGCAAATCATCTTCCAGGGCCATGCCTGGGTATTTCTAGAAAGGTTCCCCCTACACTCAAATCCAGAGTTATACAATCATCCCAGAATCCCCGAATGGTTTGGGTTGGATGAGACTTTAAAGTCCATCCCATTCCACCCCCTGCCATGGGCAGGGACACCTCCCACCATCCCAGGCTGCTCCAGGACCCAATGTCTGACCTGGTCAGACACTTCCAGGGATGGAGGAGCCTCTTTCATTCTCACTAACATATGAACACATCAAAATTATAACTCTGATAAAACCCCAGTGGTTTATAAAACTCGCAAGTTATCCAGTATCAAGTGATTCATTTAATTTTCTATTTCATGCACCAGGGCTTTGCTGTTTAGGCAGTGTCCCAGCAGGGAAACCTGCAGGCCTCATTTCCAGTCCTCCTCACATACTGGGACAAAGGGATATCAGGCATCTGGTGTTGTGGGAAAACATGCTCAGAGTGTAAAGGTTTGTGGTTAAAACATCTTTTAAGAAGTGCATTTGGACCCAAAATCAGGTTTAATCCCTCTTCTAATGAGTGTTTCTGGGATATTTTCACCAGGACAGGAACACAAATCGAGTCAAAAGATTTTTCCTATTAAAAGGAACTCAGGTGTAACCCCAAATTGCACATTTCTCCCAAATTCATCCCCTTTGATGCCATTTGGTTCAGGTTTGGTACTGGCAGCAGTGTCTCCTGGTTCCCAGGCAGCAGCAGGAGTGACCTGTTCCCTGGCAGGGGGAGCTGTTATGTTTCCATCACAATGCACAAACTCCACTCCGAGAGGGCGAGCAGGCAAGGGGCCAAGAGCAGAATGCCTGTGCTTTGCAGTCATTCCTGAGCCAAGATATTCGCTTTGCTTTTCAAAAGCATGAGTGGTCAGAAAGGCCTGCTTGGAAATTGAAACCATCCTCACACAGCTCACTCTGTGCAGGGAGGCTGAGCAGCCTGTGGATTACATGACTCATGCAGCATGGGGACTGCAGCTGCCCTATCAATAATGCTCTCAGCTTATATTTCTCATTTGCACCTCGCTGCTTTTCCTGCCTTGATCACTGAGTGAGGACCAAGGCTGCAGGTCCCTGCAAGGAGCCATATGCTAAGGAGCTCACTGCCAAGTCCATCCACATCTCCATCTCCATCACTCTGGGACAGCTGCTCCTGATCCATCTGCCCTCCCAAGGGGCCTGAGCAGCCCCTGGAATCTGTGGGGCAGCACTTGGGGTGTGTGGGACAGCCCCAGCCCCCTGTGCTGCAGCAGCCCATGCCATGCTGGGGTTTGCCTGACATTTCCCCAGCTATCCAGGGCTTGCTTTCACCTCAAGAGCAGCCTGAAGTATTTTTCAAGCTGTAGCATTTTGGTTTTATGGATGTCCAAATGCTGCAATGTTCTGCTGGTATTACTATAAAAATCCAGAGAGAAAAGCTTAAGCTGAATTAATTCTGTGCAGATTGTGATTCTCCATAGGTTAACTCAGTTCTCGTGCTGACTCAATCAAGTTTGGCTCCTTCTGCCTGCAGCCTCTGGGTTCCAGCCCCACTGCCAGGTACTGGGGCTGATCTCTTAGGGTCATTTCTGAGGAGGGATAAAAGTGGGGGACAACACATCCCACTCTGCTTTTTAAAACAGTGGGAGGCTCCAGCATGCTCGGGACAGGCTCCACTCAATCCACCCATGCTATCCACAGTTAACTGGGACCCCACAGTGACTGGTGCTGGTTGGAAATGGGAATTTTGATAAAATCCACAGTATTTAATATCCACAGGCTATAATGTCCACGGCCTCCCTCCCTTGGCAAGCCAGCCTAGACACTGAGCCTGACTGGGAATTAATTAAAACTGCAGTCTGGGGATAACAGCTGCCAGGATGGAGCTGGGGTCCCTCCCCAGGTGCAGTGGGCTCAGGCACGTTCCACTCTACTCTTTCTCTTATCACAGCCACTTGCACATCTCTGAGACCACGAACCTTATAATCCAATCCACAGCTGAACATTTCCTTTTATTTCTGCAGAGTGCCTTGTGCAACCCTCTGGCACTGCATGTGGCATTTCCCTTTACCCTAAAAACCAGAATAAAATCCCATGGACCTTGCCCAAGTCAGAACATCCTATCCCAGCAGATCTTCTGAAGGAAAGCAAGCTAGAACAGGCCAGGAAATGCACAGAATAAGACATGGCCAATTTTAGACACTCGACAGCAGCCATACAACAAACTTGGGATGCTCACAACAGGTGGCAGCTGCTTACAGGGACATTGGATGGGCCCCACATGCTGCTGTTAATGAAATAATCTGAGGTCAAACCAATATTTGTGTAGAACCACTGTGTTTATCTCCATACGTCAAGATAGCACACACAAATATTTATCTTCCCTGAAACCATTTTAAACAGAGTATTCCTACCGGTTGGAATGCTGCCGAAATATTCAGCAGTCACTTCCTGGAGTATCCTACAATTCCCGGGACAGTTTGCTCTGTTTGCGGCTGGATAAAGCCGGGGGCCCCTCCCGCAGCCCCGTCTGGCTCCACAGGGGCTTTCAGCACATCTCCAGTTGTTATTACCAACACTGCCAAGTCCACAGCCCAGCTCGGAGCTCAGGCCCTCGCTGCAGCTTCCAAAGGCTCCCGCTGGAATGTCCCTCGGCTTCCCAGGCTTTGGTGATGTTCAGTGGCACAGAGAAAGGCAGGTCCTCACCACAACAAAAGGCAGAGCGCTGTGCTGGAATACCCGGAATTCTCTGCCCCACAGAACGTGTGTGGTTTGCACGGGTTTTCCCACAGTTTCCACCTTTCTGGAGCAGCTCGGGATGTGGAGCAGGACTGGGAATTGCTCTCGTGCAAGGGGTCACTGCATGAACAGAGCCGAACATCACAGCCTCCCTTACAGGATCCCAGGCTGGTACAGAATGAGGGAAAACTCCACACGTGAAGGCAGCAACCCCCTGAGCGGGTACTGGGGCTGCTCACCGCGATTACTCACCCACACCACAGAACACATCACATTTTCCAAAATTCCACATCACTTCACAGCTCACGGGGGTGTTAGGTACTTGTGATGGAGCTCCCAGGAACAGCCCTGGCACTGACAGCTCCTGGTGTTAACCCTTCAGCCTCAGAAACATTCAGTGATATTTGTCACTGAGAAGTCTCCACATCATCAGAGGGATTTTGCTGCGCTGGCACTGACTCCTTGTATACAAGAATTAATGCACAGCTATGTGTGTATGCACAAATGTGAGCATCAATGCACTGGCAGAGGTAACCTGGCAATTCAAATCAAAAACTGAAACGAGTCTGCAGCATTTCTAAATTAACCTGTTGCCATCTCCTTTCCAAAGTGAGGTGGTGGAACACTAAAACACAAATTTGCCTGCACAACTCCCACATTCAGGAAGTCGAGCATTTAAGGTTAGGATTGGAAAGGCTGATAAAGGATGGGAAAGTGACAAATTGCCTGCAGTGACCTCTGGAGTATTTCTGCTGTCAGAGACTGCAGGCAAATGTCCTTAAGTCGTGAGAAAGAGATACAGACACTCCCTGCTTGTGTGCAGATACATCAGCAAGTCCCAGGCTCCTGCATCTGCACCCCTGGTGAGAGGGGATCATGCTCAGTGCAGGTCAGTGGGAAACAGACATCTCCAGAGAATATCACCCAAATAGCTTCAGAGACGCTGGGGACAGCTAAAGCAGGGGGTACCCAGCAGCCAACAGGTTACAAAAGAGCTTTAATGTGACACTGGGTTTTACCCAGCCCAGTGTCTCCCTGAGTGTCCTTCTAGATGGTTCTGTTTATCCTCCTGACTGAGGCAAATATGTCCATGATTTATCATGGTTTTCTTTTTCAATTACAAAATCCCTTTAAAAGACATTTTCATACCATTATCCTTGCTTGTAACAGACCAGCAAGTGTGTGGGGGGGAATTCACTTTACAACACATGTAAGAGATGAGGCCTTTGTTTTCAATACCCCCTGTAAAATTCAGGTTTTTTCAGCTAAACCAGTTGCTTTGGTGCTGGTTCACCCTAGGACACCATCCCTTCATATAAAGTGTCAGTAGATGCCCCAAATTGGCTGACCAGGGTCCCTGGGTGTGAGCACTCCATAGCCAGCAGTTCCTGCTGGAGAATCCACAGGAAGGCAGGAACAGCCCTGGGTACAGCCCTGGGCTCAGGACCCTCTTGGGAGCTGAGCACCAGGTCCTTGCTCTCCTTGGAAAGATCCCAGAGGAGCAGCTAGAGGGTCCATCCCAAGCCTGGTTCAGGCCAAAAATGCCTCCTTAGACCCAGGGATGGACCCACCAAGGCAGAAGAAGTGGAGCACCTGAGCTACAGAAACCCAGAACTGCAGCCAGAACCACCAGTGGCTGTGAGAGGAGGGCTGGGGCTGTTGACCAATGTCAAATTATAGAAATCTCTGTGTGCTTTTGATTGCTCAACCTGCTGTGCTCGTGTATTAAACACCAGCTTGCACATTCCACAAAGAGGTTTGGGGTTTTTTTCCTGCTCTCTGGGCTGTCAGAAAGGATTTGGATGAGGTCAGTCTCTGAACACAGAACATTAAGTCTCAACTGAAGGAAGGACACAAAAGCTACATCTCTACTGTACAGTGTGTTGCATATTGTGCATATCAGTTTGATTTGTTTTATTACCAACAATTACCAGCTCCAGGCAGGGTGACCTGCTGAACGAGCTGTCTGACACAGTCATTAGTCACAGCTCAGCAGACACCAGGATAGAGAGGGATTTGGATCCTGTAAAGCAACAGGCACTTATCAAACAGATGAAAAACCATAGACTAAGCACAAGCAGCACCGTGGCTGCCAAGGGGGGAAGAAACCTCCTGAAATCTGGAATGTGTTTCTACTTACTGTCCATCCTAGTAAAATAAAATGATCTCTCATTTGAGCATATGGTTCTGCTTAGACAAGAAACTGTATATATTGGTCTAAATCCAGAATAGCCCTTCTGACATATTACTCAGTATTAGAAAATCACTACAACCTGCGTGCTCTGTAGCAGCTCCTAATGCTAAGTGCAACAAACCTTCAATGAGCTTCCTCTTCCCTCTCTCCTCCCCAGCTTTTCTGTCCTGGACCCATTTCATTCTTCTTTTCTCAGATTGATACCTTTCCTGTATCCTTCTCCTTTCTTTTCTCCCGCCTGACACACATATCTTCAAGAAGATGATCTTCTTCACATCTCTTCTCTTCACATCTCTTCTTCATTTCTCTATGACTTTTCTGCATGAAAAGACCTTCAGCAGCATCCCAGAGCTCCCAGTTTGTGTGGTAACCTGCTGATTGCACAGAGGCTGAGCTTTCAGATGGTAAATACCTCATGGATAATCTGCAGGTGTATTTTTAAGGCCTTTTATGCATTGTAACAAATTGCTTCAGTTTTATTTGAACACAGTCAGAGGGACAGAGGAAACTCCAAAGCTTTGGGGTGCTCAGGTGACAATGGAGATGGAGTCTCCAATTTCCAAAGGAGATTTCTCTGAAAATGAAGAAGGCTTTGCAAATCATGGACACTGAAGGGGACCTCTCTGAAGAGAAGCTGGTTGACATTTCTCTGCCTGTATTTCCCAGCTTAGAATGTATTTTAGGCATGATCCAATATTTCCAGAGGAGCATACTGATTTTCAGAAAATGGCATCGTGAAAGAAATATTGAACTGAACCATTCCAGAGAGATCAAAACATTTGAACGGGGAAAGCTCACAAAGTAAGAATGGATGTGGATGGGAAAGGAGCCAAAAAACCACCCAGCCAAGTGGGCCTGGGCTGGATCCAGCTCTGCCAGGGATGGATTCATTTCTGCTGGGCTCTTCTGCAGCTCCCAGAGCCCAGCAGCCACGGGAGGAGGGGGCAGCTCCAGGGCACCTGAGCTGGGATGAAACGAGCTCAGTGCCCTGCGTCCCTGAGCTGTGTCTGCAGCAAAACCTTCCTGGGGTGAGCTGGGAGAGCCCTGCAAACCCTGGCACCAAGCACAGCCCAGAGCTGCCCCTCAGCCAGCACAGAGTGAAAATCTGACCCACAGCAGGGGCAGAAAATACCCTAGCAGTGGCAAGGGGATGCACCAGTATAGCCCTGGCTCCACTGCTTCTAAGGGCTGAGAGTGAAAAGTAGAGTTTTTCCATGAAAAACCAGCTTCTTAGCTGAGTAAATGAACATTTACACACATGAGCAACAGATAAATACAACTGCATAAAGAAAAATGCAAAAATAATTCCCTGGAATTTCCTTAAAAGTTATTTTAGTAAAGCATTGGACTGGCAAAGTCCCTCCCACTTCTTGTAAGGAAATGATTCCTTAGGGACCATGTTCATCTCTGTGAATTAAGAAATTATCTGCTAAATTTCATCCCAGCTCTTAGTTCCTGTTTAATTTGCCACCCACCAATTCAAGCCACGCTGTTTGAAGAAACCGGCAAAATCATTCAGAAGAGTAAAAGCTCCAACCATTTCAAGACACAGAGGAGAGGAAAGGGGATCTCTCGGAATATCATGCCATGAGGTCAGAGTCCTTCCTGCACTCCAGGATCCCTCAGTCTGTGCCAACAGAATGGATTCTTCCTGCATGGAAAAGATTCCCACGGACCTCAGCCAAGACAAGGATTTGTGCCAGGGATGAAGGAGCTCAATTTCTTGTGGAATCCTGCTAGAACAAGCTTCAGCTACTGACAAGACTTCCACAAGGGTTGAGTTTAGAGGGAATGTCTTCAGAACTCCTCAAATAGGGAAAAAAAGGGTATTTTGTAGAGTAGACACCTTCATCAAAGCAGGGCTGAAGCCCAAATCTCACAGGGAGCAGGAGACAGGCTGGGGTCAGGCAGGTGCATCACAGCCCAGGCAGGGAGCTGGAGAGCAGCTCTGCAGGGAGGGACCTGGGCGATCTGAGAACACCTCTCACATCACCTCCCCTTCAAATCCAGTGGGATCAGAGGAGATTGCCAGGAGTGAATGCCAGTGCTTTCTATGGGCTCTGGTTTGTTTTGGTAAGGTGAAGTTAATTCNCAGGAGTGAATGCCAGTGCTTTCTGCAGGCTCTCTTGAAATCATTTCTCTGGTTTGTTTTGGTGAGGTGAAGTTAATTTAGGCAAAGTGTACAATAAATTAACAACCGTTACCAGATGAGGACTTTTTGACCAAGCAGGGCTGAGTTAAGCCCTTCTCTCACAGAGCAGGAGCAGAGGCACCGCGGGGTTTGTTGGCCAGAGCTCCTCTCTGCGCCAGGGGCCAAACCCTCACAGGGCTCTGAACCCCGGCACAGCCCCGGTGCAGAAACCAAACACACCGCAGGCCCCTGGCACTCCAGAGCTGTCCCCGACACCTGCTTGGGTTGCTCGGGGCTGTGCCCTGGCCGCGGGCCAGCCGTGAGCTCAGCCCCGCAGCTGGACCCCCCCACACACCTCACAAATCCCGGCCAGGCCGGGCACAGGCCGCGCCTCCCGCCCTGCTCCATCCTGATCCCCTTCGTACTCCCGTCCTGATCCCCTCCTGCTCCCC
>VWYP01021585.1:9452-32410 GCA_013400435.1 Pycnonotus jocosus | reverse complement strand
TGTTTGTACATTAAAAAAAATCGAACAAAATTAAAACCATTTTTACTACGGACAGCTCTCTACATTTTCCTGCATCGCTTCATGAACATATTATAAAGGTGATGTTACACATGCATATATATAAGCAACTCCACGCTACATTTATGTAAATTCAGTTACTTTTTTTCTCCTNCCACGCTACATTTATGTAAATTCAGTTACTTTTTTTCTCCTCCAGCTTTCAAGCTTTCAATTTCCATAATTACATTTTCAATTTATATGGTACCAAAAAAATATTTTACTGCAGTAAATATACAACAAAGGTATTCTTAAAGTAAACCAGTGTCAGCTGCAGGCCAAGACAAGAGAAGAGACAAAAAAAATTAATTATTGGAAGTTTTTCTTCATATTTGTGGTAACTAACACATATATAAATTAACATTAACAATTAACATATAAAAATAGCTGCATTATGTCTAATTCTATGCCACTTATAAAAGTAGATGTGAAACTGACTGTTGCAAATTGTCTTAAAATGAAAATGTTATAGATTCAGATATATCTAAGTAACTCTGTTACATGCCTCTTTTATTCACTCTTTTCAAAAGTAAATGGAGAAGAATTCTTTATCATGTAATAACTATTTTTGCCATGTGTTGCGCACATGTATTCTATTTCCAGCACACTACCACCAAGCACACGAGATCAGATTATTTTTGCCAGCAGGTTTTCTCTACCAAGGATATAAATGGCTAAGCAGGCTCAGTTCTCTCACCAATAAAGAAATCAGGTGCCACAGGCACTTAGTACTCTAGAGAAAAGCATTACTTAACTCACACAGTGCACTGTGACAATCTGTTTCAGAAAACTAGCACCCTTTTTTCACAAATCAACATGACAAATATCCACAGATGTGAAATTAATATTTCAAATGGAAATGACTACCCAATTTGACTTAGTATTTATGGAAGAGATCTGGACCTTAAACACTGCAGTGAGAAATCAAATGTTCAGAGGTACACAAAAGAAACTAAGAGGAATTAAGTCCCTCATCTAAGAACAAATGTAATTACCAGAGCCTCGCCAAATTTATCTTATCAATTTAGTATGATGGAGGCTAATCAATGATCTGGAACTTCCTGTTAAAGCAATCTTCACATGGTTTTTGGTCCCTTTAAAACCACAAAGTTTTAAACCATTTTATATGGATCATAGATGAGCGAGTTTAAGTTCTGAAAAAAACCCTGATCCATGAGCATGCTATTGCTCTCCTTTTAACTAAGATATGAAGAGTGAAAATTACATTAACTAAAATGGCTAGTCTCCACCATAATCATGTCAAAATGGCTCTGTATCATGAAATCAGAGCATTGTTTAGGCTGAAAAAAACTTCAAGATCAAGTCCAATCATTTACCTTGCCCATGTCCCTAAGTGCCATATCTCTACATCTTTTAAATACCTACAGGGATCTTGCTGGACTTAATCGATTTGCTCAATACCTCTACTAACCTGTTACAATTGCCAGACCATGAACAACATACTACTACAGTAACACAGAATTATACCTAATACAGTTCTCTTTTTTTTCCTGGCAATTATATAATATTCTATTTCAAAATATGCAAAGTTGTCTCGGAAATCTAAAAATGTATTATTACAGAGAGTGCAAGTAATTTGAAAAATAAAGTTCCTGAATTGTTTTAATGCCAGTTACGATACTAACCCAGCTCTTAAGAGATCTGAAAAAAAGAAAAAAGTGAAAAATTAAATCTCTTCATTCTTAAATATAGACAACTTTTCCTCCATTCCAAGATTTGAAACTAAAGGCTTAAAGCAAAACCACATTCTTGATGCAGATCTATATAAAGAAAAACAGTCAAACAGTATTTTGTAATTCAGGAATACATCTCAAATTCATAATCTAATACCTAATATTCTAAGGTGCTGCAATTCCAGACTCCAAGAAAAAAATGCAACATGTGAAGCAGTGAGAATAACAATACCCATTAATCATCTCTCAGAGTATCTCTAACTGCTGACCATGAAGGGCTAGAAGGACAGGAAGAATCTTTTTCCAAAACCTGTGTTTCTACCAAAAGAGTGCTAATGGTTCTTTTGGATTAAAAATAGCTAAGGAACACCTCTCTAAGTTCTTAATTAAGAATTCACCACTGTATCCTGAAAATAGAATGGAGAAAAAGAATAACCATCTAGGGCTGCAACACCTGTCAGAACAGGCTTACAGTGACTTCAAGCATCCCTCTAGCAAAGCTAAAAAGGACTACAGTAGCATTATAGCAATGCTAGTATTCATTACCATACAGGACATTTTTGGAACTAATCCAGCTAATGACTCCAGGTTTCATTTTTCGTGTCATACAAAGCCATAGTTTTGTACTGCCTGACTCTGGATAGCAGGTAAGCCCCCACTCAGTTGCTTTCTCACTGCACATCAGGATAGAGAAATGAAATGAACTGCAAAAGCAGCAGGAAGGGAGAGAAGGACCCACTTGCAGGTTAAGATAAAGGCAGTTTAATAAGTACAAGTGGAAAAAAGAAGAAAACAAATGATGCAAAAGCAGTCATTCCCCACCAATGTCTCTTCAGTCTGGGCAAGGTCTACTTTGGAAAAACAACCACCCAGTTTTACTGCTGAATATGATGTTGTATGTTACAGAATATTCCTCTGCTCAATTCACATCAGCTGTGCCAGCTGTGGCCCACCCCAGCCTCTTGCTTACTCTCAGCTGACTGACTGGCACAGTGAGAAGCATAGGGGACCCTTATGTTGTGCAAGCACTATACAGTGACAACTATCAAACACTGTCTTTTCAACAATGTTCTGGTCACCAATCTGTAACATAGCACCATATGGGCTGCTACATGAGAAATGAACTCTAAGCCTGACATGCCCAGTACAAGTTTTAAAGACCATTAGTAATTAACATATCTGTTAGTATAAACATATGAACCACAGAGGAAAATACTCAAATACTTTGAAAATAGCTACAGAGAGATACAGAAATCTGAAAGTTGATACATATACAAGGACATCAGAGGACTCATCTGAAGTGTCCTGTGACTTCAAAAGAGCTTAAAGATACCAACAATGACTACACAATTATTCTTGTAGGTTTAGATACTAAATTAACAGTTATCTAACCTAAAGATGACAAATTATACCATACTAGTAATTTTTCTGAATAGGAGAATCTCAAGAAGACTTTACTCACTTCCATGGAAACAAAACTGTTCAGATACAGCAACCTGTCCTCTAGTCTACCCTACCAAATCAAAGACTCCACCAGTACTGAATTCTGCCGTCCTCTCACTTTGATCCACACACAAACATCAGAAGCATTCTGGTGATAGTTATACAGGTTTCCAGTCAAGTCTTTCTTTACAACAGTCAAGTTCACCTACACATCTCTAACATGCAAGCAATTACAAGAATTTCTTACACAGTGTCATGTCTGTCAATAGCCTTCTAATTACATGCTTCAATGATACAAGATAAAAAAGGAGGAGAGAAAAAAATGTGATTTATGTGAGTACCTCTACATGAAATTCAATGCAACTACCAAGCAGTCCTAAGCAGTACGACAAGGACTATATTCCATAAGTAAAATCCAACTGTAAGAAATATGTGAAATACAGGAATTCACCTACTCATGCAACCTAGAAAACATGGGCTTGGATAAACCTGAGAGAAATAGCATAGAACAACTTCTTTTTAATCATCAAAAATTAAAGGCATTGCACTTGCAGCACATACACAGCCATTAAGGATACATTCCCAAGTAGCAAAAACAGCAACAAGCCAGTGACATCACCAAAGACGTCTGAGGAGCAAACCCTTGAGAAGCATATTTTAAAAAAGACAAACAAATACAGAAGAAAACTATTTCTGATTATTCTTTAAATATTTACATAAAATATTTTAAATATTTTATATCCATAAAGCACATCCTCTTTATAAGAGAAAGTGGGAAAACAAGTTGGCCAACTATCTAGGGACATCCACTGCAGAACACAGTTTTCCCAATATAAAATGTTCTGCATCATCTGGCATCTTTTACATTTTAATTTAGTCTGTTCTGATATATCCACTCCAAAAAAGATTTCAGTTTGAAAACTCATTATAACATTATAAATAAGGTCTGTATGTATGTTTCTCTGTTATAGGTAGTCAGCGGAGGTACCCCAGTGAGGTACTTTTCATTGCTTCATAATCATCATGATGTCAATTTATTTAAATTCTGGGATACGCTGCAGTTGTTGCATATCCCAGATATTCACCATACCTGCCTGTGTCAAGTTTGAACAAGAAGTCACTGCAAATGTCTACTCTGGAAACTTCTGTATCATTTCTGTAACAATCAATAAGATCTAGAGCATTGCAACCATTTCAACCATCTGAAGAAACTTTAGAAGTTCTCCAGCTGCTTAGGGTCTTATTTGATTTACTTATTTGTAAGCTATATAGTTATACTTATTTTCATTCATTAAATGACTTTCAGTCATTTAGTCATAAAAGACTTAGCTCTAAAGTTAGACTCCAATCATCTATTTACCATTATTAAAAGCAAGCTGCACCTCTAAAATTTTTACTTGACATAATATAAACAAGATGTAGGAAGGGAACTCAAAAACGGCCAATTGTTTCCTTCAGACATTTGTCTCCCCAGGTTTTCTGTACAGCTACTCAGAGAATACCCTGAGCATGACTCTGACTGCCATACACAGAATCCAAACAAATAAATTTCTCTTATCACCAGTATATTTATTTGTAATTACTTCTCCAGACATAACTAATTACTTTGTATCTAACGTTTCAATTTAACATTATTAGGCATTCAATTTGATCTTTTTTTCTCATGTTTTTATAATTTTTAATGGCTTTGGGAAAGTCATTCCCTTTCTTGTTACCCTCCTCTGGATAAAGAACTAACCAAACACCACTATCTCAGAAATATATCTTTTACCAAGAATGTAATATTTTTAATATTTTAGGTGGCTTTCAGTGGAAAAAAATATTTCCAGAAAATACCACATTAATTGTGTGCATTTCTTGTAATGGACTAAAAGCCTAAGACAATTTGTTAAACTGCTAAAACAGAAAAAAAATTTAAATATATATATTTTTAATCAGCAGGTAAAACAACACCCTCACTACGTTCTCCAATAGCAAAAGATACACTTTAATCCTGCTTGTATACTTCTCACAACATAAGCCAGCTGAACGACAAAAAATATAGTACAGCCTTCTGTTGCTCAAAATGACTTCTAAAGACAGATATCCATCACATAAAATAATCCCATATTTCCAGTAACTGAAGTAGGTACTGTATTTCCACATAACTGTATTACAGAGTCCAGCCTTTGGTAAATATTATACTAGTAAAGCACTAGCTTGATCAATCAAATTAGGTAACTGTCTACAAAACATTGATTCAACTTGGAAAAGCTCATCACACAATTAGAGAACCAACTCAGACAAATCTGGACCTTTTTCATCAACTTTAAGTAAGAGCATGGATCTCAAGTTCAAGATTGCTTCAATTCTATTGAGGAAGGAGAAAGAAGAATGCTTGCATCATTCGAATAAGTAAGCCTTTACATTTGAATTTTTTATCAGATGTCACAAAACACACAAGAGAAGGAATTGTCAAATGTTCTGTTTCTTCAGGTTGAAAAAGCATATCTCAAAATTGCATCAACCAAGGAAAATACTGTTAAAAGATGACTCTCTAGCTGGAGCTGATAATTTATCTTTCACTAATGGCCTGATCTTAAATTTGTTTTTTATTTCGTATGCAAAAATCACAGTAAGCTATGGTCTACAGCTCATTCAAGACCAAAAAAGGAAGAAAAATGGCATGGAAATATCCACAACTAGCATTAGAACAGAATATATCCAATTACCAGAAACTTTTTTCTTTTTTTTTTTTTTTTTTTTAATGCTATGATAATATTAGCTATGAATTAAGTTGTCTCTACTTCTACTAGACCCTTAGAAATATTTGACATGGAGACAAGTACACGGTGGCTGAAAGTACTTTCAATTCAAACTGTCTGTATTCAGTGAAATAATGGAATTCTTCTTAGACAGAAATACAATATTTTCATAAATTGCTCCTGATATTAAAGGAGTAGCTAAACTGAAGTTGTCATTAGAGAACTTCAAAACTAGAGAAGGACATACAATATTTCATACACAAGTCTTCAGAGCACACAGTGTAGGAAGAATGAGTCATCTAAATAGATGCCATACACAAGCTTTAAGAAAAAAATCCTGCACCTCAAGTAAGGGATGTAAAAAAGAACCAAGTAGTTACAGATTTAGTCTTTTCTGTTGAAGTTATTCCACTTAAACTTCTGTACCATACTTACTACACAGCTCCGGTCACTACTCACTCAACTGGAGAGAAATACTCCTGAATACTTTTATTTTAGACCATTTTTTATACAAGTTCCTCTGAGACTTTATATAACCAATCCACCCTCAATTCATAGCTCTTCAAGAATAAAGGTCTTGCCTCAATCTTACTTTGAAAAATCTGTAATAACTGGATGTTGTAGGTTAACTTAGGCTCTCTGCCAGTTCCCCTCCTCAGTAAGTTAGGGAAGAAAATACAGTTAAAAGCTCAGGGATCAAGATAAAAGACAGGGAGATCACTCACTTGCTACCATCATGTGCAAAATAGACTGGATTTAGGAAAGATAAATTTAATTTATTGCCAATAAAAGATAGATAGCAAGTAA
This sequence comes from Pycnonotus jocosus, assembly GCA_013400435.1. Taxonomy (NCBI): domain Eukaryota; kingdom Metazoa; phylum Chordata; class Aves; order Passeriformes; family Pycnonotidae; genus Pycnonotus; species Pycnonotus jocosus. The sequence goes on along the minus strand of VWYP01021585.1, from coordinate 25,665 downwards.
CAAAAACCAAAATAAATCCATCTTCCCCCCACCATTCCTTCTTCCTTTTTTCCTGCCTTATCACTAACCCGCCTTCCTCTCCCCACTGCTGTGCAGAGCAACAGGGAGGAGGAACGGGGCTTGCAATTCAACCATAACACTCCATCCCTGCCACTCTTTCCACCTCACTCTTTTTCTCTGCTCCAGTATAGAATCCCTCCCACACAATAGTCTTTTCCAGGACTTCCCACAGGAGACACAGTTCCTCAAGAACTGCTTCAGCATACTCCCTTCCACAGGGCACAGTCCTTTAGAAACAGACTTCTCCAGCATGGGTCTCCCTTGGGCCACAACTGTCAGAACATTTGGTCCTGTACAGTCTGCTCTCCACAGGTCACAACTCTACCAGGAACCTTCTCCTGACTGGGCTCTTCATAGGCTGCAGCTTCCATCAGGATGTGTCCACCTGCTTCAGCATGGGGTTCCTCATGGCCTGCAGTGAGGATATCTGCTCCAGATTGGTCCTCCATGAGCTTCAGGGTGACAACGTGGTTTGACATGGTCTTGTCTTTAGGCTGCAACGGAATATCTCCTTTGGCACTTGGAGTACCTCCTCCCCTTCCTTGCTTCTGAGAGTCTGCAGGGCTATTCCTCTGGCAATTTTTGTCACTCCTCTCTCATGGCTGCTGCACATGGTTCTTTACAATTTCTTACATATATGTTATCACAAAAGTGCACCAGTATCTCCTAAATACTTAGCATTGGGCAGTCATAGGTCTGTTTTGGAAATGGCTGCAGCTTGCTGTCAAATACCTGGGCAGCTCCTGGTCTCTTCTCAGAGAGGCCCATGTGAACTAAATACATACATTTTAAATAGAGTTTAAAAACTAGAGAATAACTTTCAGAAAGCTGAATAAATGAAAATCAAATTTTATCATTTTCTCAAGTAAGGCACTGCACCAACCAATGAGAAGACAGACAAGTGATTGTCAGCTTAAAATTTCCTAGTTGATTAGATGCTGATCTGAAGACCACACTGTTGAGTACAGTCCCACCCAATTTCCTACCATATTCGTTGTGCCTGCTTCCTCATCAGGAATGGATCAGTCTTTTGCAAATTAAAAAAAAAATGAACATTGTTAGATTTTCATATTCTTACTGAAAAAATTCCTGGAAAACTCCTTTTCACATTTTTAGCTCCGAAAACTCCACTTTTTCAGAGCTAAATTCAATTCCAATTCTTCTTAAATTTGGTATGTATTGTTGGGGTAGAAGGTAGAGGAGCCTTTGGAGTTAGATGACTAAGGTACTTCTAAAAGAAAGGTACTTAAAACAGGTTTTTTTACTAGGATTTTTTCTCTGTATAGACTAGAGGATCAAACCACAGTCCTAACTGCACTCTTTACTGGCTCAGTTGTTCAACATGTGCTCTAGAAAATCATGACAGGAATTAGTCATTCCAGAAAGACAACATCAAAATTAAGAAGCAAAATCATCTATGTCAGACAAGTGCAAGCTTGAATCCAAATGTAACAGATGAGTGTGCACACAATCACAAGACAGAGCTGCCACATGGCTGACCAACCTAACACATTTCATGTCACTGATGTTGCTGTATGGAAAATGAAACTGTTGTTGAGTCTAATAGTCTACAAGCAGCTCTAACAGCACTTGGAGTCTGAACACCGGTGAGAGCTTGGAATGGGAAAGAGGAAAGAACACAGTCTACATCGTGAGGCATTTATTTGGGGGAATGAAAGGTACATGCAGCAACAGAAATATTCAGAAGACACTACAACATTTTCATGTGTGATCTGAATGCTCAAGACGGACGAGTGGAGTAATACACAAAATCTCTTCTCAGTTTCTGGTGCAGGAGCTGAAATCTGGAGAACCAAATATGGTCTGTGAAAGTATACACTTCTCCTTGCTTGCTTAACAGAGACTGAAAGAAAAAAGGAGACTACACCCACAGAAATACCTCCCTACTACTCCTGTTAGTTCTGTAAAAAGAAGAGTAGGTCAAGTATTTGAGAGCTATTATGAAACTCCTCTACTCCTCCATATCAAAACCTCATAAACAAAGAATACCTCAAAACCTCATAAACATCCTTCAAGGAGCTGCTCTACCAAGCTTGTCTGCTTCATATACTTCTGCCAGAAAAACTGCACCAGCTGGAAGTGGCAGCCAGGAATTAGACTCCAAATAGCCAATTCAACCCCGCTGGAAACAAAATTTTGATGCAGACAAATTACGCCAACAGGAGAAGCATTCGAGTTGGCTTTACTCACACCACAGATTCAAATGGTGAATTTTTTCTGGCACAGAGATTTCTTCTGCCTTTCCAAGAAGGGACTTTATTGGCCAAGCTGCAGTAACTTTTAGGTCAAACTGGTTTAAAGAGCTCACATACCAGAATTATTCAAACTGTCTTGAAAGCCTGTTACAACAACAACAGCAGAAAGTTAACTAAGTTATGATATGTATCAAAGATTTTTGAAATAAGGTTTTCACAGAAAATTGAATTTCAAGTATGTCAGATAAAAATCGCTGCAAAGCTTGTTCTCTTTCTATGCACACATATACCAAGCAAATAACCCATCAACCTCCCAACCTCTATTTCATATAGTCCACCTTGCTTTGAAAAAACAATACTGAAGAAAGACTGTTCTAAACACATAAACTCTAAACACAGTTACCACAAAAATCTCAAAAAGTTAAAAGTTACAAGAGACAGCTCTCCTAACTCTCCTAGGCAAATCAAAATCCAGAAGCAGCGTGTTCCTCTAATTCTTTTCTCCTTTATGAGATAGTAGGATTCTTTTCAGCATATCAACAGAGGAGAGATGGATGCAGGGAAACTGACAACAACTCACACGTGGATTTTTAAGAGAAATGATCTCCAACTGGACGTGGACAGTAAGAGTCAAGCAACTGTCCTGGTTGTTCAGGCACCAGAGGTACTACTCTGAATGGTGAAACAATAGCAAAGGGTTTTAGTTACTAGCATGAGCTGTAAACTGAACCAATGGACTGTAGGCCAGTAAGTTACTACCTGAGACAAATAAATGAAGAATATGGTTTTTTAATGCCTTCTTGACAGGACATCAAAAGAGGGCTGGGGAAATATGACAGTATCAAGAAAAACAACAGTACAAGGAACAGCAAGCAAAAATGTAGAAGGAAAATAATATAATCAGAATCTGTTTCTCCACTACAACCATCAACACGTAAAACTGTTTAAAAAGGAAAGACTATTACCTGATCTCGTAGTTTTCAATCGCAAAGTATAGCATAATCCTTATTTCATGTCATCAAACACACTGACAAGAGTGGGTGAGATGGGAAAAAAATAGAAGAAAGCAGGAGACCTAGAACCATGCACCAGTCTTCAGCTTCAGCCAAAACATATCCCAAGGTAAAATTCTATAATTCTAGAAGTTCTAAAAATATTATCTTAGCTTTTATTCAAAACCTTAGAAAATTGAACAACAAAAGCTTTAAGGTGCAATACTAGCTTGTTTAAATCTTCAGACCAAAGCCATTCTCAAATACTCTTTGAAAACCAGAAAAAGTACTCTTTAAAAATGTATTTTATTTGTACCATTTTTTTTTTTTTTTACCTCATGTAGTTAAAATCAGAAGAAGCTCTAAGATTGTCTCCAGAATGACCCAGAATGGTTGAGCAGTGAGGTTGGACCAGATGACCTCACTGAAGTCTCTTCCAACCTTATCCATTCTGCAAACACACTGACATGAAATTAGATTTTGCAACAACTTGTGGGTACTGCCTCCTCTCTTCCTCACAGCACTGTATTATCCAACACTACTATGCATACTTACTTCTAGAAATATTTTGAAGATTAAAAAATATCTCTAATATACATATGTTAAAATTACATTAATAATGAAAAATCAATCTATTCAAACTGCCTATGTCAATGTACTTTGGCCCCTTGTGTGAACACAGCACAGCTCACTGTGTGTGTGACTATTTGGTCACAGAGACTTTACCCATGGAACAGACACCTGCCTTATTCCATGCATAAGCCTATGCCCTCCTCAAGAATGGAACACTGTCAGGAAATAAAAAGACTCCTGTACGGACTCACCTGCTTTGGCTGCAGAATGTGCAAGTACACAGCCTTGACTTACATAGGCCAGGAGTGGTCATACATGTTCACTCCAGAAAGGCAAATACTTTACTTATTTCAGATGTAGAAAGAAAGGAGCTAAGAAGTGACTCAGTGCCAGAGCATTCTTAATGGAAGCACAAGAAGCCCTCGTAGACATAATTACTCCTAGACATAGTTTATGCATAATAATAGACATCCTTAAGCCCAAACACGCAAGGTTTTGACTTCTGGGCGTCCCTTTGGATCGGTGCTAGGGCATTAATGAGGAACTTTCTGCACTCACAGATGTATGAAGTATTAAAAAGGAGACACAAAGAAAAGAGCAGGTAAAGACTCAAGATAAATTTTTATGCAAAAATGAAAGGATATGATTTCTGGCACATTCTCTACATTCTTTAATACAGTTCCATTTTTGTCCCTCTCCAATTTCACCATGTGAAAATACCATAATTTGAAATCATACCCAAATCTACATCAGTCATCAGCAGTGTTTAAATATTTTAATCATCCACACTGCTACTTTGAGAAAAATGGTTGGATGTCATGTTTTGTGGACTAGGCCTTAGAAGGAAACAAGACGCTTGGCTTGCGGCTTTCACAGATATTTGTTGATAGCTAAGGAATGGCAGGATTTAATGATCTTGGATTTCATTCCACTCATAAAAGAGAACTACATCCTAGGACAAAGTTTCCCAATATGTGGTCTGTAAAACATCAGATGGTTGTCCAAAAAATAATCATAAAAGTGTGTTTTTAAAAACATACATTCTCACACATGTTAGCAAGAAAACATTATTGAGGAAATACAAAAAAACAAAAACATTCCAGGTTTACCCTAACTAAATAGCACTATAAGGCATAAGAAAATGTGGCATTTCACAAGATGATCCTTGTATTTTTAAATGAAATTACATGTTCTTGAAGCAACATATTATCCTTTAACATTTAAGTTTGAAAACACTTTCTTCTGTTCCACTAAATTTCCTGAGTCCCCTCCAGAAACTGCCTTCTTACATTCAGTATGTTCCTCTCTTCATCTTACTTCCCTAAGCTAACCTGATTTTTCCAGATCTCACTATGCTTCCTCTATTATCATTCTCTTTAGAGAGACCCATTAAAGTCACCTGCTGAAGCAATCCATCCATCCACTCTGCAATTTTTTGCCTGTTTCCATTAAAAAACTCTACCTCAAGTATTCTGATTCACTCTAAATTTCAGTTACCACTGTTGGAACATCCTTTATTCCACTTGTTCAGCTACAGGAATCTCCTTTCTTAGGATGCTTGTTTTACCCATCAATTTTTTTTAAATTATACCCTAGTTCCACCTAGTACTCCCTGGGTTAAGATCCAGACATAGCTAGGCAGCCCTTGTCTTTTACAGTCTTCTTTTCAGGACTAATTTTCCTTCCCAATGTCCTTGTATCTTCTGTACTGTTATGTGTTAATATATACTCTGAATTGCTTGGTTTTCTAAGCCAGACAAGCAGCAATGACTATGTTAAATCTTTATATCAGTTCAGAAGAGACAGCTGACAAAGAATACTGGAGATGTATTTGGAGCTCCTAAGTACAATAATAGCATACCTGAGATACTCTCCCTCAAAATCAGTATTTCTGCTGTCCTACTTCCAACATACCACTACTACAAAATTCAAGTATGTCAAACAAAAAACATTGTTAAAAAACCCAGCAGCCATCTTTTTATTTTGAGTACATAACATTTAACTTGAAACACCATTTGCATGTGTTGCTCTGCTGCTTCACTCTTCATCAGTTCAAAACCTAGTTTTTTTCTGAGATGACTAAAACTTAAAACTTATTGATTTAAAACACGATAACAACCTTTAAATTAAATATGCTGATTAATATATACACATTTAACCTATTTATATGTATTACCAAGTGCTGAATTGATTATTCTCTCTTTTTCCAAGACAATTATTTTCACATGTCTTGTAAGTGACAAACTGTATCTGCATGAGAACAGGCTTACAAAAAAAAAAAAAAAAAAAAAAAAAAAAGACTTTTAAACTCAAAAGTGATTAGGTATGTTACATATTTTAAAAATTGGAGAAACTATTTTGCATTTAAAACTAAACTAATTATGTTATTTGGGGCTATCAAAAATAACAACTATATAAATGATAAGAAAAGTAAAATTTCAGAACTGACCTCCTCTTTCTTGACAGTTCTATTAATGTATTAGAAACAACAAACTGTTTTACTTCTGTTTTCCATTTCTAATGGATGTAAATTAAATTTGAATAAAGTAAGAGATAGCTGAAACATTTTTAAATAAGAAGACGATTTACTTGATATTCTTAAAAGATACATCTGTATGAATTGATCTTGACATGTCAGCAAATTCTGTTTCCCAGTATCTGGTGGTTGGGAGCTTTTGCTTTTCTGAGCACTTTGGCAGGATGCATGTACTGTTGGATATGTGGGCTGGGGTGCGTGTTTTTTGTTTTGATTTGGTTTCAATTTGAGAATACATTCAGTCTGCAGTAATATGTATACTCATCATGAAATTTTAAGTTTACATATGTTTCCTTAATTAAAAGTTCAAGTTAATACATTAAAAACACAGGTTTGGTACAGCTTTCTACAAAGCCTCTTCATATGACCTCTAAAATTATTAGCACCTTATTCAGACATACTTGCAAGAATTTCTACATCAATTAAACGACTTTTCACCATCATGGTTAAACTATTATGTATTTTGACATACTTTATGACACAGAAAGAATAAACCCAGTATTTGATTCATGTTAGCAATTTAGGAAGATAATTTAAAAATGTTTTGTTTGTTACTGAGAGAATACATGAAAAATACATGTTTCCTTGGAATCTGGGGCTTTTTTGTTGTTGTTTTTTTGTTGTTTTTTTTTTTTTTTTGTGCAATAAGAGAATACAGATTTCCAGCTTCCCATGAAAATTAAGTTTGCATACCAGCACAGAATATCCCTGGGACTTCACTCCGGAATACAACAGTTCGTACTTTCTTATCAGATTTCAAAGCATCCACAGCTTTTGATATCTACAGAGAAAAGGAGGAAGGGGGATAACCAAACACTTTTTAAAGTACTTCATTCGAATACTTCACCTTTATACTAAAAACTATTCTTTTCACTTACCATTTTTACAAGATTTTTGCTAAGTGCATTCTTGGCATGAGATCTGTTTAATCCAAGCACCACAATTCCTGGAGGGGAAGAAAATCACAATTGTTACAATGCATTGAAATAGGTATCATCTATGTAAAATATTATTATTATGAACTTATACAAAAGGCATTGAAGACTGAAAAAAATTGCTAGTGTAATCACTATGGAGTTTCTGCAAGAAAATAAACTGATTTATCATTTTCAATACTCAACAGAAATGACACTTATTTTAAGAAAAAAATATGGCCCTAACATCTTCATGTGGAAACAGTGCTTACAAAGGTTCAATGTAGAATTACACAACTGCATGTTCAAATTTCATGTTTGTTCATGAAGTGCTGAGATGCAATCAGGAGAGATGCTTAATTGTAAAGCTCTTATTTCCATATTTAGAGTCCAGAGACTTCTTAAAGCATGAAATGCTATAGAGCAAAGACCAGCAACTCCAACACAGGTAAAAGGAAGTCATAAACACAGAAAGAATGACACCAATGGGGAACATGTACTTTTGTTTAAAAACGAACAAAATTTTTTAAAAAAATCTCCTCTGAAACACAAAAATTGAGTTCAATGTTGGGTACATAGCTCCTAAGACACATTCACAGCTCTCTCAGTCCATTTCCAGATCAATCGTTCAACTGACTGATCACCCGTGCATTGGTTTGAATGTTGCAGCAGAAACAAAAATTGCCTTTATTTTGCCCCCTTCACCTTAACAGGCATGATTATCAATGAGGGAAATTCTGAAAAGTCTATTTTGGTAATGCCTAAGTTTACCACAACTATAGCAATCTTTTAGACAATTACTGCCTGAACCCAACACAACTGCCTGAGTTCAAACCACCAGCACACAATCCTAATCCTGCCCTGGCAACATTTTATCAATCAGGACCTTTCATGCAGAGAATGCAAGGATAAGGGGAAAAAAAGGACTAGGGCAGGAGGAGAAATGAAAGGCAAAAAGGGAGCTCTGTCCCAAACAGAAACACCCACAGGTACTGCCATCAACCTATAGTATGAAGAAACAAAATAGCAGAATCTCAGTGTTTACTCAGGTGATTACTACTTCACCACTCAGCTTTGAAAAGTACAATCTATACGTAATCTTGCCATCGTAGCCTTCCTTGTCATCTCAGTGCATATTGCTTCTTCTGTTTCTGGAAAAAATGGTCTGTCCTCCTTAGGACTGACCCATAAGTGTTTGAGCTTCCTTCCTCTGCTTCCTCCTGCATGTATGTTGCACTTACACGCACACAAGACAAGATTTAGAAGAACTCCTACTCTTTCTGCAGTTGCCAATTTGAAGACAAACTCTTCCATTTGCCAGCTACCATTCTCAAGACTTAAATAAAAGGAGTGTCAAATGCAAATAATAAAGCACATATGCTCTTCTTGCTCTTAAGGTACAGTCAGTTGCTATGTACAGATACCTGCTAAAAGGGGAATGGAGCCAGGTCAACCCAAATGGCCTTCATTCCCTTTTCTATAAGCCTGAATTCCCACATTTATCCCTATGGCTGGAGATGTTCATACAGGACTGCCTGCAAAGGTCGTTACTCAGCACTGACATAGGAATCTGTTTACATTCTGTTAAGCAAAAAGGAGTGGTGCTGTAGCACTTTTCTTCAGCTGTTACAACTTCTTCTCCAGGAGGAAGATCACTCCAAATTCAAATACTCCATATGTTCAACACAAGTAGATTAGGCAAAAGCATCATTGCACTTGAAAGCAACAAAAAGACCTTTTACCCTGACTTCACTTTGATTTTCAGGCACTGAAAATCCCATGCTTGAATGAACTAGAGATGCTATTATCCCAAACCATACTTCAGTTAGAAAATAGAGTCCTTTTCAGAAGCATGTTATACTTAATGGCAATGACACTTAATGACACTTGAATTCTTGTTCTCTACACTGGAACCCAAAGACTGCTACTCCACCACCACCAACAGTGTGTTCAGAGGGAAGCTCCAGCTAACATTAAAGCACTTAAAAGATTTTTTTCCTACAAAGGAATGATCCTTGAAGACAAATCATAAAAGTCAATTTTTGCTTAGCAGTGTCATATCAAGTCATAAAACTACCACTTCTGCCTCCTTCTACAGAAGTAAAAGATAAAGATGGCATCCACTCAGTTGTTTTCATCTAAGCATAAAAAAAAATGAAGCAAGAATTGCAAGAGGAGAAGTATAAAAGGTTTGCAAGAGATACCTACATGTTGCAGGGATGTATGTACAAAAGACATTCCTCACAGTCACATTTGAATCAGTTTTGTTCTGATATGCCAGTACTACAAGATCTGAGCATCTTGAGTATGGAAAGGACCTTGATGATCGTCTAGTTCCAAGCCCCCTGCAGGGACAGCTTACACTACACTAGGTTGTCCAGAGGCCCATCCAACTTGGCCATGAACATCTCCAGGGATGAGGTACTCACAGGTTCACTGGGCAATCCGTATTCCTAATACCTAAACTAAACCTGCTGTCTTTCAGTTTAAAGACCTTCTCTATGTTTCTTACAGGATCCCTTCAGAAAATAGAATGCCACAGTAGGCCACCCCAAAGCCCAGCTTCAGGATGAACAATCCCAATTCCCCCAGACTTTTTTCATAGGAAAGGTACTCCACCCCTCTAGCCATATTCACGGCTCACCTGGACTTCCTTCATCAGTTTCATGTCCTCCCTGTGCTGGGACCCCAGGGCTGGATGCAGGGTTCCAGGTGGGGTCTCAGCAGAGCAGAGCAGAGGGGCAGAATCCCCTCCCTCCCCTGCTGCCCACGCCGCTTTGGATGCAGCCCAGGACACGTTTGGCTTTCTGGGCTGGGAGTGCCCATGGCTGGGTCGTGTCCAGCCTCTCACCCACCAGCACCCCAAGTCCTTCTCCCCAGGGCTGTTCTTGATCTTTTCATCCCCCAGACTGTGCTGATACCAGGGGTTGTCCTGACCCAGGTGCAGCACCTTGCACTTGGTCTTGTTAAACCTCATGAGATTCTCATGGGCCCACTCCCCAAGCTTGTCCAGGACCCTCTGGATGGCATCCCAACCTTCAGGTGTGTCAACGGCACCACTCAGCTTGGTGTCATGTAAAAATTTGTTGAGATGAACTTGATCTCTTCATGTATGTCATCAATGAAGACATTAAATCACAGTGGTCCCAATATAGCCTCCTGAGGCATACCACTTGTCACTGACATCCATCAGGAACCTGAGTCATTGGCCACTACATTCTGGATGCTACCATTCAAACAACTTCTTATCCATTGAACAGTCCATCCATCAAATCCATCTATCTCCACTTTAGAAAGAAGGATGTTGTGGCAAACTCTGCAAAAGGCTTTCCAGAAATCCCAGTAAATTATATCTGTATCCATTCCCCTAACCACCGATGGAGTGGGGAACCCCATCATTCAAGGCCACTTGGGGAAGCTATGCTTGCTGTCTTGAATCACCTCTCTGTCCTCTACATGCCTTAGCACAGCTTCCAAGAGGATCTGTTCCATGACTCTTCCAGGCACAAAGGTGAGGCTCACCGGTCAGGAGATCCCAAGATCCAGCTTTCTGCCTCTTTTAAAGATGGGTACAATGTTTCCCCATTTCCAGCCATGGGGGACTTTACCTGACTGCTATGACTGTTCAATAATACCTGTTACACTGTTATCTGAAGCATTTAATCATGGTTCATTCTTCCTAAAGCACACACACATATATATGTGCTTTCTGAAATTCTTTACAATAAACTATTTGAAAAATCTACTTGTGAAAAAAAGTAATCATTAATAAATATAAGTAGAAATTAGTATTAATAATTACTAGTAATAGTAGTAGTATTTGCTTTGTTGGTGTATCTGTGTGGTATCAAAAACATGACAGATCTACTAAGAAGGAATAAGCAAACACATAATGCTAAACCCATAGTTTTTACTGGAGGTTATCCCCACATTATTTCTGGGACAGACTCACTTCAGCACATAATGTGCATCTATTAAAAATACACCTCCATACTGAAAACTAACTTATCTTAACTGGCTAGGCTCTCCAAGAGATGATGATTCCTAGTGTTGCCTAATATAAGCAGCGGTATTCCTGTATACTACTTTCCTAGCCAATCATTAGAGGCAAAGCAAATGTAAATGTACAATATGTTTTCTACTTATAAGTTGCCCCTGTCAAAAGAGAAAGTTCCCTGTGGCATAATTCTCAGTGTTTAAGAAAAAAAAATGGAAGTTATATTATAAAAGTTATAAAAATGAAAGTTATGTTATAAAATGAAAGCACAGTAAAAGCAAAATATGTTTTTTACTGAAATAAAGATACATACATATCTAGAAGATAGCTTCAAAATATCCATAAATTCCCAGAAACATCCTGATTTCATAGCATACACTAAATTTAATACTTGAATAAAGTGAAGAAAATAGATTTTGGTTTAACTACTGTTTGTATCAGCACACAGGAAATCTTACTTTTAATAATGGTTTTTATCTCTTTTATCTTGCTTTTTAGCTCTTACTTTTTAGAGATCAAAACATTCATCCCCAATGTTTGGTAGAAACACATTAAAATAGTTACTTAAAAATTAACCTTGTCTTTAAACCAGTTTTAATTGTTTTGTCAGAGTTTGAAAGATTCACCACATCTGCATATAAAGTACTTGCAGACTTTAATTTGTATTTCTTTTATTAATTATTTGCATTAAATACACACACACATATAATTTTCCATAATTAAAAAAATATTTTTAAATGTCTGAATTATGCTTGAAAAATTAAAGGATGATCAAAGCAAGTTATTTTTAAGCTTGTTTCACTCAACTACTCAGATAAACCAAGGTAGACAAGTGGATTTAGATGTTTATTATTCTAAAGTCATTTCTTAAGCAAAACAGGAACATATGGTGAATACATCATGCGCAATCCTGGTGGCTTTCATTAATCATCTTATCAAGAAGTATTTAAGTGAAAAATCACACAGAGTGTACTAACCAGCACTTTTTAGAAGCACCAAAACACTCCTCAAAATCCCCTATCTGAGCCTGTTTTATCTCTAAATTCTGATTTAACTCTTTTACGCATTTCTTACATTAGTAGACATCACCTGCTCAATCCTGCTTTAAAAATAGCAAAAGAATGGGAAGTTTTTCCAATTTATCAGCTAGTTATCCAGTTTATCAGTTTCAAACCTCTGAGCAAACAACTTCAACCAAGACTGTATTTGTTTTTGCCCATTCCACGTACATTAAAATTCTCACTGATGAAGACCAAAAGCTGTCTTACTCTAAACTGAACCAAAACCAGATGGGAAATTTGACCATAAGGAGTCATTCTAGTGTAAAGCCTAAATTTTATAAATATTTATATCATATTCCAGCAAGTGACACCCTGACACTGGAGTTAAAAATAAAGATATTTCTCCCAATTGCACCTATAACTTAAAAATCCAATGCACTAGATTAATTTAAATTTGTATAGGGATCACTAATGCAATTTGGCTAAGTTCTGAAATGTCAATTGCTGTATTACATTTCAGCCCTAGTGATGATCAAATAGAATCTCAAATAAAGTAAAAGATATATACCTAATTTTAAAAAATCAACACACTGACAGTCATTTTTACTCACAGAAAACTGACACTAAGAGCTCCACAAGTTGCAACACAGGCAGAATATACAGGTATTTTTCAAGCGCATTCTTCAAAAATCTCACACCTTTTGTATTCTAGTTCAGGTCAAATTTGGAAGCTCGAAAGCCCCGAGTTAAAATTTCAATTACTAGCCTTTGCAAATATAGTCTCATGTTATTTCATGTTTAACAACTTCCCAAGACCTGCGGTATGCAATTCACATGGAAGTGATATGAAGCAGAACAGTTTGGTACTTTGCCTACAGGCAGAGATTTCTCTAGTGCTACAAGACATGTGCCTGTACGTCAGGCAGGTACAGCCAGTGTTCCTTCCTCCCCAGTATTCACAACACATCCTTCTCTGAGCAATATGGAAACACTAGGCATGTGCATGAGCACAACCACAGCGCCAACAAGCATGTGTGTGCCATAAAATGTAATCAAAGAACTGGGTCTGACCCTGCATGGAGTCACAAAATATGTAATGGGATGGTGTGATGAGGCCACAGGAGCACCAGAGTACCTTGTGGGAAAGTCTAGAAATGAAATTAAATTAAATGGGAGATGAAGGAATGGCAGGGTAGAAAAGAGCAAGAAAGACCACAGGGGTGTTTATAGAGCTGGTGTTCTCATTCAGCAAAGATATTACATGCTGTAAGCAGATGAGGAGGACGGTGTGTGGCAACACCACGAGGATGAAGCAGAGCCACTTTTCTTTTGCAAAAATGTTGCCTGCTCTTTGTGCTTCTGAAGACGGCATATGAAGTTTATGTCTCCTTCTAGCCTATTCCAATTTCCTTTTCTGGCTTTGTTCTTATGTTATTGTAACAAACAGTGTTTGTTTCTATCTCCTTCTGAAAGTCAATATCAAAGAAAATTCCTTCTGCTTCTGCTTTTAATTAATTCATTAATTAAAAATACATTGATTGAATATCTCCTTGTGATAGTGACAGTTGCTTTAACATTACAACTGCTATTTCCACATTTTGGGGCATTAGGCTACATATTCAGTATGAAACACCTTCATAACATTACAAAAACAATGATTCCTAGCTAATTCAACAGATGGAACACACTGCCTAATTCTATGTTTGTAGTGTAATTGAAATAAAAGTTGACTACTATGTAAGATTGTGATATCTTCTACCACTTCTTGGTAAAGCACAAAATAAACAGGGAAAAACACTCTTCTAACATTTTACGAACTCTTCTTTGCATCTGTGTTGTCTCTTCTATAACTTGAAATAATCCCCAAAAAATCTGAATACATGTTTTAAACCAATTCCAAGTTCCACAGTTGGCTGGAACAACAGGACTAAAGCAGTACATTTTAAAGGAAGTGGAAATAGTTGGGAACACAACTACAAGTCTGATGATTTCAGGATCAGATTATATCATCTTTACTATCAATCCTAAATAATGACAAAAACCTGCCCTCAGATAAAAGCACAACATCCGTTTCCTCTTGAAAAAGAAAGAATAATCTTCTAAGCCTCATACTAAAATTCAGAGTTTTAAAGTTACCTCTCTGTATACGTATACAAATCTATGTACAGGCATACTCAACTCACAGGTATTTGCCTCCACTGGCATCAGGTCTGAAATAGATGAGTTAATGTTCTCAAAGATGCAAACTAAACTCTGCATCTCAACACATGGTAGTTGTGTTGAGATCTCTCCATATAAAGAGATTCATGTTCTGCAGATAATCAAAACCCTGTACAATGGCCCTCTCCATAAAAGCAGGGAAAACATCATGGCTATAAAAATAAATCCTAAGGAACGGAGTTTGCACTTACTTCTTCCCCACCATTCCTAGTCCTGCTGCATCCACTGGGGAAGGAAGTGAGAAACAGCAAAGGAAGTGGAACACCTCCAAAATCCAGTGAACATCACACCAGAAGAGGAAGTACAAAGTGTCTGTGCTGTGATGCACTGGCTGCAGGTCACTAAGGAGCAGAGATTTTCTGCTCTTTTCAAGCAGGTGAGTTAAAATAAGACTCTTGGTATAGTTGAGTAGAACAAGATGAGTAGTTTTTAGTTGACAAGACTAAAAGCAAGGAGGAGGATGAGATGGTTATTAGGAAAGTGGCATGAGATGAGAGAACACTAAAGCCATACCTTCCAGCACAGAAATCACGGATATAAGTTCTATGCCCTCCTCTGCTCCCAGGACACAACCACAAAACTGATGTCTGAAGCAGCATGACTCTGGAAGTTTGCTGCTAAACTTAATTTTCTCACAGTTAAAGCAGCAAACAGATGCCAGCTCAGAGAAACCTACCTCACAAGCACAATACATATACTGCAGTACTCTGGAAAAGAGTGATGCTGTTGACACACCCCAAGAATAGGACGCCATCCACAGCAACTGAGACAAGCTCATAAAATGGGCCCATGGGAATCTCACGAGGTTTAACAGACCAAATGCAAGGTGCTGCACCTGGGTCAGGACAACCCCCAGTATCAGCACAGGCTGGGGGATGAAGAGATCAAGAGTAGCCCTGGGGAGAAGGACTTGGGGCGCTGGTGGGTGAGAGGCTGGACACGACCCAGCCATGGGAACTCCCAGCCCAGAAAGCCAAACGTGTCCTGGGCTGCATCCAAAGCAGCGTGGGCAGCAGGGGAGGGAGGGGATTCTGCCCCTCTGCTCTGCTCTGCTGAGACCCCACCTGGAAGCCTGCATCCAGCCCTGGGGTCCCAGCACAGGAAAGACATGGAGCTGTTGGAGTGAGCCCAGAGGAGGGACACGGGATGATGAAAAGAATGGGACACATCTCCTATAAAGAAAGGCTGATAGAATTGGAACTGTTCAGTGTAGAAGTGAGAAGACTTTCAAATATCCTATTGCAGCCATCCAGTACCTGAAGAGAACCTACCTGAAAGATGAGGCAAAACTATTTGCAAGGGCACGTTGCAACAGGACAAGGTGGAATGGGTTCAAATTGAAAGAGGATATGTCTAAATTACATAATAGGTCTAAATTAGAAGGAAAATCTTTACTGTGAGGGTGATGAGGCACTGAGATAGGTTGCCTAGAGAAGCTGCGGATGTGCATTCCCGGAGGTGTTCAAGGCCATGTTGGATATGGCTCTAAGCAAACCTGGACTAGTACGAGCTGTCCCTGCCCATGGAGTTAGAACCAGATAGTATTCAAGGTCCTTTCCAACCTAAACCGTTCTACGATGCTGTGAAGAGCCAAGAGGGATCACGCCGACCCAGTTCTGCCACTGCCATGCCGGCAGCTCCCAGCACCCAGCGACGCAACCCCAGGCGCGGCGACAATGAGAAGGAGGAGCCACCGCTCTCTTC